>JAFCMP010000051.1:0-384437 GCA_017506865.1 Tribonema minus | reverse complement strand
CTAACCCCTAACCCTAACCCTAACCCTAACCCTAACCCTAACCTAACCCTAACCCTAACCCTAACCCTAACCCTAACCCTAACCCTAACCCTAACCCTAACCCTAACCCTAACCCTAACCCTAACCTAACCCTAACCCTAACCCTAACCCTAACCCTAACCCTAACCCAAAAACCTAACCCTAACCCTAACCCTAACCCTAACCTAACCCTAACCCTAACCCTAACCCTAACCTAACCCTAACCCTAACCCTAACCCTAACCCTAAACCCTAACCCTAACCCTAACCCTAACCCTAACCCTAACCCTAACCCTAACCCTAAACCCTAACCCTAACCCTAACCCTAAACCCTAACCCTAACCCTAACCCTAACCCTAACCCTAACCCTAAACCCTAACCCTAACCCTAACCCTAACCCTAACCCTAACCCTAACCCTAACCCTAACCCTAACCCTAACCCTAACCCTAACCCTAACCCTAACCCTAACCCTAACCTAACCCTAACCCTAACCCTAACCCTAACCCGAACCCTAACCCGAAACCTAACCCGAAACCTAACCCGAAACCTAACCCTAACCCGAAACCTAACCCGAAACCTAACCCTAACCCTAACCCTAACCCTAAACCTAAACCCCCTAACCCTAACCCTAAGCTGCGCAGAGCAACGAACAGCGGCTTCAGGCGCGGATTGCTGAGGCTGGAGAGTGAGCTTCAAGAAGTTCAGCAGGCTCAGCAGCTGCCGCAGCGGGAGTTGGCGACAGCTTCAACGCACATTGAGCTGGCTCCGGTGTGCTCAGCGTCCACGCAGGTCGAGCTTGCGCCGGTATGCTCGGTGTCGACTCAGGTACAGCTGCATGAGACGCTCACCGCAGCACCAGCGGCGGCGCCTTCATCTACGCGCGCTGGCGACAAGGGCGCGCGCGGCGGCGGCCACATGTCAGCTGCACTTCCAGCGCCAGAAGCAGCGGCGCATCCATCTATGTGCGCTTGCGACAGGCGCGCGCACGGCAGCGGCGACATGTCCGCCGCGGTTTCAGCGCCGACAGCAGCGGCGTTTCCATTTATGCACATTTGCGACATGCGCGCACACGGCAGCAGCGGCAGCTCAGCCTAGAGGGGGCTATTTAGCCATATTCTGCCACACGGGCTTTATGCCGTATTCTGCCATTGCAGATGCTTCATGCTAATCATTCGACACCTGTAAAACCATGCTATAAGCCTTAGCGCCTTGCTCTGCTTGTACTTGCCAACCATGGTGGCCTACTTGGGTTATTATGGGAGTTAGGGGGCACACCCTTCCTCACGGCACACGGGTCATTGCTGGGTCGAGGTAGGAGCGGGTGAGGTAGTCAACAGCGGCTAGTAGCAGCTACACACACGACACACACACACAGGAGACTGGCGCACCCCAGTTCCCAAATTGTCCTGTCTTCGTTGCCAATGTGGGAACTGGGGTGCACCAGTCTCCTGTGTGTGTGTGCCGTAAATATATGTCGCTGTTGACTACCCGACCTGCTCCTACCTCGACCCAGCAACTCCTGTGTGCCGTGAGAAAGGGGTCCACCCTAACTCCCATAATAACCCAAGTAGGCCACCATGGTCGGCAAGAACAAGCAGCAGCAAGGCGCTAAGGCTTATAGCTCGGTTTTACAGGTGTCAGAAGATTACATAGCATGAAGCATCTGCAAAGGCAGAATATGGCATAAAGCCAGTGTGGCATAATATGGCTAAATAGCCCCCTCTAACCCTAGGGTCGCCTCACAACACACGCCCCCTGCATGGCGCATCCACGCACAAGTGGTAAGCCATGTACAAGGTTGAGGCGCACCCAGGCGTCTATCAGCTACTGTGGCTGCAAAGAACTCGAATACGTGCTGGCTGCACACCCGACATGATGGCGCTATGCAGCTACCGCTACAGTACACATGTATGCGCCCCCAACATGATGGTGCTGCGGTACATCTCCGTTGTATGCGCCCCCGACATGATGGCACTGCGCAATTTGTCTCCCCCCCCGACGTCGAAGCTGCTGCAACGACGGCGAAGCAAGTGTTTCACCACAGCACACCCAAACAAAGTGAACGAAACCTGAGCGAAGTAGTTTCAGTAGAACAAGACCTGCGTGACCCGTCGTTAGCACGTGGCCAGCAGTGCCTCACCTCGCACCTCTCCGAGCCCCAGGAGGAACTTGAAGCAGAAGAAAGAGAGCGCACCCGCTGCGCACAGCCGCTACGGACGGTTCGCCACGCAAGGCGGCTCCCGCAGACGTATAAGAACGCCGCAGGAGCGCCAGCAGCGACAAGGAGGGTCGCTGTCGCTTGCTGGTGCCGAAGATATGCAGCCGCGGAAATTCGGAAATGAGCCGGATTGCTCTCTCGCCCAAGCAACGCGGACGCCAGCGGCAGGCTCAGAAAACCTGTCGTCGGTTGCCCAATGTCGTACAGGTACCGAGATGCGTTGCATCGACAACACCTGGGCGCACACCTGTTGCTGCTGCTGCGCCAGGCCCTGCGGCTGATCCTCCGTGGACGCCGCCCCCTGAATCAGATCCTGCGACTGCTCCCGCGTGGGCGCCGCATCATGATTGAGATCATCCTCCCCCCCTAAAATGGCGGCAGGCTCCGCCGCCGCCGCCGCCGCCGCCGCCGCCGCCGGGGTCTCTCCAAGGCCGATGGCAATCGCCACCCCCACAACGTCTGGCGGGTACACCATGCCAGCATTTCGCGTGGCCACAGGCGCAGCACCAGCCACGCCTTCGTCATCTGCCTCTGCTACGGCCCCCGTAGCTCCAGGACCTGCGGCAATCCTGTAGCGACTCGTGCTCCGAGAACGAGTGGTGGGCCCCTTCCCAATGATGGCCTTTCCTTGCATTGTGTTGCTTCTACACACGTCTGTGCCACCTTGCCTAGTGATGCCGCGTGCTCCTAGGTACAGCTGAGCCCTCGTGCACTCCCCCGGAGTGAAATCGATTCAACGACTTTTTCGCTTAATTCACTTGTGGTTGCGACCTGACAAGTATTATCCCCTTGACACTGCTCGCCCCGCTTGCAGCGACTCCCTATGCCTCAACCCACACGCGCCTGTCGCACGTCTGAGGTTCGAAACACAAACAGACTCCTCCAACTGAAGAGCCGGTCGCACCCCCTGTGATTCTGCAGCAGCAGCAGTTGGGCCAGGTTGATCAAGCCTTGACCACAACAGACTACTGCTGATCTATGCTGACCCCCAAGCAGCAAATTTTAAGCAGAAGGCAGGGCTTGTCTTGAACCTCTCAAACTGTGCATCCATTCATCAGGGTGCTCCCAGCACCACAAGACTGAAACCAATCCCAACTGCAAAACCTACTTGAGGGCTTTCTGGAAGCAAGCAGAATCTTCCCACATACACTAGCAGTTGCTGTTGACAACTGTGCAACAGTGACTGCCAAGCACCCTGCAAGCCAGCTACACTAACCCATAAGGGGATAAGGAACATTGCAAGCAAAACGCACACTCCCCACAAGATTGGGCAAGGTTGCCTGCGTGGGGGCGCGGGAGGAAAGCGGTTAATTCTGATTCAATTTAATGTTAATCAGAATTGAACTTTGACCTCAAAGTTTCCGCTTCACTTCTCCCCTCCACTTTGATGTATAGGCTAGGTTTCATGAATGAATCACACGCTATCTGATTTGCAGTGACGATAGGTGCCTCCAAGTGATTTGGATGGACTATTTATGACAACTGTAAATTGACGTTGATTGCTGTGTGATGTTCACCTCCCCCCTCCTTTGAACGGAGCCTTTGTGACTTTGCGCCCGGTGCACTTTGAGTAATACATTGTCGGTTCAGAGCCTATGAGCGTGATGGCCACCCACGAGCACAGGAATGCACCTCTTTGGCACGGCCGGCGTGGCAATTTGAACTTAGGTTTGATGCCAGCAACCGCCGTATGCAGCCATCGTTGTTTTGAAACTTTTACAAGGCTTCTGTGTGTACAACTTATGCAGTCAGCCAGGTGGTGTTAAATTCATGCCCACGGCTAGGGCGACAGGCGTTGCCGGAATTTACTTTAAAGCACAGACACTCTGCACGCTGGTGCTACTTGGCTGCGAAACAGCACCCTTTGCGCTGACAGCCAAGCGCAATCCTCAGTTGCTTCTGCAGCAAATTTTGTGCGGCCTTTTGCCAAAGCTTGAGAGTGTACGTATGCACTTGTACTACAGTATTTATAAAGGCCCAAGGGAGGCCGGGTTGCCTATGTCATCAAAAAGCTTGCGTCAACGCAGCAGCCTAGTCTGCGCTGTGTACTGAGAGATTGATTGCCAATGTCCGATATGTCGCCAATGTCCTTTTATATGTGAAGTTGCCGCCAAAGTGGCGGGGTGCTCTAGCTCTAACTTGCACAGCGAGGTGAAACCTGGCTCGTGGTTGCCAATGAATGAATGCTGCTGTGCTGACAAGCAATCGAGGGCAAGCAATGCCAAGCAGTTAACCAGCAAGTGCAGTGCAAAGTGAAGTGCTCGAGCTGGAACAGATTGATGCAGGATGAGCAAGCAATCACCTGGAAGGCAAGAGCAGTCGTGCTAGGGGTATGGGGTAGGCTCAGAGGGGTACTGGTGCTCCTATGGCGTGGGACAATGGGACGGCAGGGTAGGAGGATGGGGGTACAGCTTGCTTCACAAACGTTGTGTGCCAGCAACACAAAAAGTTGCTGAGCAATGTGGACATTGAATGAATCAAGAACGTCATCAAAAGTCCCGGCCATTTCCCCGAATCTATGACTTAATCACATACTCGCTGTTTCACCTAGCTGATCGGCTCCACCATTGTCACAGTAGAGCCTGGCATGCTCTCTCGGCGCATGTCATTGAGGCTTGACCGGCGCGCGTACGGCAGCTCCACAGGCCGCTGTGAGCTGGCGTCGTTGCCGCTGAGCCTGCTGAACGCGTTGCCCATGAGGCGTCGCAAGCGCTCGTTTCTGTCGCACGCCTGCATGCTTGACGCTGCAGCAATGCCACGGCCTGTGCTGTCAGAGGAGCCAGGCTCAGCCGCCTCCGAGTCCAGGCCGCCCGCTTTGGTGTCGTCATTGCAAATGGCAGGGGTGTTTGAGCTGCTGCTGCTGCGGTCCAGCTTGGAGTTGCGCCAGTGCGTGGACACACGTGCCGACAACTTCTTGACAGTGGGCCGCATGTACTCAAAGACGATGGTGATCTGCGCGAGGGCCGCACACAGCAGGACCTGGGGACACGCAAGGAGAACATGCTGAGAAACTCGCTTGGTGACGTCTGTGCTGAGCAATTTGTCAGTTTGAGGCGGTCTGTGCCTCGCATTAGCTCCGAGTCACCAACAGGGAGGTTAACATCTCGGCGCAGGCAAAGTACAAACAGCGATGGCAATCTGCGCCAGCGCCGCACAGATGAGGACCTGCAAACATGCAAGAAGGTGCGCCTTGTCGCTGGCTGTTGAAGTACTCTTTCAGATTGAAGAAAGGGTGGTCTGGCGTATGTTTGATGAGATTGCTGCTCAGCACACCACAACAACAGAGGTGTGAAAATAGTGTTATTTCAGCCACTTGTCTCCCTTCAGTGCTCCAACTCTGCTGCCATAGCCGCAGCCAGCGTCAAGTGTAATTTGTTGTTAGAGTCCAACAACACTTTATTGCAAACAGTCTCCGCCTGGGCTGCAAGCTCCGCGACCTGCCACCTTGGTATGACTGCTGCATGTCAGCCAGAGACTGCGCCGCGTGTGACTGTACACCAAGAGCCTGTGCAATCACATGCCTGCTATGCACAGTTTCCGGCAGCTTTTTCTGACAACCTCGCAGCTGCATGCTTGCACACTAGACTGTAGACAATCGCTGCATCATCAGCACTGGACACAGCATGGTTGAGCACACAAGAGCATCATGTTGGACCGGCAACGGTTGTTGTTATCTTGCAACACTCTCATGTTACACTGCTGCAGGCAGCATTGTGCCACAAAAAGCACCATCATGCATGACTTTTTAAGGCAACGTGCATTGTGTGCGAATTGCTGCTTTCTACGCATACGGTGGAGCGGCTTGCGCAGTGACGGCATGTCGGTCTCGGCTTGCGCAGTGAAGGCGTGTCGGTCCATGGCTTTCCAAATATTTCAAATATTTCATATGCCAATTGCAGCTTCGTTCTTTCTCACCATGCATCATCTTGACCTGCACAAACACAACATCGTGAGACTGACCTCATCACTAACGTGGTCACAAAGTTGCGCAGAAATAAGCTTGCGGGGCACCACTCACCACATTGAGCAGGATGAGCAGTGTAGACACCACATTCCCACCATTGGACCGTGCGGACGTGTAGCCGCTCTGCACAACTAATCCCACAAAGTAGCTTAAAAATCTGTGCAGAGGAGCAGCGCCGGGCACCAGCAGCACAAAAGCTTGCATTAGCATGTGCGTCACGATAAGATGGGGCAACTCCGACCTCTGCAAAGACGCCCCTCGACTGTCTTCAATTGGTAGGACAGCTTTCCAACATGTAAACATCACCACAAAGGGCAAGCACCTCAAAGTACAACCTGCCAAGCAAGTCCAATGAGCACAGATACGAACGTACAGATATGTTACATCAGCGTACAGCACCATCTGGGAGCTGGCCTGAATATGCGACTGTTGCGCTGACAGAATGATTGCTTCGCGTCCCGCCCTTGAATGTAATGCCTAATTTGCAGCACATTGGAATTGGAATTGGTGAAGGAAGGTATTACCAACAATGACGCTGGCACAGGTGCAGCTCAACGGTACACCCACAACTAACGTACTTCGAAGCACAACTGCGTGACACAAACAGATGATCAACTGTGACGCCCATATCATTCTTGGTGGGGACCGTCACCACGGTAAGCCCCGCAACTCCTCTGACTGCCAGGAAGTCACGGGCAGGTCAGAGTGGCATTCGGCCACTAATATACAGCCTACTTGGGACGACAACTATGCTGCTTCTGCAAGTTTGATCAACAGCAGGTCAACGATTCGGTGTGCAGCAGCAACAGTTACTGTGGTCTAAGTCACAACAGCAGTGATGGACTGTCAAAGGCCACTGCATTCATATGCTAGTTGCCTCTCATATAACTCGCAAGGTATTTACATCCAGCAGGCAGAGGTGGTTGTCAATCCTGGCGACCTGCCGCAGGCAGCAGAGATGACTGTGCTGCAGTACAAGGCTAAACTACAACATGCGCACACGCACCGAGGTGTTTGTGCTAGAAGCACAAACGTCTGCAGGGACTAGAAGTGATCACAAACTTACAGGATAGTTGCGCCCAGCACGTAGAGGCGGCCGTCGATCCTGGCGACGTGCGGTGAGCAGCGGAGGTAGATAACAATGCTGAAGTACGCAAAGACGCACGCGTAGCTGGACTGGCCTAGCGACCCTGGCAGTATGAAGACCACGCACGAGGCCAGCAGCAGGCGCCGGCCACACTCCACCACTTCCCAGTAGTACATGCGGCGTGTGTAGGGCTGCCACAGGAAGGTGGTTGCGCGCAGCGGCGCGCTGACCTGCACGCAATGCAAAGGCGCAACAATGAATACAGAAATGTGATATAGCATCTATGGTGAGCACAGGGTTGACATTGCCTGCATGTCACCGCCTCACAGTAGTATGTCACACAGTGCTGCGTGTGTAGGGCTGCTGCAGGAAGGCGGCTGCATGCAGCGCCACGCTGTCCTGCGCGTACCGCAAGCACATGGAGATTGCCATCAAGGATATTACATGCGAGCACACTGGACAGAGGTGCATGTGCCAGCCATGTCAAGGACACTGTACGACACCCAAGCAGCTGCACCACCAAGCGCAAGGAGAAACAAAACGTGTCTTTCAGTCGTACGGCCAATATTGCTATACCCTAGCTGGTGTCGCTATCAGTTCCTTATCGGTTCCTTCGGCTTTCTTGAGGATGAAGCATTTAAAGTTTTGCAGGCAGTTGGAGAAGCGTGCGAGTTTTGAAGCCAGGAAGGTGGTGTCAGCTTTACGGCCAACGACTGTAGCGGCGTTTGCAACGTCTTTCATCCACGCAAGCTTAACGGCGGCGCTGCAAATGGCCACAGGGGTGAGGGCATACTTCTAGTAGCGATGCAGTAGCGGGTTTAGCATAGGGTGTTTTGGGGGTCATGAGCACAGTAGCAGCGGAGGATTCAGGTGCCGACGCCAGGTGACATGCGCCTTGAAGTTGATAAACATGTTGATACTTTGGCGTTGCACAAGCTGCACCTGAGTTGCTATCTTTAGCGCAAAAAGTGAATGTATAGTGCGAAGCTAATTGCTTGCTAGTTATATACAAACCGAGTAGAGATGCAATTGTCTCTGTGGGATGCAAGGCTGAAGTCGAAGTGTGCATTGCCTGGATTCCATCACCTGCCAGTACTTCCGGCAGGCACCATTTTCTGTTTGCGTGGTGCTGATCGTTGGCACCAATAAGTAGTGTGTTTGAATAAAGTGTGCGCTTCTACAACCAAACTCTGACAAGTAATATCATGCATGCTGCATGTATGTGACCAACTTCTGCGTAGTTTTGGACTTCACCACAGGATGCCTTGTGCTGGTGCCACAGCAGCCCCACAGCAGCGCCAGGGACCAAACACGGGGGCCAAGAGTGACTGGCTGATTGCAAGAAAAGGGCTGCAGCAGGACCCTTCATACATGCGCCGAGAGCACTTTTGCAAGCGATTGACACACCTCAGAACTTGGGCTTGGCTCATAGTCTTCTGAGACAGCCTGAATGGCTTTGCGCTGCCGCCACAGCAGCGTCATGTACATTGCAGGTATGCCCACCGGGAACACAAAGATCTGCGCACAAGAAGCAGATAGCACATGACACTTCACATACCAGTGTTGAGAATGCTCCACTTGTAAAAACGCTGTCACTATGCGGTAGTATGGACGGTCACAGAAAGGCGGTGGTGTATGCGGCATTAGGAATCTCGCTTAACGTTTTGATGCTTGTTGTGTGATCGTGCTGTGAGTGCATGATACTTGCGGTCACAAAAAGGCGGTGATAGGAAAAAGCTGCTACTAGCGAAAGCAAGGAATAGGGCACATCTGCATGTGTACTGGCCAAGCGAGGAGAGAGGAGTGGCCTACACCGACCTCAGCTACACAAGTCTTCCTGCATATTATGCTTCGGTTGGAACACACACTTGGCCAGCAATACAGGCGGCCATCACCATATTCTCACATTCAGCTGTATTGTGGTTGTGCATTGGAAGGCAACCTCACAAACATAGGTTGCTCTCCTCAGACCCCTCACCATGAACACCGCGTACGCGCGATACGCCCGGTACGTTGCCGTGTGGCACTCCAACGAGTAGTCCGCGCGCAGGTAGCTCTTCTCTGTGCCCGCAATCTTGTCTGCAGCAGTGCAGCAGTTGTTCATTACCATGCGAGTTGATTGCGCAGAGATTTCCAGTGCACGGTCATGGCAGGCGGCAGCCGCACGGGTGCACTCGCCGCTTTGCGTCACACAGCAATGCCTCACTCCTGCCCCCCCCCTCCCGTCATGTTCATGTGCATTGGTATGCAATACTGTACACATCAGCGCATCATAGATGTGGTTGTACGCGGTCGGGCCGTGCATCAGTAGTGTCCAGGCGCTAGAACGAGCGTTAGGGCAAGGTGTAGAGTTAGGATTAGGGTTTGAGCACCATATGCACTTAAACAGCGATGGAGAGGGCCAATTTCCCGGATTTGGGCAAAAATAGCTGATCAAAGTCGGCGCATCATCGATCATCGTTGCCCAGTGGCATTGGCCACAACAGCACAATACTAACTGCTGAAGTGGTGCCTCAGATCCAAACCTCAACTTGAATGGTCCGTCGCCTGCTTCTGAGCGTTGATGAACCACATCCCAGTCACCGCATGCAAACGTCTGAAATGCTTCTGAGCGTTGATGAACCACGTCCCACTCACCGCATGCAAACGTCTGAAAGATGGTTGTCGAGGAGATGGAGAAGACGAAGAACGTGAGCGTGAAGACCATAAGCCCCGCTTTCTCCACAAACACGCGGTGCAGCCGGCCGCGACGGCCGTGGATGCGTGCGCGGCAGTCTACTACCAAGTAGGCGACGCCCAGTAGGGCCAGGACGCCGAGCGGCAGCAGTGTGGAGATAAGCAGCCGGTCGTAGAAGTTGGTGGGGAAGACGCAGCCAAAGGACAGGAGGACGCTGAGGTCCATGTTGATGAAGTCGAGCCAGACGATGAAGTCGCGGTAGAGCTGCGGCAGCGGCACTCCTGTTGAAGAAATGGGGTAGCACAGTCATTTAAGGTGGGCTTAGAAAGGCAGCCAAGGAAGTTTGGTAGGCAGTTGGTGTTGAAGTTGGTGGGAAAAACGCGCGGCAAGCGAGAAAGCACTCCGAAGTCCATGTTGACGAGGATAAGCTATACGATGATGTAGCGGTAGAGCTGCGGCATCAACGGCACTCTTGGTGGCTGAAGAGGAAGCGTTGCTGCAGCAGAGCTTGGACACGAAAGTGACGGACAATGTACTGCATAGCATGTTTCCGTTTGTGCATTGCAAGAGTATCACCTCAGCTTAGACATGGAGCATCCTATCACCAAATGGCACTCTGACTCACACCCGACGTAGTCGATCAACACCTACTGCAACCCTGAAACCCCTGCAATTTGCAACAGTGCAACTGGTCCACTCACCTGTCTTGCTGAAGCACTTCATTGAGATCTACGTGAGGGGCAACATTTGTGCAGTGTGCAGTATACGCAGCCCTTGTGCCTGTGCTCCGCCAACATTGCTATTACAGTGTGTCAAGCTGAAGCGCTGCTGCATTAGAACCTGAGAGTTGACGATGAAAGTGCGTGCTAGGAATTTCCATTTAAGCGGGAACTCTCGTAGACTGCAAAAGCTAGGCAACTGTGCATCTGCACCGCTTGCCTGTAATGCTGAAGTATTGCATCAACATCTTAAAGGCAGCGATGAGCATGCACTTAGGAATTCTACTACTGCCCAGTACCGACTCTGAGACTTCACACACTAAGTTTGGACAACTAACCTGTAATGCTGAAGTACTGCGTCAGCACCTGGAAGACGACGATGGGGATGCGCAGGGAAGCCAAGGCCCTCACGCCAATGTTGCCAAGCTGCGCAGTGGGCATCGAGAGACAACATAGGGTCATACCAGCAGAGTTGGTGAACCCAGGGTTAGGTTGAGGGTTAGGGTTAGGATTACAAAAATTATGCGACAATATGAGGGGCCAAAAATCAACCACATGGTCAATTTGAAGGGTCTGCGCCCTCCAAGGGATTAAGTGATCAGGCCACAGAATGTAACACGACGTGCGTCATTTTGACTGGCACAAGCTACGACGTGCCAAATCTGACAAGTCACTGCATAGTTTAACTGCTCACAACGCCGATGGAGCGTATCAATTTTTATTGCGTATGGACAGTACTACAAGTACCATATTTGCAATTCAATCTCAAGTATATTTAGCATGTATTTAAGTACACGTGTCAAATCTCCTTGTCTGTTTGTTTGCCTTAGATGGAACTAAGTCAGGCTAGGGCATAAGTGCACTGCAATGTGCCATGTTGATCAAAGGTCAATGTTGCTACCAGACATACTACACTAGTGCACTTGTCATGAAATGTAAGTGAACCTTATCCAGCTGTAAGAACCAGGGGAGCAGACAACAAATTGATCAGATGATGCCAACATTGAGCAGTTGAAGCATGGTGTTGAATGCTTTAAAGAAGTTTATGCACAGTACTGAAAAAGATTTCAAGTACCATCAACTGCTGCGTTCCGCTCTGGACCTGACACTGCAACCTTTTATTCTAACCCTAAGTCTCATTAATGTCATTGAAACTGCTCACCGAGACAAGAAATTTATGTGTACCGCCCATGACCTGGTACCCCTCCCGCGTTGTCACCGCCATTTCGGCAGACTCGGCGGCGCTGCCCCTTACTCCGCCGCTCAGGGCGAACGACACAAGAATGCCCACGAGCAGGAGGAGGATGAACAGAAGCACCGCGACAAACACTATGACCGCGCGGCTGCGGCACTCGTGGCACTTGTAGACAACCACCGACGTGTAGTTGGGGGCGCACACCGCGCAGTCTGCAGGCAGGAGCATCAAGCAAGACATCGCCAACGCGAAGTTTTCAGATAGCGCTCAAACCTGGAATGCCCGTGAGTGTGAGGAGAATGACCCTTTTGCCAGTGAACAAGAACATGGCAATTGTGGCACTTGCCGGCAGTGTGCACGGTGTAGCTGTGTCGGAGTCGCACACAGCACAGTCTGCAGTTGCAACAATGCGTAAAATGCATGTTGTCATGGACAACGCAGAAGGTCTGTTCCAAATGAATCAATTGACCACGCCGACGAGCACAAGGATAGCCCATTGTGTGCGCAACATGTAGTTGCCAGTGGCGCGCGCAACTTCACATCGACACTTCATGCATCGACGCTTCACACATCGCCAGGCCACACTGAGCCATGAGCACAGGTCACATACTCCAAGTTGAAGAGCTCACATGGCCCCTCATAGCCCGCATTGCAGTATCCGTCGGGGTCCTCAGCCACTCCCCCCTTGCAGGCGGCGTCATTCCAGCAGGTGAGCACCACCTCCTGGCCCGCAGTCATGCTGCCGCGCCAGAACCCAGGGTTCAAGGGCAGGGTGATCACATTGGTACCCGGTACTGAGCAGTCAAGCAGCACCGGGTCACACTCAACGCACTGATTGGACGCTGCGTATGTGTCGGCTGGACAGCAGTTTCTGCAGTCGGCGGTGCAAGGAAGCAGTAAACGCGGACTTAGGGTTAGCGTGAGGGTGAGGAAGGTTAGAGTCAGCTCCTACAACACTCAAATGTAGTGGTCGCATGCTGTGCAGGTGTTGGCCAGACAGCAGTTTCTGCAATGTACTGTGCAGCGAAGAAGCTTATGAGGAGTGGAAGTTGTGTTGAGTGACAATGAGAGGGGCAAATGCAACGATTAGGATGATTTACACAACCGTTCACATCACCATTCCTTGGCATCATTTGATGCCTTTGCGCAACAACGCTCATGCGCATTGTGACCATTCATGCTACGGTAAAACCATTCAAGGCATACAAGCTACTCAATGCTGGCATGCAGCAGCCGATGTTCGTGTATGACAGGCCTGTTGAGGTTACCCTTTGTTAGCTGTGCGCCAAATGCTTGTTTACGCTGAATGATGCTCTTTATGTGCAACCCTGATGGCACTCACATGCTGGCGGCCGTGTCCACGTCCTGGCAGCTGCTACCAAACTCCCGCCCAACCGTGCCATATCCGCCGATGTAACAGCACTGTGCAGTGTTGCCCTCAAACGCACTGTTTGTCACGTTTGTCATCCACTTCGCCCCCACCTGCATTATGGCGGCGCCCGCGTTGTCCGCAACGTTGTCTTCAAAATTACAGTTGGCAATGGTAAATGGGTCTGCGTCGCGTTCACGCGTGTAAACCGCGCCCCCATACTGCGCCCTGTTTCTCATGAACGTGCAGTTGGTGGCGCTGCCAAGGCCCAGGCGCGCGAGCCACACGCCGCCCCCCTCATAGTCGGCAGCATTGTCGGCAAAAGTAACGTCCTGCAGCTGGAGTAGGCCGTCGTCCGACCCCTCCATGAAGATGGCGCCGCCGCGCGGCGCTGCAATAGGTGAGCAAAACAAGTCGCGTTGTTATGTGGATCATGCTTCACGTATTCTGTTCATCATTGACAATCTGGGCTGCTGTTTCGGGATCGTGGTTCATCCTCTTGTACATGCTATCAGTGACTGGCTTGAGCTGAAATATGCTGGAAGCAGGATTCACACTTCAGTGTCCTCATGATCGGGCATGTTGTTGACAGATGCCGTGTCCTCCAGCTGGAGAGTGCTGTCGTTGCGCTTTGATGGAGATGGCACAGCCGCGCCGACATGCAGCAGGCAAAAGTCAATACTTCGAAGTACTTCACTTGGCAGCAAGGTTCTGTCACTTTGATGATGAACTTCACGCGTTCGTTCAAAAGCTATGTCATTTAAAAATGGACAACATCGAGACCGAACTGTGGCCGCCTCCTCGCAGCCAGGCGCCACACAAAGCATCCAGCCCTTAAGACTTCGAAGACAGCGGTGCTGCACGGCGACGCAGCACGGAGGCCGAGCAGCAGAAACTTGTTTAAACAATTGTGAGGGCGAATGCAGCGCAGGGCAGTAAAGCCAGGCTGCAGAGGCGGGTTCATTACTGACCAGCTGCTCACATGTTGAATGGACGCCACTTTATCAATCACCAACGTGATCATCATACTTCGAAGTACATACTATTCTGGTGATAGAAAACTGTGCTACTGTGTTGCTCCTGAGCTTACATGTGTTCTCGGAAAACGTGCCGCCTGTAATGTAGATGTTGCTGCCAGGGGAAATCCACAGCGCCCCGCCGTTGCCCGCATTCGCCCTGTTGCGGGAGAGCGTGCAGTTCACCAGTTCTATCCTGGCCACGTCTCCCGCCTTGATGGCGCCACCTGCTCATTGTGGTGCCACATTTGTTAGTTGCGAAAATCGTTTGAAGCTCAGGCTGGAGGAACAACCGTCATGTCTTGCATAGTTCAAACGCCCCAGGAGGTTTACTGTGTGCGGAACAGGGGGCAGTCTCCCAAAAACAATTCTGGTCACATCTCCCACCTGTACGGGTGCAACCTGCGCATTGCATAGCCAAGACTGCAACTCCCCGGCCCGAAATGCAATAATTTCAGCTGACTGTAAAATCCTAACTGTAGCCCCAGTATGCATGTTTGTGGGCCGGCGTCTTCTTTCTCCCGCCTGTCCATTAACTTGGGAGCAGCTTAGGGTTAGGGTTAGGGTCTCCAGTTCGAGACGCAGGTCCTGCCCAGGTCCTGTCCAGAGCTGATGAATGCCTGAGATGCACTCACCATCCTGAAGGCACTGTTGACAGCCCCAACCCCTCTTTTTTCAAGCCTTTGTCCTCACCCACTCTAGCGCACCTGGGTCTACCTTTCAGCCAAGAACTTCGTTGACCCACCTTACGGTTTGAATGAGAATTAGGGCTAGGATTAGGGTGTGACCCTACCGTCACCTCTATGTCCAGTCTCACGGTCCACCAGCAGCCAGCTCCCTGCAGTCAGTGCGGCTTGCAGCCGGATTCAGCTGAGAGAACTGACCTGTCACCAATTGGAAAAAACAAAGGCGCCGTTGACAACGACATGGCCCTGATGAACTATCATAGTGTACACCGAGTGCAGTATTTTTAATCACACCCCAACTTTTAGCCCTGTTGGCCAGTGGCCCAAATTTGCCTCATCATCACCTTAAAAGCCTTCTGGCCCATGTGCAGCAAATCTTGCTCTGCTGCACTTTTACTTTATCAATTGCAGAGTGTGAGCTGTTGATCATACTCAGTCTCAGCTTTAGTCCTACCTTAACCCAAAAGAGAACTCAAGCCCTGGCCCTCACTGATACTTCTAGCAGTTCTTACAAAATGGTAATCCAGCTGTCGAGTCTCGTACGCAATTAGCTGCCAGTGTCTGCTGTCTGGCTCGCCTTTCAACGTTGCTCCATGAATGACAGCGATGTTCCTCACCCTCAGTTTACTTTGAGTCCTAAACTGAGTCCTCACCTCCAGTGGTCCTCGCCTCATTGTCCTCCAACAAGCAGTCCTGGAGCCTGACAGGCAATGTGCAGCCCGGCTTAGTCCAAATCACGCCGCCGTAGATGGCGGAGTTGTTGCGGAAGGTACAGTTGACAGCCGTCAACCCCCCTTCTCCAGAGCCATCGCCATCTAAACTCAGGACCTGTATCGATGCAAGCACGTCATTGCTGGAGTTAACTCGGAGTAAGTGTCGGTTTAAAACTCATCAAGATTCAGGTGTGGCATCAGGTGTGGCACGTATGAGATGTGTGCGCCCAGGTGGTCAATGCAACGCATTTCGACCTGTACGACAATTGTCGTACAGGTCGCATTTCGTACAGGTCGAAATGCGACCTGTACGACAATTGTCGTACAGGTCGAAATGCGTTGCATTGACCACCTGGGCGCACACTGTCCTGTACTGTACGACAATTGGTACGACAATTGTCGTACAGGTCGAAATGCGTTGCATTGACCACCTGGGCGCACAGATGCAAGCACCACAAATAGGACTCAACACCTCCACCAGTTGCTCATGATTACTTACTAATAGCCCAAGTGCATTTGCAAGTGCAACGAGAGGCCGGCAGGCGCAGGCCCTGGGGTCCCGCCTAGGGATCACCAAGATCCCCCCCACAGCTCCGAGTCAAGCCAGGCTGCAATCTCTATTGGGCGGAGTCAGGCCAGCAGATAATATGTATGCCTCTGCAACATTTAAAGCTTGTGCTACAAATGGTCGCGTAGACCAGCTGTACACTGACTTGTTGAGTGTTGCCCACAGACATGGTATACCTTGAGACGCGGTTGACAATCAGTGTTCTGTATGGCATAAGTACAGGTAGCGACATAAGAACGAGCAACAACGTAAGTATACAGGATTCTGGGTGATGACGGCTAATGACCCCAGACCCTAGTTGATGCAACATCCTAAACCTAGCTCTAAGCCTAATTAAGGCTAGGGTTATAATGTGCTCGAGAGCGCATTGGTGCATGACAGAGTGGCGGAAGCCTGCCCTGCGCATTTGAGCATTGTCTGCGCCTTGGGGCCAGCACATCCTAGCTGCTGCATGTCTTTGAGTTGTCTTGAACCCCTTGCCAGCCTCTCTAGTGAGATAAGTGAGAAGCCTACCAGTAGGCAACCCGCCGGAAAACACGCTGAAAACACGCTCAGGCTGAGCAGTAGCGGCACTCCTAGCGAGCCTGACCAGCAGCAGCAAACACTCATTGTGCACAACGTCCATATCATGTCACTAATAACCTCTGTCCTGGGTATGATGCCTCTCCACCCTTGTTGTGTGCACGCGGCAGAACCGTAGCGCGCAGTTCGGGGCCGAACAGGGCCCCACTTCGTCAAACCCTAGTTAGGTCAAGCCCTTGACCCCCCAACCCTACTTGTGTCAAGCCTGACCCCCTACAGCTATTACGTCAAACCCTTAGGCCGTCATTATCGCAAGTTTGTAGGATCCGGACGAATGACATACCTACCATGACACGTACGTATCTACCCCGGGGCCCTTCAATGCAACCAAATCATTAGCATTGACATGCCCGGCTATCAGTCGTGAAGAGCTTACCTTCCCCAGGTGTATGCCGCGAACAGTCAGACACTACGGTGACCAATCATAGGCCTCCAGATGACTTGCGCCTTGATCAAGTATGTCCAGGCGTATGGGCGCCTGCGTACACTGGCAGGCGCCAATACGCCTGGACGCGCAGCGAGCTAGCGACCTTACCCTAACTTACCGCAGAAGTACCTGAATGACCCCAGAAGCGATGCACGTTCCACTCAAATGTGTATGTTTTGAGCGGCACAGTGCTTCAAACCGTCAACACTATAACAACTAAACTCTTGGACAATCACAGCATCAGCCAGCATTAATCTGTCATTGATCATGCGCGATGCTTTCTATCTGCTGCATGAGGTCACCAGCTCACTACACGTAATCGAGTAATCTGCGCAGATGGACCTACCTGCGCACCGTTGGAAAGCTAAATTAAATCTGCAAAGGGGGAACGTGTCTTCAAAGAGTGCTGCACTACTCCAGAACACGCAGCAGGCAGTCAAACAATTCTAATTCTAATGCATACCGAGAACAAACCTTCCACTCTCAGTAAGTTTACCTGTAGAGCCCCGGAGAAGTGATGCCTGTTCCCTTCGAACGTGTCTGTGTCGAGGAAGACGGTGCCTCTGGACCAAATTACGCCCTCGCCCTGTCCGACCTTCAGCTCCACGGCTGACAGTGTGCGGCGTGAGGGGCAGCAGCTGTCGTAAGGCCGTCTATGCAAGAAAGTACTTCCAATGCCGAATTACTGTAGTTGGCACTTGGCATTAAACGCTTAGGGATTGCTGTGCTTGTAACACGGAGATGACGTACAGCGGGTCTGGCGCGTGGTCATTATCGGCAAGCAGTAAGACTGCATCTACTCCCATCGCCTAGTTGTCATTATATATGATGTGAAACGGCAAGGTCAAATAGCAGATTACATGTCATCACCAGAGCCTGCACCAAAGTCCTCTGCCATTGGGAGCCTCTCTACTGCAGTGTCGCCACCACAGCGGCAATTCTGTGTGCGCTGCCAGTGCTGTGCACTCACTACATGGAAAGAAAATCACGCGTGCAGGCTAGCACGCCACCCCGCATCAATGCATAGCGCAGAGGCAGACGGAGGCAGCCACAAGGTGACACACACACACTCGTGGTGAAGGAAGCTGAAGGAAGTGATATAACTAACAACAACAAACCTGCGCAAGCCAGCTCAGGATTGCTGAGTCACCTAAACCAGTGATCTGGAGCTGATCTCGGACAGCTCGTGAACAAAACTGCACTTCAACTACAACCTCAAGTGCAAACCTCAACTAGGGTATCTACTCTAACCCTTATTGTGCAACAGCGCCATATTGTAACAACGTGGTATGAGATACGCAACATATGACAGAGCATCCAGTCTTAGATCAGCAACCTTGCGCAACATGCCATTGGTTCTGGCTGCCGCGTTACGACACAACATGGTTTCTGGCTGCAACTTATGTCGTTGATTGATGTGAGGCTGCAACTGGATATTGTGAAAGCATCATGTTGTCCGAGCTGCGGTCGGGACAACAGCATGTGCTGCATGCAGCACAGATATTGCAATGACATGTCATTGTGTGCACAGAAGCACGGTTGGCACAGGGCCAGCCTCGCCAGCAATAGCAACAACTTGTTCAAATACTTGGTAAGTACTGTTAACAATAGTAGCCTCTTTTGCAAAAAACATCATGTCATTGTGTGCACAGAAGCACGGTTGGCACAGGGCCAGCCTCGCCAGCAATAGCAACAACTTGTTCAAATACTTGGTAAGTACTGTTAACAATAGTAGCCTCTTTTGCAAAAAACATCATATGTATACTTCTTGGAAACTGATAAAGCAGATCATACATTGAAGCAGATGGTACATCAGAGCGCCCCGAGCCTCACAGATTCTTATACGATCGCGTACATGGTTCTCAATGGCGGCGCTGCTAGACGTATGCTGAATCGCCTGAGATCGTGCCAACATATTCCCTGGAAGCGAAAAGCATTGGCTGATGCAGTAAATATTACAAGTATATACTTCCAGGTATTATAAGTACTGTGCGCACCCAGAGCTTGCTAATTGCAAACTCTTCAGAGACTTTGCATACTTCGAAGTACATACATGAACTACTATGTAGTCAGTACGATGTACTGCGTATAGTATGCACGTCCACCTGCCACTCGCCGAGCGCTTGATCGCTGACCTAAGTACTGTCAGGCTGGTGCATTGTCAAAGTTTAATGTACTAATTCAGGTATACTGTAGTAATGCATATACGAAATGGGTGAGTGATGTGTTTTGCAGTACTGATACCGTCTACCAGGGCTTGCAAGGAACTCATTAGAGGCCTCAGAAGTTTGAAAGCCGATATAATCATACAGAATGTTTATGACGCTCGCACTGCGCTTACCACTTGCGGTGTGGCGGGAGAACATGCAGTTGCTGATGTGACTGTGAGCATGAGAGTCCACCATCACGCCAGACCCCAGGTTGGCTCTGTTTCTGTCAAACAAGACGCCGTCTATATATAGGACAGAGTCCTCGCCCTGGAAGATGGCACCGCCGCCGTAATTGCCGTTCAGACCAGCCGCTGTGTTGTTGATGAATGAGCCTCCTTGCACTCTTGCGACGCTCTTGGCACCCAGAAACAGGGCTCCGCCTGCAAAGTCCAGTCCATGATGCAATTTGATACTTAGTTAACAAGAAAATTACATGATGCCTTACTCGTGCATATTACTGTTGTGGTATGACACAATTCATAGCGTTTGAACGGATGCTGCATCGCCCTCCCGACAAGCGTCACTGTCGAATGTAATAGTTTTTTTTGCTGGCACCTCAACTCCGATTTGATCATCATGTTGACTGCGGTACTGCGCATAACAAGAGCCAGGCCGTTCGAAGTTCACAGGTTACGCCTTTGGCTTGCAGCACAGCGGAGCTAGGCATGCGAAAGTCGGTACCGTGGTGGTACCGTGGTACGGTTACGGCGTATACAATATACACATATTTTACGGCGGACATATGCAGGCTGTATATGCCGCCGCCTATGTTAGCGACGGACATCTGCAGGCTGTATATGCCGCCATCTATGCTATCTGCCTGCAGCTCAGAGTCCTGCTGCCCTCTTGCATGCGCCTTTGCAAGGCCCCGGTCATAGTGGTTCACGTAAGCGACTGCAAAGCGAGCACTGATCTGTGTGTGGCAGGCTGTTACAGTGCTCAAACTTTAAACATGCAATTTATACACACTGATCAGCTTGCCGCAGTCACCGGTAGTCGCCCAGCTCGTCTGAAGGCAGATGCAGAACAGTTCAAAGTCTTACAGCTTGACATTAAAGGTGAAGAAAGCAAGACTTTTCAAATGTTGCCACTACTTTGTTTACCAAATGCTTACTCAGCTAGTAATCACAATGAAATGAAACTGTATCTGTGCTGTGCATCAGTTGCATCACTACTTTGCAAGTACAGTAACATTCAAGTAAGGGAGTTGAAGTCTTTGTGGTGAGTGCACTGGTGTCATATGGTGCTGCCAGCGTGTGCTATTGCCTGCCTACCCTGCCAGTGCTGTCATGCTGGCGTACTGCTAGCATCACTTGCTGCAGAGCATGATCTGTGCATGTCTAAGGTATGCTGATGTGCTTGTGCTACCAATTGAATAATACGCCATCATGATGCTGGCCCGGGGGTCCCGGAGTGATGCCTCTGACATCCTCAGCGGCATGTATGCGGGCTTGCACCAGCCCCACATATGCCATCATGTACGGATGTACGTCACTTTATATGCACACAATATGTCAATATATACGTTGTACGGATGTACAACTTGAACATGCATGTTCGTCACATGTACATTCAAAGTTCTGTCGCAACCCTACTTGTAAGCGGAGCAACAACCTGCGCGAGCGTGTACGAGGCGCACCTGAGAACTCCGAGAAGTTGTCTTCAAACGCGACGTCCACCAGATGCACCACTCCCCCGCTGCCCACGCCAATCAACTCCGATGAGTCATCTTTGCCGACCTGTATTGCCCCGCCAGACGCCTGGCTGTACCCCCCCCGTAACTTCACCCCATCCACAATGAGCTTTGCGCCGGCACTGACGTTAAACAGCGGCCCAGGCTGCGCTAACGACCCGTCAATCGTAACGGCATCGGCGCCCATCCCTGTGACTTGCAGGCACGTGTTCTGGGGCACCACAATGGAGGTTGAGGTTGCATAGGTGCCGGAGGTGACTCGGAGCTGGGCGCTGAAGAATCCCATCGTCAACTCCCCGGCGGCGGGTGTGAACGCCTTCTGAAGCTGCATGAGTGTCGCGTTTGCAGTGGCCTCTTGCAGCATGAAGGTCTGCAAAAAGGGCGTAGGGCAAGTCCCCCAGCGGGCCGCAGCAGCTGCTGCTGCTGCAGCAGCTGCTGCTGTTGCGGGCGCCGCCAACACTGCCAGTGGTCGCAGCATGGCGGCGACGACTAGCAGCAGGCTTGAAAGTCTCATCAGCAATTGCGTACTACTAATACTAGGCTGGTGCGTGGTCCTGCCAGAGGTTTCCACAGGAGCGTCTGTAGAACACGGGTTGCTGCAGCTGCTGCAGAGCGCCGTTACAGTGTCAGCCTCAGGCTCAGGCTGCGGCAGCGCAGATCCGCAAATTGCTGCAGGCGTGCTCGGCGTAGAGAGCAACAGCAGCTGCAAGCTGAAGAACAGGTCCTGCTACAGCATCAGCAGCAGCCACTGTAGCCGCAGTAGCAGCACCGCGAGCACTCAGTCTGGCAGCAACGGCAGCAACGGCAACGAAGCAAGCCCTGTCAGTGAGTCAATGGCGTGCAGACGACCCGCCGACTGTGACAGTTCTAGCACGTGTGCAACAGTGACTGCAAGTGATCACTGACAGCTGTTGCTGGAGATGTTCAACGTGATACCATAATGACTAAGTTCCTGCATGTCTGCTGCAGCGGAAAGGGCTTCAGAATCTGTCACCAATCGTCAACCAGTGCTCGCAATCATTGATGATCAACAGAGTGTCATGCTCAACACCTCTTACCTGTGCATGCTCTGAAAGAGACAAACTCGCTGGTCCGGCTCTGCCAGAGGGTTTTCACAGAGCAGCTGCGGCAACTTGAAGTTGAAGCTTAGCATCGCAGTCAACACAATCCAACTCCAGTCTTAATTTGTTTGGTAAAACTTTAAGGTACTAGTAATAGTACTAGTAGTACTGGCATGAGTGGCCTGCTAGGCAGCATCAGCATGGCTTTCTAACCAGCTGGCTGGCCCCCTTTCATCCATCGCCGTGTGAGTCCCCTGTGAGTCAGTTCAAGTTGCACACGATGCCTAAATAATCTGGCACCAGTTGTGCAAATGTCATCTTCATAATCTGCTACAGCCTGAGTATCACCATCAAGAGGGACGCAGGAAGGTTCTTACCATCTTTGTGACAGCATGCAGAAAAAGCAATGAGCAGACCGCCCGACGGCGTATGATACTGCGATAGCGCCAGAGTGATCAGCGATCATCCGGGAACCCGGGAACTGACAGACTGTGGTGGCTGGGCGCAACTTGGAAGCAATGCGAAGTGTGATATGATCACTGATATATCAGTTCTGTTCTGTTCTTACTGCCAATGTTGCAGCACACTTTACGTTGTATCGCCTCACCCTCACGCACTTGCAGATATATACACATCACCTGCTCGACCTCGACCTCGGAATCCGTGACTGCGCGCGCCTGACTTACCTTGATGTTGCGCTCGCTTCTGGGATGTTCTTGCTCGCTTTCACTTTCAGCAAAACAACTCGTGGTCATCGGCTCGTGGTCATCGGCTTTTGTTGGTACAGATACTCGGACGCAGAGCTTGCCGATGCACTGTCGTCGCCGAGGGGCCCGCTGTGCTTCTATGAAGTGAGTCGTCGCGCTGCGGTTGGCTCGCTGTGCTGTGGATGATGAGCCGGTCGAACAACGATCAGAGAAACAATTGTGCCTCTTCGCGCATTTTCGGGTTTGTTTCAAAAGTTCCGCCGGCCGCACAGCAGCCTGATATGTAGAATGTAGGCTGCTGCTGCTGCTGCTGCTGCTGGAGTTAGGTACAGCAGCCTGCGCTGGTGGGTGGCATGAGCACGCCATCAAGCCACAAGCACATTTAGCGCTACAGCACAGCACTGAGACCTGAAACGAAGGCGGCTGTTCTAGTAAGTAAATCTGCTGGCTGAGCTTTTTCAGGTGCGTGGAGTAGCGGGCTGCTTGCACACACCGCATTCGCGGTGCCATGAAGATGCTGCGTATGTTTACTCATTGGCATGGCATAAAGCAGGTATGACGCTCGGTGAAGCAGCCAAAGGAGTTGATGTTGCAGTATGCGAACTTCAAAGTATAACACAACTTCAAAAGTTTTTGCACCGACTCTGTGTTGAGAAGTGATAGGTGCGTACATAGGTGCGTACCATATGAATTCAATCTTGGGGATATCGGCATGCATTCGTGTGGCATCTTACCTTCCATTTTCTTGGAGCCCAGAGTTGTGAAAAATTCTCTTAAGTTTTTTCAGGTATGATGCATTTGCCCATGCAGCTTATCACCCCTTGGCATGAATGGCTGTCGCAGTGATCGCACAACAATAACAGGTGCAGCATCTCAAGACGATGCTGCTATGTAGAACCTTTCATCGACAATCATGACCAACACACCGCTCACGATTCATTCGCATTCATGTCGTCGTCGTTCACCGCTGCCGCCGCACTGGCCACAATGACTGCAGCCTCCGCTGGCGCTGCCACTGCTGCTGCCTGCGCCGTAGCCGCTGCGCGCGTGGCCATCTTCTTGGACTTAGGCCCGCCACCTTCGGCAGCAGGATACGCGCGCGTCATGACGGCGACAAAGCTGCGCAGCTCCGAGTGTCGCGAGGAACGAGCCTCGTTCCTAGCCTCTGAGAGGATGGCGCCGCGCCGCCACCCTGCAAGCATGGGTGCGCGCACACTGCCGCCGCAGTTCCGTACACGGGGAAGGCCATGGCCGCTCCGCCTTCCGCTCCTTTTCTGGCTAGTGGTGATGGTGGAGGCGCGGCGGGGCGACAGCGCCAGCGGCCGCAGCCGCGGCGGCAGCGGCAGCGATGGCGGCGACGCCGATGGCCGTGTCATTGGCGTGCCCATGTTTGTACTGATGCGCAAAGATGGCAAGGACAATGAGCGTGCACGTGCGGCGCCACAGCAGTCCTGGGCTAACGAGGTGCCAGATGAGCACTTGCGGTGCATCAGCGTCCATCAGGTTAAGTAAGGGCGTGGTGCCAAGCGGCGGTGCGAGCCGTTGCGCATCGCAGTGCCGTCTGCGACTCGGACGCCCTGCAGCGCGCAAGCTTAGAAGTTGCCACAGGCCAGCTCGCCGACAGCACGCTCACGACACGCTCGTCGGCGGCGGCAGCGGCGCGGCGACAGCGGCGGCGGCGGCGGATCACGCGGGCGCCGCCGAGCTGCGCGCCACGCTGTGTGGCGCGCGCTCGCGCTGCTGCAGCTGCAGGACACGTGGACGGCGGCGGCGCATCTGGGCGACCGGCAGCACCTCCTGGTGCTCGCGGACCGCGCCATGGAGGTGCTAGAGGTGGAGGCCGCGGCGCGCGTGTTCGGCCGCATCGGCAACGCCGGCATGGTGAGTGCCGCCGCTGCCGCTGCCGCTGTCGCTGCGGCGTTGCAGCGAAGGCCATTGCGGAGGCTGCGAATGAACAGTCGGGCGGCAGCGGGCGCAGCAGCATAGGCGCACCCGCATGCAGCCGCTTAACTGCACTGCACATACACGCATGGAAACGAATGAAAAGATCATAGAGCTAGATCTAAGTGACAAGCCGCAAGTGCCTTGTACCAAAAAGCGTGGTCGCCGCTGCTGCAGTCACTGTTGGGGCGTAGACACCGACGGCCGAATGTGTGCGCACACCTGCAGATGGCCAGCGCAGAGCTGCGGCGCATGGTGCGCAGCTGCGGAGGTGCGAGCTGCGGCGTGCGGAGGCACGGCGGTGGCGGCTCACGGCACATGCAGTGTTCTGTGCCCGCTCCTGCTGCGCGTCGTCGCATGCCTGCCTGCTGTGCGCGACTGTCATCGGTGCTTTGGCACTCACACAACGGAGAGCGCGAGGCTGGGAGAGGCGGCTGCTGGCAGGCGTGCTGACTTCGCTGCACAACGCGTGCGGCGCCAGACTGCCACACTTCAATTTCATCTGACATGTTGGTGAAGTGCAATACTCGTGACGCGGGGACGCGTGGCCTGCGGTGCGCCACAGCAGCCCAGCGAGGCGCGTGCTGGCGGTGGATGTGCACATACCTCTGCGCAGCGTGCAGTGTCGCAGCTCCGCGGCCGCGACCGCGCGGCGGCAGTAGTACGACGTACCGACCATGATGCGCAGTGCGCAGCCATCATGGTGCAGCTCGCCGCGGCGCAGCGCCGTGGCCTTTATGACATGCTTCATACCTGCCTTCATGCGCAGTGCTCAGCAAATCGTGGTGCGATGCGCAATGCGTCATCGCAACGCAGGTGCGCGGCCTCGAGCGCGCGGCGGCGGCGGAGGACCGGCGCCTGCTCGCGGGCGAGGTCGCGGCGCTGTTCGGCGACTACGGCCTCGTGCAGGAACTCAAGCTGGCCGGCGCGCGCCCGCTGGCAGCGCTCAACATGCGGCGCAACCTGCTGCACTGGGAGCAGGCGCTCAATCTCGCGACGGCGCTGCGGCCGGGCGCAGTGCCGGAGGTGCGTCGCCGTCGTCGTCAACTTTAATTTTGTGATGAAGTGCAGGTGGCGGAGCGCGTACGAAGGAGGTGGCGCGCATGCGGCGCGGACGCTTGCTTCATTGGGATTGTGTGAGCGGTGGTCGTGCTATATCGCGGTCAACCCTGACCTAAACCCGGCCCTATCCCCTTAACCCTAACCCTAACCCTAACCATAACCCTAGGTGCTCACGCCGGGCGCCACCCTGGATGTCGAAGAATTGTCAATCTCGGGATGTGCGCTTGCGTCTGAGCAATATGTTCACCTCATGGTCATAGTACCTGTAAATGTTGTAAATGTAATCCTCTCCATCATGACCTCTGACCAGGGCCAGCACACCCTTGGCCAATGAACTCGACTCCACGAACTATTCCCGTAGATGCCAACAGGGGATGCGGGAGCGGTGCTGCTGGAGCACAGTCGAGACTGACCATTCCCTGTCCCCCCCCCCTCGCTTCTGTGGCTGCGTGGCAGATCAGCGCCGCATACGCGCGGCAGCTCAAGTTCCGCGGCAAGAGCGACGCGGCGCTGCGCATGCTCCAGCAGGCGCTTGCGGGCCTTCACGACGGCACCGCCGCCACCGCCGCTGCCGCTGGCAGCACCGCTGCCGCCGCCGCTGCAGCTGCGCGCCACCTGTGGCTTGGCGACGTACGGCGCTAGCGCGGGCAGCAGCGGCCGGCGACAGCGGCGGCGGCGGCGGCGGCGGCGGCAGCTACAGCGTGCAACTGCTGCGCGAGTGCGCGGCGATACTGCAGGACATGCACCAGGAGACGGCGGCGCTGTGGGAGGCGAGCCACCAGTTCAAGAGGGCGCTCACGATCTACCTGGCGGCGCGCAACATGCCGCAGGCGGCGGCGGTAGCGCCGCAGGCGCAATGCGCTGCGCACGCCCTCCCCCCTGTGTGTAGTGCCTGTTTGAGCGTGGGCAGAGGGCCGGTGCTGCTCAGTACTGACTGCGCAGAGCGCCGCCGCATTGCGCTCTGTGGCGCATCATGGTCGCGCATCATCGCCCTCTGCACCCTGTTGTACAGCTTGAGACAGTTTTGGGCGCCAGCTTCCCGCCGGGCTGACTGCCATGGGGAGTCAGCCTATGGTGCTCAGAGCCGAGCATTCATGTCTCAGAAAGCACACAATGCCCCCCCTTCGACCCGCCCGCCCCCCCCCCCTCGCCCGCCCCTCTCCTCCCGAGCATTCACGTTCCGCCGAGCACAACAACTCTTCTTCTAACCTCGACACCCCCCCTCCCCCTCTCTTTCCTCTTTCTCTCCTCCGTTTCGCGCAGGTGACGCTGCCCAGGCTGCTGGGGCAGGGCGCGCGTGCGTGTGAGGCAGCAGGCCAGTGGGACGCGGCCGCGGCGGCACGAGCGCGCGCGCGCGACATGGACGCTGTCGTGCGCCTGTGCCTAGACCAACTGGACCAGGTGACTCCCCCCCCTTCACCTCACTGCGGTGTCTCTGGTGAGCATCGCAGCGCACAGATCGCCCCCCCCCCCTTCACTTTGTGTCTCTGGCAAAAACTGCAGTGCACGGACTGCAGGAGAGTGCTCCCACTTCAGCAGCAGCGTGCTCAGGGTGCCTGCGAACCTCGTTGCCGCTGATGCGCGCTGAGCACTGCTGCGCGGCGGGCTCACCTACCTACCTAATTACCCGAATGCGTGCGGCGCGCGTCAGCTGGACGTCAGTGCTCAGATGGCGGGCGTGTTGACAGCGCCTTGTGGACGTGCTGTGGTGCGGCGGTGACGCAGGGCAGAGCCTCGCGCATGCCGCTTCTGATTCGATGTGTGCAAATGGCGTGATAAAACTTGTTGAAGAACGAGGTACATGACAGAGCGCTTGCCACGCAGCGCCCACTCTACCGCCATGTCAGGTTCATTCGCTCGCAGCGCACTGCAGCGTCACCCAGCGCTTGCATGGTGCACTTAAAGTGTGCGGCTTGTTCTACGCCTGCGCGCTGCTGCAGCAGCTGCCAGCAAAAGTTGCGCCTTTGCCGTAATTCGACAGCGGTGCAGCACTCACCCTCTCTCATCAAACCCTTGCTACAACTCGCGCGGTGTGCGCCGACGCCCCCCTTCCTCCCCCCCGCTGCTGCGCGTCACGCGCTCCTCTCACGCGTACTCGCCGCCGCGCCGCCACAGCCGGAGCGCGCCTTCGCGATCGTGCGCGGGACCGCAAGCGCCGCGGGCGCCGAGACGGTCTCGCGCTACTGCACGGCCGCCGGCAACTGGGGCGGCGTCATCGAGTTCCTGTTCATGGCGCAGCGCGCGGACGAGGCGGGCGTGCTCCGCGCGCGCACGGGCAGATGGCAGCGTTCGTCGGCGCACGCGCGCAATGGCGGCGGCGACGGCGGCGGCGGCGGCGGCGGTGGCGGCGCGGCGGCGGCGGGGGCGCTGCCGCCAGCGGACTCGCTGCGCATGGCGCGGTACTACGAGGCGCAGGGGGATCTGGGCGCGGCGGGGCGGCACTACGCGGCGTGCGGGCAGCACCACTGCGGACTCAAGCTGCTGCTGCAGCGCGGCGAGGCGGAGGTCGCGGCGGCGATCACGCCAGGCGCAGGTGCGCGCGCATGCAATTTTGCTGTATGCGTGTGGGGTGGTGGCGCCGCTTGTCATGGCGTGGCGCCCGCGCGTTGCGTGTGTCACACAGTTGAAGCTTGTGGTGCTATGACGCTGCCTAGAGCTGTCCTGTGTCAGAGATGTGTCGGCCAGCGCATTGCTGCTTGCGCTGTTGTGCTGCGTGCGGTCGCCACGGGAGACGGCGGCCGTCATCACTAGGCCACTGCGACTGCTTCGCGCTGCTAGGCGCAGGACAGTTTCTCGTGTTCTCCCTTTTGACGAACACCCCGCGTAACCTTGCCCGCCCTGACCGTGCACGCGGCAGCACCTACTGCAGAACCTACGACGACCACTTTCAACGGATGGCAGCACTCTCCCTAATCCGCCCTTGCTCGGCCACCTGACACTGGATGCAGTGCTGCGCCTAACCCTAATCCTGACCCTTACCCTACCCCCAACTGCACCCTATTCTCAGCCCTATCCCTCCCTAGCCAAACCCTGCCCCCGACACTAATTAAACCGTAACTAACCCTAACTGGAACCCTTACTGCTCATGCGCGCGCCGCGGCAGGACCTCGGCAACTACCGAGAGGCGAACGCCATCCTCTACCAAGTGATACGGCGCCTGGAGGATAAGCGCGCACGCGTGCCGCAGGCGCTGCGGCGCCCGTTCCTGCTGCTGCACTCGTTCACGCTCGCCAAGCGCCTCGCGCGGCGCGGCGAGCACAAGGGCGCGGCGCGCATGCTGCTGCGCGTAGCGCGCTCCGTGTCGCGCTTCCCCGCGCACACGGTTGCCGTGCTGACGAGCTGCGTTATCGAGTGCCAGCGCGCGGCCTGCGCGAGAGCGCGTTTGCGTCCCAGTGTTCAAGTACATGGTGCCGGAGCACCTTGGGTTAGGGTTAGGGTTAGGTTTAGTATAGGGTTAGGGTAAGGTTTAGGGTTGCGGTTGGGGTGGGGAGTGGGAGAGTGGGTTAGTGTTAGGATTAGGGTTGGGCTTGAAGAGAGACTTCTTTAAACGTTTCAGCGCAGTCGCAAATTTCTACTCGAATCCTGTCGCATCCGTGGCTCTCGTGTGTGGGTTTTTAGTCATCATTCATTTGCGCGGCAGAAACTTCTGTGAACTTGATCAATCAAGCGACCAGCCGAAAAGGCACCTATGAAAGCGCTGAGCCGGCAGAATTTTAGTCTATTTTTTTATATTGCGCTTCGCATGCAACGAGTGAAGATGTCGTAGGTAGAGCGTAGGGAGAGCGCTCGGCGCCGCTGCTTCACCACCGGACTCTGCAAAGCAGCAATCATTGGCCGGGCGATACACTTCTGCATCTTCGACCCCTGCACCTTAGAGTTAGGGTTGGGGTTAGGTGATATGCTGAAAGCTCCGGTCACCGAGAGCCGAGAAGATTAGCTACCAGTAGCCCAGGCCTGCATAAAGCCGTTCACGGTTAGGACCATTTGGCAGGGACACGTGTGTACACAAGAGGCCTCAAAGTGGGTCTGATCGTGTGGAGGCAGTAGCTTAGCACTTTCGTGCAGCATGACAGCGGGGACCAATCAGGGTTTGGGTGGGTTTTGTCAGGGTTTGGTCGGACTCTTCGTAGCAACAGCATTGATACCCTTAGCACCAGTACCTGGTGCCCAGTGATCACTTTGCCTAGGGGCGTGATTCAGACGTGTCAGCATGCTCCTCAGTTCTGGGCGCTGTCAAAGGCGACCCAGGCCTGCATAAATCTTTTCCAAGACGGGACAAGTGTGCCTCACGGCTGGGCAACCTAAGTAGGGTTTGGTTGTGGGGTGTTGGTGGCGGTGTGAAGAGGAAGAAGCCTTTTTGCGTTTGAATCTTTCTTCGGAGAAGGAGTGTTGCATTGAGTGCATATCCGAAGATAGGGCTTTTTGCGCCCCTAGCGAAGTGAAATAAATAAAAGTACATTAGTGTATGAGCTGGCAGCGAGAGACTAACGCTAACCCTAACTCTAACCCTAACCCAATATGACGTACACCTGCGCTCTTACAGGCGAGGGACCAGAGTGCGAGCCCTCTAAGGTATCTACAGACAGACAGCACGTGGTAGGTGGCATGAGCACACCATCAATTGCTTAAGCCACTAATTGTCCAGCTCGCGCCACCGTCCTTAGGCTGCGGCTTTTCAAGAAGCGCACAAAAAGATGCACAAAGATGCACAGAAGATCGATACACTTCGTTCTTCTTCAACGATAGTCGCTGGCCTTGGCGAGCACGCGAGACCACCGCATTTCAGTCGTGATGATCGCCAGTTATTGTCAGGGTCCGCAGAGTCTGACGTGCAAAATCCTAGTTTGCTCAGATCAGTCACTCAGCAGTGGTCAAAGCTGACAAGCAGCACCTGCCAGTCTGAGACTTCAAATCAGTCTCGCAACTGTAACAGTTACAGGTTCAGTCACTGTGTTTTACTGGTCACTGGTGCACTTCGCAAGCAACAATTATTAGAAGCACATCCGATTCGGTCACAGCCAATTCCAGCACCAAAGCAGCCGCGGCAGCAGCATCAGCAGGGGCAGCTGGTGAAAGCGATATGTCTCTGTCGTCCTCTGAGTCGCAAGACCTACTGGATCAGCCTGAGGGATTGAGGCTGATGGCTAGAGGACCTAATTGTCGCTGCCCTCAGGCTGGCGAATCTGCCAATCACAATAAAGCCACGTTGCAACCTGAACACGTACTCAGGTGTTGCTGGGCACATATGCCTGTTTCACAGCAATTGCATTGTAAGCGGCTTGCTTGAAACAGCGTGAGCATAGCAATTCACGACTTTGTGCCACAGATACTATTAGTAACGGGCCCCAGGGTGGGCACTGCATTGCAGCTTCTTGTCAAAGCAATCAAAAGGGAGTGGACATCTTTTTGGTGAAGCAATTGAAAGGGTGTCCTATGTTTTCAAGTTCAACTTGGTCTTGGCGTTAAACCCAACAAAAATATTAAAGCCGGCCAGTGTCCTCATTTATAGACAAGACAGTTCCAATGCAATGCATCTGTCAGTGAGTGCTGATTTTTGCGAACTTGAATGCTGTTTTCTGCGGAATGTTGGGCGCCAAGCGCACTGATAGAGTTGCTCTGGCCGCCGCACGGCACGATCGTTCACCAATCACCTTGCAGCGTCTGCCAGTGTGTGGTCAGGTTTTGCTACGTCACTTTGCGTATTCTGCACAACAGCCGCCAGCACCAGAAGTTGCCCAGTTATTGCGCTCCCCGAGTCATCACGTGGCGAGCCTGATTGCTGTGGTTTGCGAAACCGATGCGAACGGCGGCCAACTGATTTCAACTTTTTTTCTTAGCGGTTACCGCATTCTGTGTCATGTAGCAGCGCCCGAGTTTTCACATATGTGGCTAATGCAACGTCACTTGCAGCGCTAGCGACTACAAGTAACGCAGGTACAGGGGGGGGGGGGCACATGGAAGAGGACGTAGGGGAGGATCCCGAGATGCCATTTGGCGGCTGCGGCATTTGAGTGGTCGTCGTTGAGACGGTTTCAGACTGTCACACGACATGTAGATTCCGTACAGCAAGCTTCAAGTTAGATGCCATTCATCTGGGCTTTTTCACGCCCTGAGTGAGAATCAATAAAAAGTACAGCACTAAGGCTAGGGTTGCACGAAAAACGTGTTCTGAAGTTCATTTCCAAGTTCAATTACCCCTTTTGTGGCGCACTGTATGCTTGGAATTGCGCAGACACACCGCATGCCCCACAAATACACCTTTCACGCAGCATACTATCATGTTGACATTGGCTCAAAGCGTATTCCTGGTTGCCAAATACGCCCCAAATACGCCGTATTGTGTGGCCAAAAACGTTTTCTGCAAAACTACTAGGCTAAGGCTCCACACCGCTCGTGGCGCCGGCAGCAGCAGCTTGGCATCTACTTAGTACTACTACTACTAGTAGTCAGCACAGCCACTCTCGCCACGTCTCGGCCCGGTGCTGAGTGATGCATGGCAATGACACTCGTCACAAGCTGTGCGCAATCTGATTGGCTACTTTCCTATTCATTCACTCCATTGTTCTTCATGGCCCTCGAAAGGATGCCGTGAATCCAGCTGCAATATGCCTCAGTGTTCACGTGTTTTTCATCAATAATCGTGCAAAAAGTGCCGGCGCTGAACAAAGTATATATGAATAACAAGTCTTAGCATTTTCCTGTACAGAAGTACTTCAACTTAAAGTCGACAAAAAAAAATAGTTATGTTTACCAAATAAAACAATTACACTTTATAGGTGTGCGGTAGCATCGCGTGTGCCCTATGCTTAGGGCGAGCTGAGCAGGGACAAGTGGGAGTGTCACCTGCCTTGCCTGCACTTGAACACTGGGGCAATTGACCACAGTGACTCTTGCACGGGATCATCTCAGGCTGGTGGTCACGGCGGGGCGTCTTCTTGCTGAGCAGTGCCAGCGGCCCTCCTGCAAGGCCCCATGTCTCAACAGGTGCCTTTTTGGGGATATATTATGATATAAGTGGCACGGCATCACTGCAGGTACACATCGCATAGGTAGGTACAGCCTGCACATGCAGTGGCATGATGTCTCAGGGTAGTACCAAGGTACCTGTGGCACTGCGGCATGCCATCAAGCCACAAGCACAGTGCAGACTAGGCTGCTGCGTTGAAGCAAACTTTTCGATTGCATAGGCAACCCGGCCTCCCTTGTGCCTTTATAAATACCAGTCCATAAGGACAAGCGCTACAGCACACTGAATATTGTCCAGCACACTGAATAGCGTCCAGCTCGTGCCAGCTACTAGGGAAGACTGATTGCTCTGCTTGCACCACTGGCATGCAGGGTGTGGGTTTGGGTTTTGGTCCGCGCAGGGCTCAGTCCGGCGCGCGGAGCCGTGCGCTCTTATTTGAGCTTTACGAGCCTGAGGGCATCATGGTCAAACCCTACCCTGCTTGGTCCAGCGCTACATACGGCTCAGCATTGTGTGTGAGGTTTGTCCACGTCACTTGCGTATTCTGCACGGCGGCCGCCAGCTCTGCACCACAAGGTTCTCAGCTATTGCAGTGCGCTGCTTCAAGGTGAGTCATCACGCGGCGAGCCTGATCAATGGAAACGATTCAAAAGATCGATTGTAGAGTACTATTACTATTTTCCAATATTCATGACAATAGCAGAGTAGTGTAATGTTGACAACATGATGTGATGCACGTAATCAATACCAGGACGCGGCCAACTGCCAAAGATGCAACTTTTTTATAATATGAGTTCATGTAGAAAGTTCCACAATGTGCAAAAACGCCCTCGGTCGTCCACGCACTTGACCAGACCAATGAGGCGGATCTACTGCTGCTACGGTTCACCACGACTGCCAACCCCTTCCGCACTCAGCTGCAGTGCACCCAGTGGGCACGGCTAGTGGAGCACGCCACACGACTACTGGCGGACGCCACAGACAGTGCACGTGAGGCGGCACGGGTGCGCCTCCACCATGGTGCCGGGGCGTTTGCTCATCAGGTTTCTCAGACTCTAGTGCAGCGCGGCTACAGGCTGCTGCACCTGCTAGCAGCAATGGCCTTTGGTAGGCAACCGGAGGGAACCGGTATGCCGCCTGCGGCCCGGCTGGCAGCGTTGCTGTCTGGCGACTTTGCGGAGCTACTGAGAAAGACGCTGTCAGCAGCAGCGGCGCTGCGGGCCCCCAAACCAAACAACGCAGCTACGGCGTCGGCACAAACGAACTTCGATGCCGACTGGACGGAGGCTGACTCCAGGCAGCAAACAGCATGCGCTGCCCTCTCAGGCAAGCGACGGGGGGTAGGCCTGGCTGCCGCACGACTAGAGGCGCGTGAAGCATGCGCCCCAGCAGACGAGGTCACCGCACAGGTGCTGGCAGCAAAGCACCCTGAAACTGGCACCCGGCCCGGGGTAGTCGATACGCCAATGGAGCAAGTGCGCGGCCTGGTACGCGACGCCCGGCGGCACTGCTTGCACGGCGCAGGGGTGGCAACGACCGCCGGGCCCGCTGGCAGCGGCAGTCCCGTCTTCGAATCGGGTCAGGCGCATGATCGCAGCGATAGGCCTGAGGATGCTGCCAGCGCAGCCGGACGGCGCCTCGAGGTGGAGGCGACAGACATACTGTCGACCTTGTCCGCAGCAGGGGCGGGGAAGGCAGGAGGGCTGGACGGCCTACGCTATGAACACCTCTTGATGGCCGCTGGGCCTGGTGCACCAGTGAAAGCAGCCACCCGCCCCGTGGGCAGTGCCTCGCCAGGACTAGCTGGTGATTCAGAATCGGATGTGATGGAACCGGCATTCGCCCATCACCTGGCCAAGGTGTTCACGACGCTGCTTGTTGAGCCCGAACTGCTGCCGGAGCAATCGCAACGGCTTCTCCGCGCCGCGGCCCTCTCAGGCATAGGACAGAAGCGGCGTCCGATCGCCTGCTCCAGTGTCTGGCGCAGACTCCTCGGGTCCACAGCGGCACGGGGTGTCAAAGGCAAAATATCGGGGCTGCTGGCCTCCAAGTCGCAGTTTGGCGTAGGATACCGGTCTGGCGTCGAGCATGTCGCAGCGCGCGCGCGCGTGTGGCACGAGCTGTATGGCACCACAATCCAGCTGGACTGTGAGAACGCATTTAACAGTGTGGATCGCGCCGCCATTGTGCGGGGACTTATGCTCTTCTGTCCGGAGCTGCTCCCGCACTTTGAGTCCGTATACTGTGGTGACACTGCCCCAGAGATGCGAGTGGAGGTGAACGGTGAAGCTCGCATTATCTGCTCCCACCTAGGGTGCCAGCAAGGGGACCCTCTAGGGCCGCTGTACTTTGCAGTGGCAGCGGCATTCCTACTCTTCTACCCTGATGGAGTGAATGCGACGCCCGGCAGTATGCCGGCCTACGGCCACAGCACAGCGGAACCGCCAGCCCCGCACTGCGCTTTCCTGGATGACCTCAACGTGCTGCAAGCTGCCTACTTCGACGATGCAGCGGCCGCTGGGGTGGCAGAGGTGATCCGTCGGCTTGCGGCAGGGGGCCTACGCGTTCGACCAGACAAGTCGCTGGCCATTGCCATGCGCGGCACAGTGTTTGATGAAGCGGCCAGAGCACGCCTGCGCGCCCTTGACATACCGTTTGTGGACGCCACCATGCCAGAATCCAGTCAGGGCTTTACGTCGGTCGGGGTACCGGTAGGGCACCCAGCCTATGTGCATGCTGCCATGAGCAAGCATCTTGTTGACGCAGGGACATGGCGATTGTCGTGGCAGCTAGCTGGGATGGCGCGGCATCACCTACAGGCAGCACAGTTCATTCTGCGCAGGTCACTGACGAAGCGGATGGGCTTCTTAGCTCGGGTCGTTGACACGGCTTTGAGTGAGACATGGCTGCACGCATTTGACGGGTTCTGTGCATGGACGCTTGAACGCATGCTGCACCTGCACGGCTGCGCTACCGCGGCAGTCATGAAGTCACACCTGCTGGCCGCCTGCACTGCTGGTGACAATGAGGTAGCCAGCAGTGGCAGCGTGCTGGTATTGCCGCGCTTGGGCCCGCCAGAACTCACGGACATCGCAGTGCCACTGCGGGCGTCACGGTTGCCGGAGCGACGAGGCGGTCTGGGCATGCCGCTTTTGGGGCTACTGGCACCAGCCGCATACACGGCCCAGGCATGCACAACACTGCGGCCTGCAATAATTCATGCCACTGTGGCAGCAGGGGCCCTGAGGCTCGGCACTGACGAACACGGCGCAGTCACCTGGTTCGCGCAGCACTCATGCGCAATACGCGAGGACCAGGGACTGCCGCCAATCATCGAGGCCGTGCGACGCTCTACGCGAGCGCTGACAGCTGATGGCGGCGAAAAATCACGCACAGCTGTGGCCGAGCAGCTCCCAGCATCGTTGCTACGGTGGGCAGCGGATACAACGGCCGCAGCGTCGACGCTCCCCACTGCGGTGCAAGCGATCTACGCCGCAACTGCCGTCACGGAGACGGGGACCACTGAGCCAGCCCCACACACCCACGGCATTGTGCCTGGCGCCGAGGCGGCCGCTGCGGCGGCGACCGTACCTGGCCCTCAAGCCGCTGCCGCGGCTGCCTCTTCCACGCCCGCTAAAACACAAACTAGCGCGGAAGAAAGCAGCTGCAGCGGCGGGCAGGAGGACGACGACGACGACTGGGAGGCCTATGCTGACGAGATCTGCAGAAAGGTAGTGCCCCGCCGCCGGCGCGGTCACTTCACGCACGGACTACAAGCCCGCCTTTCAAATGTTCTTCGACGTCAATACGAGGACTGCCTGGTGGAGGACCTAGAGGCTGCCTCGGCTGGTGCCGTGGGCAAGCCGACGCAGGCTACACTTATTGGTGACTTGCGTGACACCAGCCGCCGCCGCCAACAGGCTAGCGCGCGGGTCCTGGCGCAGCTGCGCAGCCAGCGTGCGTCCGGGGCAATGGCGTGGATGAGCGTGCCACCCGCTGCCAATGACCGCCCGGGTGCGGCGCCCATGTCCAGTATGGCAGCAGCCACGATGATTATGGTTGCGATCTTTATAGACGGGTGGGGCATACAGGGCGAGGTGTGCCCATGGCGGTGCAGTGACGTGAGCCCCACCTCCACGCATGCGATCAGCTGCCCCAGCCAGCACATACGGGGGCACAACGCGACACACACTGCCCAAAAGCGGTGCCTACAGCGCATCTTGAGACAGCACCATGTCTCTATTGTCCGCAATGAGGACGCTAGCGTCTTCAAGGTACCGGGGTATCGGGCGGACACAGTCATTGACCCAGGGTGTCTGCACTTTAGCAGTGCATACCGTAACAAGGGAATAGTGCTAGACACAAGTGTGCGCGCGCCCACAGCGAGCTCGTACCTGACAGGCAAAACAAATGCCTCGAACACGGACGGCTATGCTGCTGGGGTGGGGGAGGACGCGAAGGTCAAGCACCACACCGGCACCTTGACGTCATCTTGGGCTTTTGTGCCATTCGTGCAGGAGTCGTACGGACGGCTGGGCAAGCAGACAAGCCTTTTTGTTAAGGAGTTGGCAATGCACTCAGCACTGTGCTCAGGGGGGGGGAAGGCAGATGTGTTACGCAAGGCCGGGTTAGCTAAGCGTCAGATCCACATTGAGCTGAGCATATCGCTGGCGCGGGAGTTGGCGGAGCGCGTCATGGCATACACACGTGGAGCGCGAATGCTGGGCTGTGTTGCGGCGCCGGTATCCAAACTCCTAGGGCACAGCGCAGACTAGGCTGCTGCGTTGACACAAGCTTTTCGATTGCATAGGCAACCCGGCCTCCCTTGGGCCTTTATAAATACAAGTCCATACGTGCAAAAACGGTTCAGAACAGTCCCAGAACCCACTGTGACACTCACACGTGTGATGTCTAAGAAACGCTCCCGGCCTAAAGACCCCTCGCCAACAAATTTAGTATGGTTGCCATTGAGACGTTTTAAAAAATAAAAAAACTTTGGTGGTTATAATCCTACTTAGTAAATTGAGACTCAGTCTGTGCTTTCTTGGGGGTGCCATTTGGTCTGTTGGGCTGATATCAGGGCCAGCTTCTGTGCTTGTCTCTCAGTCTCCGAGGATCCCAGTACTCTGAGCCAGCCCCACACACCCACGGCATTGCGCCTGGCGCCGAGGCGGCCGCTGCGGCGGCGACCGTACCTGGCCCTCAAGCCGCTGGCGCGGCTGCCTCTTCCACGCCCGCTAAAACACAAACGAGCGCGGAAGAAAGCAACTGCAGCGGCGGGCAGGAGGACGACGACGACGACTGGGAGGCCTATGCTGACGAGATCTGCAGGAAGGTAGTGCCTCGCCGCCGGCGCGGTCACTTCACACACGGACTACAGGCCGGCCTTTCAAATGTTCTTCGACGCCAATACGAGGATTGCCTGGTGAAGGACCTAGAGGCTGCCTCGGCTGGTGCCGAGGGCAAGCTGACGCAGGCTGCACCTATTGGTGACTCGCGCGACACCAGCCGCCGCCGCCAACAGGCTAGCGCGCGGGTCCTGGCGCAGCTGCGCAGCCAGCGTGCGTCCGGGGCAATGGCGTGGATGAGCGTGCCACCCGCTGCCAATGACCGCCCGGGTGCGGCGCGCTTGTCCAGTATGGCAGCAGCCACGATGATTTTGGTTGCGATCTTCATAGATGGGTGGGGCATACAGGGCGAGGTGTGCCCATGGCGGTGCAGTGACGTGAGCCCCACCTCCACGCATGCGATCAGCTGCCCCAGCCAGCACATACGGGGGCACAACGCGACACACACTGCCCAAAAACGGTGCCTGCAGCGCATCTTGAGACAGCACCATGTCTCTATTGTCCGCAATGAGGATGCTAGCGTCTTCAAGGTACCGGGGTATCGGGCGGACACAGTCATTGACCCAGGGTGTCTGCACTTTAGCAGTGCATACCATAACAAGGGAATAGTGCTAGACAGAAGTGTGCGCGCGCCCACAGCGAGCTCGTACCTGACAGGCAAAACAAATGCCTCGAACACGGACGGCTATGCTGCTGGGGTGGGGGAGGACGCGAAGGTCAAGCACCACACCGGCACCTTGACGTCATCTTGGGCTTTTGTGCCATTCGTGCAGGAGTCGTACGGACGGCTGGGCAAGCAGACAAGACTTTTTGTCAAGGAGTTGGCAATGCATTCAGCACTGTGCTCAGGGGGGGGGGAAGGCAGATGTGTTACGCAAGGCCGGGTTAGCTAAGCGTCAGATCCTCATTGAGCTGAGCATGTCGCTGGCGCGAGAGTTGGCGGAGCACGTCATGGCGTACACACGCGGTGCGCGAATGCTGGGCTGTGTTGCAGCGCCGGTATCCAAGCTCCTAGGACACAGCGCAGACTAGGCTGCTGCGTTGACGCAAGCTTTTCGATTGCATAGGCAATCCGGCCTCCCTTGGGCCTTTATAAATACAAGTCCATACGTACTATGACAGAAAAAGCTGAAACTCCCGCAGGCCACATTATCAAGATCAAATTCTAACAAGGGGTCTTGAACTTGTCCCCTTTGGGACGTTTAGTGATTTCTAATTGCTGCATTTTGGACTCTTGAGTAATACGGTATGACCGGATACCAAAAACTGCTCATCATATACCGCGAAGTGATTCATTGTGCAGAATACATACATCAAACTGTGTCAATATATGCATGCGTCTAGTAATCATATACTTTGAAGCTATATACTTCGAAGTAGGAAGCTGTCAGCACTGGTGTACCTAGTAGAGCTTCAATGTTTTTCGCGCCCCAAGCGAAAATTGACCATCGCATGATAACAAGCATCTCGAACCTTCTGGGGGCAATCACAAGTTATGCCTATGTGTCATAGTATCGATATATCACCCTCTCAACCAGTTTGAAGGTGCACAAACTTCGAGCCGTAGCAGCTGCAGTATACTACAGTCACTGCTACTGTCACATGGTGACAGCAGCCACCTTGTAATAGTCGGCCGTGATGTGTAGTATACCCGGAGACGAACAACACGTAGTCTATCATAGAGGAAGCTACAAGTGCCAACGCCGCCATGGCATGGGCCGCGGCGCACGCTTTACTCGTCAAAACATTTGCCAACTAGTGAAAGACGGCGTCAGCGTACTGCAGGTGCCGCCACGGTGCAAGCCGCGGCGCATACAATGCATCATGATGCCACACCGTGTGACAGAGGTTTGAACTTCGAAAAACAGGACCTGAATTCAGGGACCCACAGGGTCTTTTTACGTTCAGGATCTTGAGATATACCACGTTGAAATTGGATTTGAACTTCAACCTCGACTGTGAACTTTGGCTAAGTACGGGAGTTCAGTTCCAATTTGAAGGTTGAAACGTGCTCAGTGCTCAACATGAGTCCTAACCAACTTCAACACTGGGCACTTCACCTCACAACCTCAACATCATGTTGAAATTGAGCATCAAACGCTGGTAGGGTTCAACCAGACTTCACCAAAGTACTTGGTTTGATGCTGGGTCCCATTTTTTCCAATTCAGCCTGAGGTCACCCCTGTTTCGCAATTCAAGGCTGTCAGCCTGAGTGTAGGGTTAGGCTATAACCTATAGTCACTCTGCGTGACGTGGCCACAGGGTGTGGATCATGATGCTGCGCGGCGCAGGAATAGCGCTCGAGCACTGCTGCAGCAGCCTGAGGTGCCGCACTGCAGGCGCTGCCACAGACCGGTCCGCAGCGTCACGGTGGGCCGTGCGCGCAGAAGAAAACGGCAGCATCACCGTCGATCATCATGATGGTGGCTGCGTTGTGGCACGCTCTGCACCTACTTCAATTTTGCCCCCTTAAGTTCCGCAGCAGCGGTTGCGCCCAAGGCGTTGGCTGCGCCCAGTCACTTTGGCATAGCTGTAGCGGCTAACCCAAGCTCTGCAATGCGCACAAGCTTTCCAGCAGCAAAAGCAGCATGCTGGCACTGGGCACATATCAGACTGCTGCAGTCTCATCCCCGCGCGGCTACTAGAACACTTGGCGGCCTGTAAGGGCTTTGATAAAATTTGTGCCCTAATCCTTTAGAGCTGCACTTTCAAGTTGTCAAGTTTGGAGTTTGCTGCCGCGGAGCTGCAAAGTTGTTTCGTGGCACTTGGCATCATGGCCAGAGCGTGATACTGAAGTCGATCACAATTGTGCTGTACCAGTGGCGAGGTGGCAATACTTCAACTCGATGCTGAGGGTTGACTATCTCTGCCTTTCTGTACAGTGCGGATTTGTCCGCAGCATGCACGTTTTTTGTGAATAGAAACAGAAGCAAACACAATTGAGCCTGCAGTAGGTACATGTGGCAATCTCGCCAATGTACACTGGCATATAGCACTGTACATGCGGTATATGCTGAAAGATGCACTGCAAGATGCCGTTGGGTTCATTGCCACAGTTGCCAGGCACAGCCCAGCCTTCATATCAGCTGTGTCATCAATACTCTTTCATTTCAGCCTTTAAGTTACCAAGTATGCTTGCAAACTTCAACTCCAAGTTAGTGCAAGGCAAAAGCCTCGGGCACAGAGTGATAAAACCTTGCACGCATCAGTATTAAGGGCATTGCAAGTTCCTCCAAAGAGTAGACTCAGTAGCAAAGACCGCATCAGCGCCTACACTCCGACAGTCTATGTAGCTGCTGCGAGGTCAGTGTTCCGTCTGTGTGCCGGGATCACATCCGCCGCTCCCAGGTGCAGTGATGGCGCGTGCGCACGTACAGCGTGTCGTGCGTCACTGCGGCGTAGTTGGCTGCATGTCGCAGTGACGCCAGGCCTGCGGAAGGACATCTCCGAGTCCTCCGTGAATATCGCATCCGCCGCGTGGAACTGCGGGTCGCTCCTGGCGCACTTCTCAATGTAACGCCGCGGGCTCTTTGCCAACGCCTCCAAACTGCCAGACTGAGTGGGGAGCACACAACAAAGAGGGGGGGGGGGTTGCAGTGAGCCACAAGTCTCTGCTGGTGTGCACTTGCATGCATCAGAATACATGTCATAAAATCCATACAGGCTGGCGTTCTCAACTACTTGCATGATCACAGACAGAAATTGGCCTCCGTTCTCAACTGCTTCTTGTTAGGCTGCACCACTGGCATGCACCGTGCCCACTTTTGTCACTTGGCAAGCATTGCATCAGTGCATGTCAGAGTAGCCTGCACGGTGCAAATAGTAGTGCTCTGAATGCATGTTACGCCCCCTACTCGCCCCCAACCTGCTGTGCATCATCACTTGTGACCAAGTGGATGCACATCATCACCACACGTTTGCTTTTTCAAAGTTCCATTAAATCACCGCCTCGCCGTCATTGCAATGTGCTACAATGCCTACGACCTTCGCATGCGCAGTCAAACATACTCATGCTTCTTCAAAGTTGATTGTGCACTTCTGCTGCTGCAGGCATTCACTGCGCGCGCTCTAAATCGTAGGCTAGATTACAGTGCTTGCTGTGAGACATGTCACATTTAGGCATGTTTGCTGCTGCTGACGCTGAGCGCAGCAAAGGCGAAATATGTAAATTCGATCAGCAGTCAGCGCTGAAACGAGGGCCAGGGCTGCAGCATGATTGAGGAGTCAGTGCTCAAGAGCAGCAGTAGAAAGCATGTACACCAACTACAGCAACCCCCAGACCGACCACTGCAGCATTTGGTTGGTGCTGAAAGTTTGTGGGATTCACTTGAATTTGTGGGACTCACTTGAATTCAGCTTAAGTCAGCAGTCCTGGACTTGACCGCTGTCCCCTTGAGGTCTGCAGCGGACAGGCCTGGGGTCACGAGCTCACGGACGCTGACCGCAATCGACTTCTGGCCGGGGTCCATGCCGATAGCCTTGATCACATGCGCCCCGGAGATCTCACCGCTGCAAAGAGAAGCAGCAGTGACGCGTACCATCAGTGCAAGAAGCTAGCACTCGCCAGTGCAAGAAGCTAGCAGCGCTGCAGCACTGGCGTATGTTGAGCAACCAGGGTATTACTTTTAAAACCCTGGTTACCCCATCTCCGGCAACTAGGGTTAGAGCTAGGTCATAGGGTTAGGGTTAGGGGTGCGAGGCCAGCAAGCCATCGACATGGGTGGCATGTGCACAATGAGCTGTTTGGCAACGGTGCACTCTTCATCACCACTCATGTGACCGCCTGACCTGCATGCGCCAAGCATACAATTCGAGCCTCAAGCTGACGGAACGCGGACACGGCACAAGACAGCTGTCAGCCCGGCGCACGTGCACGCATACAACAAACCGTATGCTGCCTCCATCAAAACTTGATCACACATCTGCCGCTACATCGCTTCAGAATCATTGATGATCATGTACGCGCCAGGGTTAGGGGTAGTGTTAGGTAACCCTAACCCTGCATAAGCAGGCCCTCTCTGATATTACTTCGAAGTATATTATTAGCAATGTGCATCGACTCTACAGCACCGCGCGAGAACCAACTTCAGAAGAATCTGATTCAGCCGTGGACGTCCCTCAGAACCTCCATGCCGTCGGCACGCAACCAGCGTCACAGGTGAAGCGCTTGTCTAGCAGGAGTACACTACCGCAGCAGCGCTCCTGACATGGTAGCAGCTGAACACCAGAGGCCTGCCACAGCGTGAGCACCACAGAACCAGGATGCAGGCATCTCTTGAGAGCCCTTGCTGCAGCAGTGATCAAGACTTGCCCTTCGCTTTCATCTGCCTTGTGGAACGCATGAAGCTAATTAAAGTGAGCATTGAACATGTTACATCATCGCCTGCACCAGACTTCAGGTGAGCGAAGCACATGTGCACACAAGTATCATTCATTTTCAATCGCCCATATTGAAAGCACTGCATAGCATGCAGGCAATTTGAAGCTCAAACAAGGACGCTGACGCTGTGTGAACCAGCAGAACTTTGTCAATGTGTTCCACACTATCATACAGACTGGCAGCATCACCGCGCTAGTCACTCACACACATGTCTGCCAAGCGACTCATAGATTGTTTTTTTTCATCACCTTGAACTTAAGTCATTGATTCTTGAAGGCAGCTCCTCGGAAAGCGTGCAGCGCCCAAGGGTGTCGACTGCTGTGCACGCACAATGGTATCTAAGGCCGCAAGCCCCAAGCGGCATACATTATGTTGTGTGCGGCTGCTGTCGCCAGTACGGCCTTCCTACCTCCGAGTCCTCCTCCTCTCCTCCGTTGCCTAGGGTTAAGGGTTAGGCAAGGGTGAGCGTACAGCAACCACGGCACCCAAACCTTACCCTTACTCAAACTTAATGGTACACCTAACCCAAACTCTAGGTTTGGGTTTAGGTTTTGGGTTAGGGTACTACGGCACCACGGCACCCGACACCACCGCCGCCTGCTCATTCTCCCCCCCCTCCAATGACAAACTTGCAGTGCATGCCACCGCCTCTACTTCCGCGCCTACAGCGCTGTGTCAACTTTTTGTTCAGTGAGGCATATGCTAGCTTCGCCTTCTCTACGTTAAGCCTCGCCGCCGCAGCTGTCACAGTGTCTGCTGCGCAGGCCGCCGCTGCACAGCCGCTCGCCTCGCCGCTGTCGCCTCTGCAGCCAATGTAGCTGCCACCTCAGCTGTTGCGTGCGCTTTGAGTGCTGCAGCGCTCACCACTGTCTTTGCCTGTTCTATCTCGGGCTTCAGAACTTCGAGACGCTAGAGCTGCTCGTTGCAGTCAGTATTAGAGTCCTGTATAGACTGAGCGTCAGGGTGATAGTGCGCAATGTGACAACGCTATGCTGTGCAACAATGCGTCATGAAATCAGCAGCTGCTGGGCGCCATGAGGTCCTCATCTCAAGAAACGACATTCTGACGTTCTGCTGATTGGTGTGCGCAGCATCAGCGCCACAATCATGGCACGCACTGCATCTGGCGCTGCGCATATGTCAGCGCCATGTTGTTCATAATGTGTCCTGTCTGGGAGCAGAAACTATGGGCGCTATGCATATGGCGCCATGTGCTCTGCAAAGCGGTTCGTTACCAGGATGCTTTGAAGCGCTGCTGAGGGATGTGCAAAATGAACAGCAGTGGAGCTGGCGCATAGCGATGCAGACGTGCCAGGGCTGCAGGGCGAGATGATCTGAGGCTCAAACAGTGCACCCCCTCTCCCGTACCGCCGCCGTCACTCACTATTTCTTTTCAATGCTTGAAAATGTCGACTGTTCCGCTGCCGGGTTTCTTTCTGTGCAGCTGCGGCGCTGGTGGCCTCGAGCGGGGCGCTGTTGTTTCGTACTGAGATTCCTAGGGTCTACTGTCTCTTGAAAGCTCCTCTACTTAGTGCGTTTGTGCTGCTGTAGCGCCGATGGCCTCGCTGCTTCTAGCGTAGCAGGCTGCCAGTGGTCTGAGACCACTGGTGCCTGCATTTTCAACGGCCTGGTGAAGTTGTCTGGCTGAAAGTTCAAAGTTGAGCTTCCACTAAGAAAAAGGAAACAGTTCGAGCAGTTCATGCAGCGTGACTGAAGGTGGGATGGCTGCCAGTAGCTCAGGGCCGCCGCGGCTCTGCCGTGCACTCTACGACTTCGATGGAGAAGGCAAGTGTATCTTACCTTGTACATATGTATCGTACACCAACTCTCATGATCTGAATCCTCAACTGATGCGAAGAACACTCGCTTGCTGCGCCTCTGCGACATTGTTGTACAGCTGGTCAGCTAAAGTTCTCCACAGGCGATGTGATCACCGTGACGAGGGTGCAGGAGGGAGGGCCATGGGGCTTCGGGGACGTGAACGGGCTGTCAGGATGGTTTCCTGTAGCCTATGTGGATCTAGCTTCACCTCTGCCGCCGGCACCCAATGCAGCGCCTCCGTCAGCTGCCGCTCCGCCAGCAGCAATTTCTCCAGCTGTGGCGGCAGCAGCTGCTGCGCAGGCAGCAGCAGCAGCCCAGGGCGCTCAGTCTCGGCCCCAATCCGCGGCGAGGCCTCAGGCGGAGGTAGTGCGTGCCGCTTTCGATTACACAGCGCGTGCTGATGACGAGATCAGCTTCAAGGTGGGAGACCTCATCACAGTCATCAGCAAGGATGGCGACTGGTGGCGCGGTTCCGCGGCGGGTTCCGCCGCTTCGGGCCTGTTCCCCAGCAACTATGTGCAGGCCCTGCCACCCGCAGCAGCGGCGGCGGCAGCGGCGGCGGCGGCGCCAGCTGCAGCGGCGGGGACAGTCGCTCAACGCCTGTCTCAGATACACAGCCGAGGGGCCAGCACAGCGGCGGCGGCGGCAGCGGGCGCGCAGCAGCAGCAGCAGCAGGCGCAGGTCGCAGCGGCGGCGGCGGCGGGAATCGCGGCGGCGGCGGCACGTCACCAGCCCTCCGCCAGCGGCTCAAACTTCAACACTGTCGCCGCGGCGCCACCGTCTGCAGCTGCCGCTGCTGCCGCAAACTTCAATACCGTGGCGATTGGGTCGGTTGTCGCGGGTTCGACGCACTTATCGCCTGGAGCGCCACCGCCGCCGGCAGCAGTGCAGCCGCCGCCGCCGCCAGCGCTGGCAGTAGCGGCACAGGTGAGCAGCGCAGTGTGCCCAGGGATATGAAGGATTTGGTCAGGGTTCAGGTCGGAGTGAGGCTGTGCGGTTGTTTAGGTGTAACCTTTTCTCGCTGTTGTGCGCAAAGTATGCGCACTATGCACCAACAACGTGGCAGTTTGGGGCATAGTCTCGTTCCCTTGTCACTGCCACCAAAGTGAAGTGTAAACTTCGAACAGCATGTAGGTCTGCAATGTCAAGTACCTGCAGATCAGCTCAACATAAGTGGGCTCCATGTGTGAGCAGGATCATAGCAGCACTTGAAGTTTGGACGCCGAACAAGCCACCAGCACCAGCCAACTACTCATCGCAAAACGACCTGTCAATCAATGTTGTCAAACTCTGATTTGCTCATGCAGGTGATTATTACGCCGGGGCACTGCCTTGCGCAGCAACTTTTGTTGTCGCAAAGCATCGGTCTCTGCGTACTGGACAGCAGTCATCTTCGTCACATATTTAAGCTACGACAGTCCCCAATGCAGCAAGCGGCAGGAGCGGCGGAGGCGGCCATTACACGCTGGAAGCCCGGCACATCGAATCTTCGAACCACTGAACCTCTTCACGACTTCATATCGTGACGTTCCACCATGCAGCAAGCGGCAGGAGCGGCGGAGGCGGCGGTTACGCACTGGAAGCCCGGAGCGTCGTTTCTGCAATCGTCGCGCGCGGGAGAGAGCGGGCACAGGCGCGCAGCGAGCGCCCTGGGGTTTGCCAAGCCGCTGTGGAGGCTGTGGGCATTTGCGGACACTATGACGGACCCCTATATGAGGCGCAGGGACAATCCCACTCCAGGTGAGCGGCGCAACCCTAGCCTGAGGGCTTGGCCGAAACTTTAAGGCATAAGTATATGCCCAAGTTGGCTTCGTTCGGCTTATTTGAGGTTGTATACGCATTGTGCTGTGGAAGGCTGTGGGCATTTGCGGACACAACAAACAGAATCCTACACAAGGTGCAAGGACAGTCCCACACAAGGTGCGTTCAAGCGACCCAACCCTACATAGGTTGAAACCCCAACTGCAAGGAGTAGCACCTGAGCTGGCCGCTTCGAGGTCATTGATCAGGGTTAGGGGTTAGGATTAGGGGGTTAGGGTTACCCTGACCCTAACCCTCATTGCTTTATTGTGGTGCAGCAGACAGTTCCCTGACCGCCGACTTCAGTACATGAGTGTACAGTACATGTGTGTACAGTACATGCGTGTACAGGACATGCATGTACAATACATGCATGTACAGTACATGCGTGTACAACATGATTTATTTCATGCCCGAACCGCGGACTGCAGCTGAACGGTAAAAATAGAAGGGTGCCAGCAACAGCGATGGGTAGGTATGTACACATTGAAGTATCAGTACACTCTGTATATACCTGTTGTGCGCAAACCTCGCAGGGCAAGTAATCTCAGAGCACAGCTGATGACATGCATACATCCCCGTGCCCGGCTCTACTTGCTGCAGATGCATCAGCGCTGGTGGCATCATTCCATACACAATGTAATAACATTGATGGCTGTGTCCAATAGCTGGAGCTTGAAGCCAGGGACGCTTCTGATAACGCCAACCCTGGTTTTACCAAGATTTCGTGATTTGGTAGCATGTGATTTTGCTCCTAGCTGCCATACTCTTTTCGCCGCATACACTGCGGCACCATCAAATCTTAGGGTTAAGGTTAGGGTTAGCGCAAGCCGCTGCCAAGGTGGCAACGAACGCGAACGGCAAGCGTTACCATGTGGAGGGTGTCAGGCTAGCTACAACACCCTCATCCTAATCCTTCGCACCTCTTGACAGCACGTGATGAGAGTCATTTGCTGATGTGACATCCCATTTAATGCTGCAGACATAGCGGCGCTGGTGGCGTCATTTGACTTCATGGCGCATGCCGTGCACAAACACCAACAGCAAACATGACCAGGCCAAACCTCGCCCCCATTCTGGTTCCAGTCATTCTTGGTACTGTGACAGAATCTCGTGTGGATCATGGATGGCAACATACACCCCTGGGCCCATATCTGGTTGCTGCAGCTATTGCTGCGCTGGCGGCATCATTTGACTTCATGGCGCGTGCCGTGGGCAAGGTGGACACCAACACCCAATTGTGACCCTCGCCACCGTTTGGCACATGTAATGGTAGTTGCCGACGCGGCACATCTCTCTCCAATGTCTTGCTGACACGATACATTTCTCTCAATACTGCAGATATTGCGGCACTGGCGGCGTCATTTGACTTCATGGCGCGGGCCGTGGGCAAGGTGGCAACGGACACCAACAGCGATCGCCACAGGGCGGTGCACGGAGCACTGCGGGAGGCGTATGGCTTTACAGAGGCATTCCCAATCGCAGCGTGCAATGACGATCGGTTCCTGCTGTTCCTCAACAAGTGGGTCGACAAGGTCAAGCAGGTACTTGTGTGTGGACACCTAATTCATCCAAGTGATTGGTTGCTCGAGAGCACACGGTGTAATACGTAGGCCATTGCTGGGTGCGACGGCAATGAGTTTTGCTGTTCCTCGACAAGTGGGTCAAGCAGGTACATGTGTGTGGACACTCAGTCAATTAATTCATCCAAGTGATTGATTGCTCAAGAGTACACGGAGCGATACATTGCTGATTGCCGCGTGCAATGACGATCGGTTCCTGCTGTTCGTCAACAAGTGGGTCGACAAGGTCAAGCGGGTGCGTGTGCGTATTGCGTCAACTGCAAGGAGGGGAACGGTAATTCAAGTATTAAATGGCGGTAGTTCAACGCGGCATGTCATGTTGAAGTTCTTTGCTAATGCGCCAATTGAAGAAGGGGGAACGGTACTTCAAGTACTATGTGGCGGCCGTTCAAGGCGGCATCTCATGTTGAAGTTCTTTACTAATGCGTCAACTGAAGGAAGGGGAATGGTACTTCAAGTATTTATGGCGGTAGTTCAAGGCAGCATTCCATGTTGAAGTTTTTACTAAGGGGGTCAAAAAGGCCAAGCAGGTGCGTACTTTCATATGTGCGGTATGATACCCAGACATGAGTGATCTTGTGTTCGCGAGCAAACCGAACAGCTATTAGCCATTTGTTCGCGAGCAAACCGGACAGCTATTAGCCATGATCGCTGCACTGCAGGGATGTGTGCACCGAGTGGCATGCATGCTGATGCACTGACGCAACTGCTGTCCCCAACCCGCGCCGTGAGAATCATTGCAACTTCAACTTCACTCACTTCAACCGCTCTGGTGCGCGCCGGGGAGCCAACACCCGCGCTGCAACTACATGCGAGGCGTCCTGGGAGATACCATACACACACACACCTCAGTTTTTTCACTCATGAATGTGATTTCCATGTGTTCACCTACATGACGCATCGCTTGCCCCCCCCCCCCCCCCCCCCCCCCAGATGCGGGCAGGGGAGTTTGCCATGGCCCCGGGGGGGTGGATGCGAGAGGACGGAACGGGCCACCTGCTGGTCTTCCTGGTGCGGAAGGAGGTGCCGGGAGCGTCAACTTTAAGTGCAGACTCTATGCGCACTGACGTGTCTGCGGACTCGTACTCGCTGACGGTGGTGAACCCCAGCGGGGAGGGGGCGGGGTACCACGCTGTGAGGCCGGACCCTGCCAATGGCAACGTTCAGCAGCTGCCAGGTATGCGCGAATTCATAGCGCTAGGGTTGCGCAGAGGCAAAGAGGAAGGAGTGTCAAGAGTGTCAATCCCGACTTGCGCTTCCTTATTTATAAACATATTTGCTGACTGTAGTGTGAATCGGGGGCAGGGGGCGCGGTATCATGCTGTGAGGCCTGACCCTGCCAATGGCAACGTTCAGCAGCTGCCAGGTATGCGCCAATTCATAGGGCTAGGGCTGCACTAATGCAAAAGAGAGGAGTGTCAACAGTGTCAATCTCAACATGCGCTTCCTCAGTCCTATGTTTGCTGCCGGTGGTGTGAGAGGGGGGGGGGGATATCATTATCATGCGGTTTTTAGGTCTATGGGTAGAACTGAGGAGTGCGCAGAACCACTGCATGTATGTTGGCAGCGCAGATTCAGCGGCAGGGTTGGGTTTATGATTAACGTGAGGGTATGAATGGAGCAGCCAGGTGTGCTGGCAGCCCAGATTTGAGGCTAGGTTTCCACTCATATTTCATGGGATCGAAGGAGTTGAAAACAATGCGGGGCTTGCCACACCTGACCCTAACCCTAACTTAAGGTTAGGACGTTGGACTGGCGCGCCTGGCGCAATTCCAATCTCACCCTGACTTTGCATGCGCCGAAGTTGACATGGGCGCTGAGGAGAAGTTTTAGGGTTAGGGTTAGCTTCATGGCTGACTGCGGTTCATGCCATGATGCTTCACGCGGCGATGGTGGCGATGCTCAGTAGCTGCTATATTGCAGTGCCATCACGTACAAGTAGTGACATGCACTAGACTAACTTTAGGGTGCAGGGTTTGGGTAAGGGTTAGGGTTATGGGGCTGCTACCAGCGTCGCAGTTTAATCGTGCCTCTTCTGGCATCCCTGAGTTGACTTGCCTTTGTATAGCCTAACGCTAACCCTAACCCTGTACATGCAACTGTTGAATCTTCAGAAGATAAGTCTTCTGTAAACAAGAACACCTGCTACGATGTCAGCTTGATGCGCAACACCTTAACTGAACGGTTTTTCAAAGTAAAGGTTATTCTCTTCCCGTTGTTGAATGCAGCCAATGCTGCAGGGCTCCACTTTCACCCAAAGAACGGCCCAGCGCCTCAAGAATGTCTCTCTCTGGCGCATGCGCCCGATACGTATTGCGTGCGCAACAGACAATTAAGTGCCAATTTCTGCCACAAAGCTCTAAATTTGAATGCACCAAAAAAACTTGTTCTCATGGAATTGTCTTCTTGTGTCCAATGTGGCAGCGCTCCACTTCACCGAGATACCGGCATCGCGCCTGAAGGCCGCCTCGTTCTGGTTCTTGGCCATGCGCCCCCTGATCTACCCCACCCAACCTGGTGTCTCCTCAGCCATCACCATATTAAACCCTTTTCTCGGTGGCGCATGACCTGTGCAGCATGACCATCTTCCCCCGCTTGTTTCTTCTGCAATGCCGCAGCTCTCCACTTCACCGAGATACCGGCATCGCGCCTCAAGGACGCCTCCTTCTGGTTCCTGGCCATGCGCCCCCTGGTATACCCCAACAAGGCCAATGGCCCCGAGCTCCTGTACGAGAGGCTGCTGCCCTACCTCAACTCACGCCCGCTCTACGCGAACGTCTCGGCGTCCGTGTCGTTGAGCGATGCTGTGGAGTTTGATGCGCCGCCGCTGGGGGGCAACCCCAGCAAGTGCAGGTCAGCAATCGTGCGTGCGATGCTAAGAAGCAGTGATGTTGTACTTCAACTTGCGCCCTCTGTAGCACAAAATGTCCTACGGCGTGTTGTTGAGCAATGCTGTGGGCCACTTTTGAGAGGGCAACCCTAGGTCAAAAGAATAAAGTGCAGGTCAGCGAATGTGTAGCAACTGAGGGTTGGGGGAGGGGGGTCAGGTCCCTGGTGGGTCATAATTAAGACCAGGGTAAAGGGGGGGGGGGGCGGGATTGGCGCCTGTATCGCTGCGCAGTGCAGTGGAATGTGACGCGTGTAACGCGCCGCTGCTCGAGGGGCCAGTACAGCATGTCACAGCAGGGCGTGCGACCAAGCAGAGTGGGCGATGCTGAGCGACCCCAGCCCCAACCCTTATCTAGCCTTAAACCTAACCGAGCAAGGTGGGTACTGATACTGCAGAGCGATGCCAGTAAATGTAGATCAGTCCTTGTTCAACGTGCGAAGGGGGAAGGGTGGTTGCGGTTGAAATATGTAGGATTTGGGGTTTGGGCCCTGTCTCAGAGCACACGTGGCATTGGCATGGGTGGATTACTTTTAAGTGAAGGGGCCCAGCCCGTTTCAGTCAATGAGATCATGCCAACTTTGCTCTTGCCCGTCAGTGTCGGTACTCGACCCCCCCACCCCCCCGCACAGGTCGGTCGCCACGCGCTGCGCCTCAGCGCTCAGCAGGGCCAGTACCAATACTTGAAGTGAGAGGTTATCATACCACAATACAAGTTTGACATACAACAGAGTCATGAGATCGCATATCATCAAGTATGATAATACGTGTTCCCCCCCTCACCCCCCCCCCCCCCCCCCCCCCCCGCGCACAAACAGGTCGATGCTCGCGGCAACGCGCCACGCACTGCGCCTCAACGGCCTCAGCGCTCCGCAGGGCCAGTACTAATAGCTATCACCTTACCAGGGAGAATCATGAGACTGTATCTAATCGATACTCCCCCCCCAAAAAAAACACAGGTCGGTCCTTGCGGCAACGCGCCATGCACTGCGCCTGAGCGGCCTCAGCGCTCAGCAGGGCCAGTACTGCGACGTCCTCCTGCGCCTGGCCACGGTGCAGCTGCTGCAGGCTGATCTCGACGGGGTTCGAGCCAGCGGCATGCGCCTTCGAGGCCTAGACGCGGTGCCCATTCAGCTGGCATGCAGGGAGCTGGCCAGGGCGGCTGCGGATGCGTACAACGCACGCAACCCGGATATGGACGCAGCGGCGCTGACGGCGATAAGGGAGTGCGCCACGGCGGTGGTCGGCAAGGCAGAGGTGCTGCGCAAGACGGGTACGTATGAACGAACACTTGTGTTTTTTGCGCATAGCGAGTGACATATGGGTCTTCACCACATGCGCATGTGACAGTGCGCGGTGCCGTGATGGCGGTGACGAGCATGGGCACATACACGTTAAGATTGCATATGTGCAAGCATTCTTGATGCACATTCCTAGCAGGGGCATGCGATCCTGCAAGTTCGACTTCAGTTGTGTAAGTTCAAGTACACGTGAACGACGAAACGGCGCCGATGGCAGCGACGGGAATACCTACATAGGTGCTGCACAACACCAGTATGTCATGCGCAGTAGCTTGTGTGCATCCTTAGGCTAGCTGTGCGCCTGGAACGGTTTGGGTGTTGAGGTGGAGCCTCTAGTCATGAGCAGTTCCAACTTAGGGTTAGAGTTAGGGTTAGGTTAGGGTTAGGGTTGGGGTTAGCTAACCCTAATGCTAACCTTAGCTAACCCTAACCTAACCCATTCCCAGGTGCTCGGCGCCACAGAGCATTTCACTAAACTTCAAAGTCATGAAATGCATTTGCTTGAAGTTCTGCTCCCAGCCCTCGCCCCGAGCTGCGCCACTAGTGCACGTCATCAGAGACACTTCAGAAATCTACAATCAACAACGAATGTCATGAACATGCATTTCATCAGCGTGCATGCACGCACGCTCGGAGGTGCTGCCCCCCACCCGCGCTGTGAGCGACGCCCAAAAGTGCCTTTTTATCGCCCACAATACTAAACTGCCTCTCGATGACACCAATCTCATGATCATTTAGTCTACGAAAGCACAGCAATGCAGGCCTCGAGATGCTGCATCTACTCTCACCATGGCGGAAAGGACCATTCATGAATCCCTTCTGTGAGTTTATGATCATGAATGCAGGCCTGGAGGTGCTGCCCCCCCCTCACGCCCTGAGCGGCGCCAAAGTGCACATCACGAGCAACACTTCAGAGATAACCTTCAAGACAAAACTCAATGAACATGCATTTCATGAACATGCATGATTGCAGGCCAGGAGGTGCTGCCTTTCGCCCTGACTGTGAGCGACGCCAAGGTCCACATCACGAGCAACATTTCAAGAAAAATAACCATAAATAATGTATTTCATGAACATGCATTTCGTGAACGTGCATTCACGCAGGCCTGGAGGTGCTGCCCCCCGCCCTCGCCGTCAGCGGCGCCAAGGTCCCCTGGTCCGGCGTCCTCCCCCTCTTCGGCCGACTGAGACGTGACACGGGGGTGGACCACCTGGCAGGGGGGTCCGCAGTACCCCCCATCGTGCGCCCCGTCGAGCTCACCTCCGTTCCCGACAAGGGGGAGCTCGAGACGTTCGAAGACGTCGGTCGAGCGCTGCAGCGCGCGGTTCACGTGTGCACGCTGCTGGCGAACCAGCGCGACGTGTTGAAGTCGACGTATCTTCTGCGGGCGACGCTCCTTGCGCACCTGTTCACGCGCGTGCTGCCGCTGCCGCTGCCCGTGGGGCACCCCGAGGCGGCGGCGCGCTGCTTCTGGCAGGGGACGCATCGGCGCATGCGCTACGAGACGCAGGCCCACATCCTCAATCAGGTGAGCACTGCTGCTTTACGTCAGTTCAAGTTATGTAGTTGACGTTGAAATTCTGGCAGGGCGCGCAGCGGCGCATGCGCTACGAGACGCAGGCCAACATTCTCAATCAGGTGAGCACTGCTTGACATAAGTTGAACTTATAATTCATGTCATTGAAGTTGTGCATCTGGAGGCGGCAGTGCGTCGCATCCGCCATGAGACGCGGGCCCCCATCCTCAGGTGAGCTTTGCTTTACATCAGTTGAAGTTTCAACATATGTCATTGAAGTTGGAATCTCTGGCAGGGCGTACACCGCCGCATGCGCTACGAGACGCAGGCCCACATCCTCAATCAGGTGAGCACTGCTGCTTTACGTCAGTTCAAGTTATGTAGTTGAAGATGAAATTCTGGCAGGGCGCGCAGCGGCGCATGCGCTACGAGACGCAGGCCAACATTCTCAATCAGGTGAGCACTGCTTTACATAAGTTGAACTTATAATTCATGTCATTGAAGTTGTGCATCTGGAGGCGGCAGTGCGTCGCATCCGCCATGAGACGCGCGCCCCCATCCTCAGGTGAGCTTTGCTTTACATCAGTTGAAGTTTCAACATATGTCATTGAAGTTGGAATCTCTGGCAGGGCGTACACCGCCGCATGCGCTACGAGACGCAGGCCCACATCCTCAATCAGGTGCGCGCTGCTCCACATAACTTGAAGTTTAAAATGTCATTGAAGTTGGGTTCCGGAGGCGGCAGTGCGTCGCATGCGCCATGCGCCGCGGGCGCCGGTCTTAGAGTGAGAAGTTGAAGTTTGGCTTCTCATGTTGATGATGTTGAGGTAATAATTGGAGGTTGGTGTGCGCGCGCCACTTGAGGTTTCAGCGGTCGTTGAAGTCTGGCGTGCTGCTGGTGCTGCTGTGCGACGTGGGCTGTGTCAAGTAGGACTTGAAGTTTGAGCTGGGCATCGCCACGAAGCCGTCAGTGCCTTGTTGTGTGCGAACTACCGCATGGGCTTTGCCGGTGTGCGCTCGAAAAAGCTCCTGCTGCTTCGTAATGTATTCCAGGCGTGTGCACATACATGGGTTAGGGTTAGGGTTAGGTTAGGGTTAGGTGGGGTGGGTGTGGCAGTATACATATGTACTTGTTTATCTTCCCTTGTAGGCCACTGGTGATGGTCTACCTTAAAATTCTGGGTCTGGCCCAGCTTTGGCTTGACTTCAAATTAATTGAAGGCCTATAGGGAACTGATGCTTACCCAATACTCGCCCTTACATGTGGTTTACATTATTACGCATGTGTGATGGACTTAACCTGGTTGGAGCCTTGATTAAAAAATGTTGTTCTTGCTGGCGCTGTGGTATGTGAGGGTTGCTCAAAGCCAAGCTGGTTGAATTTGAAGCATGAAGTACTTCTACTCAGTGTTCACCAGGCCATGTGGCGCTCACATCAATCCTATCAGTGGACCTGTTGCCCTACAACCGAAACCCAACCTCTTGTCATTTCGCCAGAACGTGCGCATCACCCTAGCGTTTGGAGCGCTGCTGTGCTAACCCTAACCCTGACCCTGCACTGACCCAGTGATTTTCCATAATCTTGTACCATTGACTGCACATGAGCCCCAACCCTAACCGTGCACTGACCCAGTGATTTTCCATAATCTTGTACCATTGACTGCACATGAGCCCCAACCCTAACCCTATTTGACTGACTGCAGATGGGCCTGCTGTGCCATCACTTGACCTACCGCTAGCCCAGACTTATTGACAGCAGTTGAGCCCTTCTTGAGACCCTACTGTAGTCCCAGTCGATTGAATGTAGATGGACCAGCGGTGCCATCACTCACCCTACCCCTAACCCTGATTTATCAGCTGCAGCTGAGCCCTAGTTACCAATCCTAATCCTGAGTGATTGACGGTAATCAGCTGCAATGTAACCTAACCCTACCCCTCCTCAACCCTAAATGTGGGACCGCAGATACGCCAGCGCCTGCCACATGCGCTAACCCTACCCTCCCTAACCCTTATTGTGTGACTGCAGATGGGCCTGCTGTGCCGCCACTTTGTATCGACTGCATGTAGATGGGCCAGCTGTGCCATCACTCGCCCTAACCGTTTCGGGTGATTTACTGTTGATGAGCCCTACTTCCCGACCTTCTCCTTGATTGGCTGACTGCAGATGCGCTGCTGTGCTGCTGCTCACATGCCCCAACCCTACTCTCCTTCACCCTACATACTTACTGGACCCTAAATGTGTGACTGCAGATGGGGCTGCTGTGCCGCCACTTTGTTTCGGCCAGCCTGAGCCTCAAGATCACACGCAGTTTCGACGCCGTGCGCATGCTCACCATGGCGTGCATGGCCACGGTGGCCGACGTGGTGATGCGCATCAAGGCCTGCGACACACCCAGCATCTGCTCGCTGCACTACAGGTTAGCAGGGTTTTGATCAATGCTTCAAGTGGTGTTACAACCAATATATAATTGAGGACTGGGTGAGGGTTAGAGAGATGTCGGGTTGGGACACCTTGATGATGGTGTGCATGGCCACTGTGGCTGAAGTGATGATTGGACATCATGGCCTATTCCACCCGCAGCATCTGCTCCCTGCACTACAGGCGAAGGGGTTAGAATTGCAAAAGTTCATGTAGCCCTGGCTTAGCTTGCCGCACTCGAGATGAGCAGCGTAATGCTTGGTTTTGAGTAAGGGTATGGCAAGGGCCTGCAGAATCATTGAAGTTAACTTGTGACGCACCCAGCATATGCTCGCTGCACTTCATGTTATCAGGGCTCAGGGAATTAGGCTTACGCTCAGGGTTACGTCCCCCTCTCCGCTAACCCTGGGGTCAAAATTAGGCTGGCCTGTGGTGCACCCAGGGTTAGGTTAGGGTCAGCTTGGGGGTTAGGGTTAGGGTTAGGGTCAGGGTTAGGGGTCAGGGCCGTCTACATGAGCGTCCTGTGAGCCTGATTAGGGTTAGGGTTAGGGTCTCCGATGTAACAGCACTGGGATGCTCTTCAGGTATGCATAAATTTAGAAGTGTGTCTGCAAGTACAATATATTTTTCGGAACTACTTGATATTTTGTTGTTGTCGCTGAGTAGCGTGTTACAGCCACAACGCCCCACTATCTTCATCCTGTGCCCTGGGATTTGTCTGCACACGGTCACACGCACCTCCTGAGTTGAGCACAACATGCAAATAGCAGGAGGTGATGTACTGCATTAGATTTGAAGTTACATACCTGCCAACCTCGTACTTTGAACTGCCGAAACCTTGGTGAAGCGTTCTTGCTGACCCAACTCCCCTTCCCGCTGCCCCCTATTTACGTGCAGTAGCACGCACGCGCCTCCTAGAATTCAATACTATGCGCAAGTAGAGGCAGAAAATGGACTGCGCTAAGAGTGATGGTCGATCCTGGCGCCCTGTACAACAAAGCGCTCCAAACCTGGGGAAGCCCTGTTGCTAAGTTATCCCCTTCTCCCTGCCCCCTATTTGCAGTGGCAAGGCGCCCGGGCCCATCTACCCCTTTGGCTTCAGCATGGGGTACTTTGAGGGGGAGTCGGAGTGGTGCAAGCTGCCGGACCCCGCCTTCCAGGCTGTGCGCTGCCAGGTATTGCAACAACGCTCAATATTATGGTTACTTCAGTTGCGGTTAGGGTAAAGGACAGGTATAGAATCAGCAGTATAATATTTTCGGCTTCAGGCAGTGCACGACTGAAATTACGGCCAGGAAAAGGTGAAGGGTGGGATTAATTGAAATGCACATGAGTGACACTGCCTTTCAGACTGTGCGCTGCCAGCCATTGCGACAGCGCATGATCTACGGCTAACATCAGGGGCAGGGCCAAGGTCTGGCATAGGGGTAGGGACAGGATCGCATCAGCGCTCATGTCGGATGCCTGTTGCGCTGTGCAACATTGCTCAGCCAGGGCTATGATTAGTGATGCGGTTGGCAGGCCGCAAAAGCAGCGGCGGCTGAACAGCGCAAGCAGCAGCAACACAAGCAGCAGCAGCAGCAGCTGCTGCTGCTGCTGCTGCAAGAGCAAAAGCGCCAGCAACACCTTGTGAGCTCCAAAAGCATCGGCCTTGGCAGTCAGCGGTGCTGCAGCAATCACAAAGGGTGCAGGTGGCAGCTGCAGAAGCAGATGCGACAATGACACTGACTTCTAAACAGCTCGCGTTTGCAACGGCAGCAATACCATCAAGGCAACGACGTATGGTAGCGCTTACGCAGCAGCAGCCACCGCAGCAGCAGCAGCGCACCACACATGACCAGATCCACGCAGAAGAGTGATCACTGTTTGTTCAAGTGCAGTCAAGGCAGGTGACGCTCCCGTTTCTACTTGTCAAGCCCTAAGCATAGGGCCACCACACCTCCCCCGTGCCTGCGATGAATTGGCGAGTTGCATAGGGGACACTGAAACTAGCTATTGTAGCAGAGGGCAGAATGCACCATGCTGGTGCTGCTTTATGATTAGGGTTTGGGTTAGGGTTTAGGAGCTGCTCACGCTGCCGGGAGGCGGCATACATGAGACCTCCAGGTGCGTCTGCGCTGCGGCTGTGGCTGTGACTCCTGCAGTGCCGGCGACTGCTGCTGCTGCTGCTGCGTAAGCGCCGCCGTACGTCGTGGCCTTGCTGTTACTGCTGCCGCTGCCGACGCGAGCTGTGTCATTGTCGCCTCTGCTTCTGCAGCTGCAACCTGCACCCTCGGTCACTGCTGGGCACCGCCGACGGCAACGGCTGATGCATCTGGTGCTCACAACGGTGCTACTGGCGCTTTTGCTCTTGTAGCAACTGCTGCTGCTCCCGCTGCTGCTGCTCGTATTGCGCAGCCGCCGCTGCTGCTGCCGTCTGCCAGTGAGCCTGCAGCTGTGCCGCCTGCAGCCGTGCCTAATTCTAACCTTAACCCTACCCAAAGCGCATGATCTCAACCAGTTTTAACCTCACGTAACTCCACCCCCAACCCTAACCCCAAGGTAGCTAGCATGCCTATTCTACCTGCAACCTAACCTTGGATCTAACTCAATATTACACGCTAACGCCATACGCGCTTGCAGGTTCTCGACTACTTGAGCTACCAGCAGCGCATGAATTAAGCCAGTTCTAACCTAATCCACCTTTAACACCATTCCTGACCCAACCTACTTAGCATGCCAATTCCAATCCTGAATTGGACTTCACCATGCCGCTAATTTCATGCGCTTGCAGGTTCTTGACTACTCCCGCTACCAGCGCATGATCCGGCACGAACGTCTACCTGCCTACCTTGACCCTAATGAACCCTTAACATGCCCTCAAGCGAACATCTTAACTGAACCTCAACCCTACCTACTCTCATTATCACCATGTCATGGCGCTTACAGGTTCTTGACTACTTCCACTACTGTATTAGCAGCGCACGATCTAATCCAGCCATAAACTAACAACCCAACTTTAAACCCCAATCCTCATAGCATGCCGATTCCAACCCTGAACTTGACCTCAACGTGACGCTTGTCGACCGCTTCCGCTACCAGCAGGGCATGAGTTCGACCAGCCCTGGCCTAACCATGCAAACATCTTGACTTGAACTCAGACACATTCTCTCTCTCACCAAATTATCATACGCGCTTGCAGGTCCTCGACTACTTCCGCTACCAGCAGCGCACGATCCGCGAGGACCACGTCCTGTTTGGCTTTGAGACGAGCATGTCCTTCGGCGCCGCAGAGGCAGCACTGCTCAGTCAGATCTGCCTGCACATGGGCTACAAGGCCGACGAGCCATTTGCGCTGCTCACTGGGGAGGACACGCTGCTGATGGACAACTATCCGGAGTTGGGCGTGTTCAGGGATATCGTGTACCTGCTCAAGGCTGTCATGGCGCCCACTAGGTGAGGTTGGAATGCAAATCGAAATACTGGATGCTGTAAAAAAAGTGCTGTTTAGTTGTACACACTGCTGATGGACACCTACTTCGAGTTTGGTGTGTTCAGGGACTTGTATACCTCCTCAAGGCTGTCATGGCGCCCACTAGGTGAGGTTGGAATGCAAAAGGGAGATAAATCATTGCATACATGGGCACTGTTGTCTACTTGCTGTAGTTGGCAAAGTCCATCACAACATATTCTGCAGCATACCATCAAGCACCCTGATTGCATAGGTGCCATAAGCAACACAGCACACACCTTCATACCCACTGGCCCGACTAATTAGGGCAGACCAACCTAGAAGCACAGGTCGATATGTATTTTTGTCGAGACCAGAGTTTGACGCGTACAAAAGTGCTATATTCGCGCAGACTGCTGATGACGACTACCGTGAACTGGGGTGTGTTCAGATATGTTGTGTGCCTGCTCAAGGCTTGCCATGGCCCCCACCAGGTGCATATTGCCGGCAGTAGTCAAAGAGGACAGCCGAGGCGCATGCTTAAGCTGGTTGAATGTAAAATGCTGTAGCTGCAAAGGGACACTGCTCCAGAGTGCAGGAGGTTGATTGTGCCTACGCAGGGTACCAGAGTCGGTGTCAGCATTGGGGCTAGGGTTAGAGGGGTAGGGTAAGGTTGCGCATGGCCATAATCATGGTGTTTGTGGGAACACACACACTGTGGATTACCACTCTGGCACTTTCGTACGTGGTTACGGCAGTGCTGACGCCCCTTCCGCGGCTGTGCGTTTGCGAGCATGGAATGAACTTCATCAGCAAGTTCTCTGCAAGCGCCTCCAACCCTAGGTTTAGGTCGTGGCATGCCGCCCGTGCGCACATGCCGAAAGTGCAGCGATACAGGGTGCCATCATTCATGTGATGGCGTGCCTACCTTGCTAGGCCGTGCTGTTGCTGTTATTATTGCTGTTGGAATACTATGCAGCAATGCTCAGCCAGAAGTGCATGCAATCAACTTCACCGATAAGCTCTGTGCAAGCGCCTCCCGCCCTAGATTCAGGTCATGGCATGGCATACATGCCCAAATTGCCACCACAGAAGCCTCTTGTACTGCAAAGTATACCAATTACAAGAGGCGCGTGCATGCACACAGTGCTCAGGCGTGCTTCCACTCATTTGCTGTTCACTTTACCATTGATGCTATGCAGCGATGCTCTGCCGGAAGTGCGCGCATGGAACCCACAGGACGCCAAGCTCAAGTGGAAGTGGAACGGCCCAGAGAAGGTATGGCCCAATACACCAACAGTACACCAACAATACACCAACAGTACATGTGAGGGTGTGGCACAGTACATGAACAGTACAATGATGCCCGCAATGAGTACATGGCTTGAAACATGTCCGTGACGTTCATTCTGTCAGCGTTTGTCTGCCGTCAATTGAGTAACTTGGAAGGGAAGAGTCAGGGTCAGCCAAAGCGTAGGCTGACCCTTTCTTTCAGGTACTTCCAAAACACTACAACACCATCCTCGTGTGAACTTGGTTGCTTCGAAGCATCATGTATATTTGTCCACTCCGTGAAGGGTCCTCCATGTGAGCTGATGCCTAACCTTTGCCCTGCAGCAGCCACCACCTTTTGATGCTTCTCTCAATTAGGGTAAGGATGTGGGCGTGAATGAGGGTTGGGGTTATTTTGTGTGTCATGTTGCTCAGACAGTGGAGGAGTAGCAAATGTAGGTACGTAGGCAATACTGGACTTTAACGTACTTTTGCTGGAGCACCACTGGTACCTTGTGTGCTCATATGTTGGCAACAAGAAGCTGCAGTGCTCATGCGTTGCACGCCCTAGCTTCCGCGCCTTCCAGTGATACGCGGCTTTGACATCAAGATCCTCAAATTTGAGCAATAAAACGCTGCAGCGCTCAGACTGCGGGCAGTCCTGCCCTGGCCCTGCACCCTATCCTCCCCCCCCCCCCCCCCCTCTCCCATGAAACATAGGGCTGCGAGGTGCACGGGTTTGGTCACCAAGACGCTGCAGTGCTAAGGCTCCGCTTCCCCTCACCCTGCCCCTTTCTGCCCCTGCCAATCCAGGGCTGCGAGGTGCACAGCGTCATCTACCACATGCTGCAGTGCTTGGGTTTTTCTAACTCCAGGCCCCTGCCTATGCCCCCCCCCCCCCCCCCCTCTTGGCCTCCACTACTGACTTCGGCAACAGGCTGCAGTTATGAGGCTCTAACCCCTTACCCTTACTCTCCCCACCTCTCCCCCCCCCCCACACACACACACCGCAGGGCTGCGAGGTGCGCGGCCTCGGCAACAAGATGCTGCAGTGCTCACGCTCCACTATCCTACACACACACACACCCCTCCCCCCATGAAACATGGGGCTGCGAGGTGCACGGCTTCAGCTACCTCGTGCTGCAATGCTTGGGCTTTCCTAACTCCTAGCCTCTGCCTCCCCCCTCCCCCTCCCCCTCCCTCCCCACCAACACCGCAGGGCTGCGAGGTGCGCGGCTTCGGCAACAAGACGCTGCAGTGCTCAGGCTTCTGCGCCGCGGTCGACACCACCGCCCCCTCCTCCAGCGCTGACACCAGCAACAGCCCCCCGCCGCCCCCTTCGAGCGCCGACGCTGCGCCGAGCGCTGACTCCACCGCTGCTGCTGCTGCGCCGAAGCGGCCGCCGCCGAACAACCGCGGCAGCGTGGCGGCGGGCGAGGGCACGAGCCTGCTGGCGCGGCTCGCAAGGAGGATGAACATGGGGCGAAAGACGCGTGCTCCGCCCAGCGGGGCAAACCCCAGCAACCTGGTCGACAAGACGATAGACACGGAGGACGACGTGCTGTTTGTGCAGAACCTGCCGGACTTCGGGGATCGCCTGCGCGCGCGCGACTGCGAGCTGCTGCTGCAGTACCTGACGGCGCCGTACCTGCGCATACCGCTGGTGATGCAGTTCTTTGCGGACCCCGTGAAGATGCAGGCGCTGTGGTAAGTTTGCATTGATTATGCGGCATCGAGGGTCGCAGTCAGGGATTGACCTGGGACTAGGGTTGAAGTTCAAGGTTAGGGTTGAAGTTAGAGCGCGCGCGCGACTGCGAGCTGCTGCTGCAGCACCTCACTGCGCCGTACCTGCGCATACCGCTGGTGATGCAGTTCTTCGCTGATCCCGTCAAGATGCAGGCGCTGTGGTGAGTTTTTCCGCTAGAGTATGAAGGCGGCATGTAGGTTGAGGGTCAATAAAGGGCCTGAATGAGAGCTAGGGTTGCAAAGCTGGGATTGAAGTGAGGAGCTGCAGTTCCTGATGGCGCCATACCTGCGCATTCCGCTCGTCATGTACTTCTTTGCGGGACCTGTTAAGATGCAAGCGCAGTGGTGCGTATGCACTGATTGCGGCAGGGTAGAGGTTGAGATTTGGGGGGATTGAGCCTGCCACCTCAGTTTCCAGAGATGGCTTGTCTTGACCGCATCTTTTGTTGCCTTGTGACGTACTTCCAATGTACCCTTTTTCTGTGTGAGGCAAATAACGTTTCTCCATTGCCCCAGGTGCTACAACGCAGGTATGAAGAGCTGCAGGAGGTGCTCGATGCAGCCTTGGTTTAGCCCGTGATTGTCCCCTCACTTGAGCTCTTTCAACGCATATGCGTGAGCTTGTAGTGTATACATTTGTTCCGTCGTTGACCTCATTCACCAATGAAATCAATCGTCTGGCATTCTGTAACGCAGGTCAGAGGAGCTGCAGGAGGTGCTCGACGCAGCGCTGTTTGAGCCTGCCACGTGGCAGTCTCCAGAGATGGCCAATGTGCCACCCCCTACGCAGATACCTGCGCCGAATCGCGATCACCTGGCCACGCCCTGCGGTCTGCTGTTCAACGAGCTTCTCAAGAGCCCCAAGGTTTTGCTGGATAGCCTGGACAAGGTATGCATGTATCATATACTTGCAGTATAGGTATGTATGTAACACACTGCTGGACAGCCTGGACAAGGTATGCATGTATGGAACGAATCCAAAATTGTAGAGCTCTAGGTCACAAGGGGTGGTTAGCCGTCAGTGCCTTCCAACAATAACCGTGGTTGCCGCTGCTGCAGTAGCTGGCCACGAGTCAAACAGTGCCATCATATCCACAGGAGCCAAAAGATTTCTGTGTGCAAGCTTTAGCGTTCGAGGCACGGGTGTTCAGCATGGAAAGCTCTTGTATCATATACTTTGCAGTACATGGTATGCATGTATCACCACTGCTGGCGCACAGCCTCCTGATTGCTGCTACGTGTGTGCAGCCCTCCTTTGACGCAGCACCTGTTGCTATCACTGGCCATGAGGTGTGTATGTATAGCATGCCAATAGCCGCCAATACCCCGCCACCAGCGACTGAGCATCTACAGTGGCCTCAGAGCAGTGCCGCAGCTTGTTTTGGCATGAACATGCTTGTCACTCGCGCGCAGCAGCTGCCCAGCATCTGACAATTCCCGGAAGAAGCAGTGATACTCAAGTCTTGAGTCGTAAAGTTTTGGCTTGTAGTACTCACTGATATTCACCTGCAGTTGATGCCTCTTCTGCAAACGGTATCCCTAACCCTAGAGTCGCATGGGGCTCGTCATGCGCTAGATGCTGATGTCCACTTCAATCAAGCACAGGTAGGCTGGCTTGATCATGTGCACCGCCGCCACCACCATGCTCACACGTGTGTCCCCATCTTCAACCCCCATTGACCCCCCGCCGGAACCCGAACCAACCCTAACCCTGACAGATGCTCGACTTTGCGTTGGTGCTCGACACCGCAAGCACAGCACCTAATACTCCTTTGATGATGTGCACCGCTGGCACTGCTATGCTTAGTTGAGTGTGCCTTCCCTCCATTCCTACCCCTATTCCTGACCCTATCATAACCCCTAGCCCTAATTCTTCTAGCCTTGACCCCAACCCTCGCAGACGCTCGACACCTCAATGGTGCTCGACACCGGCAAACAGCACCTGATACTCCTCTGATGATATGAACTGCTGCCGCTGCCATGCTACATTGCGTGCGCCTCCTCTTTATTCCTACCCCTACTCCTGATCCTACCATAAGCCCTGACCCTGTCCCTAACCCTCGCAGAATGATCGACACTGCGGAAGGCCATATACTAACCGTAACTGCAGAATGATTGACACTGCGCTAGAGCCCGGCTCGGGCAAGTACAGCACCTGATACTTAGGGTTAGTAAAATATTGTGCTCCGTTCAGTGTGCCTCCCTTCCATCCTAACCAATGTAACCGTAACCCAGAATTAGCCGTAATCCTGACCCTACCTTAACCCTAACCTCTGCAGATGCTCGACACCGCGCTGGAGCTGGACACGGGCAAGTACAGCATCAACCAGAGCCCCGTGATCCTGTACGTGATCCGCCTGTGCGTTCGCGTGGAGGCGTTCATGCTGTACCTGCAGGACGACGCGCTGTGCAACGCGACGCGCGGCCTGCAGCAGCAGCAGCGCGCGCCGCAGGTGCTGGCGACGCTCGCGCAGGCGCAGAAGCGCATGCGCCTCAAGCTCAACAAGGTCAGTTATGGTTGTATCAAACATTACAGTAGGGTTGAAGCTAGTGTTGAGGTGAGGGCTAGGGTTAGGCTGCAGGGCGCGCCGCAGGTGCTGGCGACGCTGGCGCAGGCGCAGAAGCGCATGCGCCTCAAGCTCAACAAGGTCAGTTATGCTTGCATTCCATGTTTCAGTAGCGCTGAAGCTAGATTTGGCTCAAGCCTAACGAGGTCCGTTAAACTTACATGCAGCCAACATCCAGCCGGTTTCAGCGGCAGCAGCACCGCTCACCCCAGTTGCTGGTGCAGCTTTGCCGGCTCAGTTGACGAAGGGGAACAGCTGTGGGTAGCATCGCAGGCAGCGTTCAGCACCAGTCTTCTGCTTACTAACACAAACATGGCCAGATTACTGCCACTGCTTCACACCAAGCACCAAGATGTCACTGCAACTACCACCCTCACCTCTGCTGTTGGCATCCACTTGTCAGATTGAAACATTCGTGCTGCAGCAGCTGCTGCCACGCTTCACTGAGTAGATTGCCACAATGGAATCTATGTAGACCCGAACTGTGTATTCCACCGCCATTCCCGGCACAATGCTCAACTGCCGTAACAGTCATTGTCAGATGGCGTTCCCCGATGCTGAAGCGGTGGCTGGCGCGCCTGGTCAAGCTCTATCTTCAACTGTCATTCCTCACCACAATGCTCAACTGTAACTGCCAGGTGGCAATCACGATGCTGGAGCGGTGGCGCCACCTAAAACATTATGACTAATGCTTACGACAACGCTCAACTGCCGTAACTGTCATCTCCAGGTGGCATACCCGATGCTGGAGCGGTGGCTGGTGCGCCTGGTGAAGTAGAAGCCTCAGTTTTCGTTCTTTCTTCATTCAACAGAGCACTCACCTTTAACTGTCAAGTCGCCCCATCAAGCCAAAACTTCAACTAGCATTCCTCACCACAACGCTCAACTGTAATTCCCAGGTGGCGTTTCCAATGCTGGAGCGGTGGCGCCACCTAAAACATTGTTACTGATGCTTATGACAACGCTCAACTGCCGTCACTGTAATCTTCAGGTGGCGTTCCCGATGCTGGAGCGGTGGCTGGCGCGCCTGGTGAAGCAGAATGACACCGAGGGCGCCTGCCTGCTGCACGCGCACATCCTGTTCCTCTTCAAGAACATGACCGCTGCCGACGTCAACTTCACCGTGGCGAGCGTCGTCATTGCGGCGCACGTGTGGCTTACGGTGCACTACCGCTTCGACCTGGAGGTGACGAGCCGCAAGGGGCGCAAGCGGACGTCGGTCGTGCAGCAGCGGCGCAAGAGCCAGGCGTACGACAAGATGGCCTCGCAGCTGCAGGTATGTATGTGGTTATGGGGTAGGCATGCTTGATTGATGGGATGTGTAAATGTATGTTCAATTGCTGAAATATGTATGTAGCATCGCAACGGGCGCAAACGGTCGTCGCAAGAGCTAGGCGTATGACCAGGTGGCCTCGCAGCTGCAGGTATGTACTTGTGTGTCGATGGGGCATGCAAAATCAGTTGACGGGTTGAACCTGTAAGCGGGCGTCAGTAGTGCAGCAGCGGCGCGCAGATTGTTGACATCGCAGGGCTGCATTAGGGTTCTGGCAGTGTGGTACTGCAGCACTGTCAGAGGCATTTATATAGAGGCATTTATATAATGATGAACTACTACCTGGGTGTGTCGCAGCTGCTGCAAAGTGAGTGCTCGCTGTGCGCTATTCAACGTTAGGGTTAGGGGTAGGGTAAGGCTAAGTTAGAGTTAATGTGAGGGTGAGGCTGAACCGTAAGTGGAGCCAAGGCTTCATTGCTGGCAGCACTGCGTACCTGTGGAACACGCATCAGGTGTAGTCTTGGCAGGCTCTTCAGAGCAAAGTACACCTTTCGTCAGCTGTCAACCATTGGTATAACTGTAACTGTGCTCTCATACCTACCCTACAACGACAGATACCCTCCACGGAGATCTTTGACATCCTCGCTCAGCCCACAACAACTGTTGTAGCTGTTCCCTCATACCTATCCCACAACAACAGATACCCCCCACGGAGATCTTTGACATCCTCGCTCAGCACCGAAACAAGATCGTAAAGTGGCTGCGCGCCAACGAGACCAAGGGCCCCCCGGGAGGGGGGCAGCGCGGCGCCACCGACGGCAGCATCAGTAAGGGGCTTGATGACAGTGCTCAGGGCTTTGATGGCAGCACTCCGGGCGCGCAGGGGTGTGATGACGTCATGGAGGGGGTGATCAGGGTTATCACGCTCACGGGGGACAGGCACGCGCCGCAGGGCGATGACACCAGGTAAATTAATTCCAACCTTATAAGGTTAAATTTGAAAAAAAAACTAGCTTTAACCCTAGTCGTAGGGTTAGGGCTTTGGGCTAAGACTATAATTTCTGGCTTGATGAGTAGGGTTAGGGTTGGTAGGGGATGATGTCATGGAGGGGGTCATCAGGGTGATCACGCTCACGGGGGATCGGCATGCGCCGCAGGGCGATGTAAACCTCAACATACAGGAGTATGAGGTGTGAGCTAGCGTTAGGGCTGGAGCAGTGTCAGGGCGCATGTTACCAGGTAGTTCTAAAGACACCAGAATACAAGGTTCAGGCTAGTGTTAGTGTTGGAGCAGTGTCAGGGCGCAGGTAAGCGCTAGGGTCACACAAGGAGGAGGACATTGTTAAGGTTAAGCTTAGAGTCATCGTGCGGACAGGCATGCAGTGAGCCGATTTCCACGAGCACGCGTCATACACCAACGAGTTTCTCGAATAAGTGAGCATACTTTGGTTGAGTGTGCATATGCCGTTCAACAATGATCTTTGAAAAATGATCAATGCAGCTTCGGCGATCGACAGTTGTCAATTATGTGTCAGCTGCTCAAGAGCTCATCAAACGGCTGCATCCTTGCGACTGTTTGAGTACGCACCTCTGAATAGTGTTCGTGACTGATTTGTTTTTGTGTGTGCGCTGGTGCAGCTGTAATAAGATTAGCGTACTTCAAGCAAACGGCTGTTTGCTTTTGAAACTCTCATCTGGATGTTGTTTGTCACTGCTGCTGTTGTATGTCGTTGCAGCTTTGCGAACCGGCAGTGGACCACCATGCTGCGCACCGACTGCATAGGGTTAGGGTTAGGGTTAGGTTACCCCTGACCCTGGGTTAGGGTAACCTAACCCTAACCCTAATAGTAATAAGTTACGTTACCCTAACCCTAACCACCCTCTGAATGTTGTTCGTGACTGCTGCTATGGTGTGTTTGTGCAGCTTTGTGAACCGCCAGTGGACCACCATGCTGCGCACCGACTGCATCGGCCGCTTTGTGCCGGACGTCGCACTGGTGCAGCAGCAGCTGGCAGACGAGCAGAGCGGCGCCAGGCACTACCAGTAAGTTGAAGAATGTACTTCAAGTATAAGAAACTTGAAGTATGGAGATCGTGTCTGTCAATACAGCTGAGCGATAGTGTGTGACACACTGGCACAACCAGTGAGCTGAAGCATGTACTTCAAGTGCAACAAAAAAATTGGAGTATGGTGATATTGTCAGAGTATACAGCTCGGTGAAAGTGTGTCTACCGCTAACCCTAACCCTAATCCTAACCCACTGGTGTACAATAGCTGGCGGAGGAACGAGGGACTCAATAAGCATCACTGTACACAATTTTGCCAGTGCCGTTGTGCACAGGTACGTATACCACTCGAAGTGTGTGTATTCAGAAGTTGGTGGCGCAATCGGAAATTCCCCAAGTACTTCTCTCTCGTGTAGCAGCAATACAGTTGTTGAATTTTCTGGTGTACAGCGTACGCGTAACCGTAACTACGTGTGTATTTCCACAAAAAGTATGTGCGAGTGTGAAGCATGCGGCAGCGACTTGACTCTCTCTGTTCACATTCCGCATGGGCGGGCGACACATTTGAACATGGCTTTCTGAGCGTCGCTGACTGCCCTAATGACTGAGCATCTGCTGAGTTCTGCTAAGCTGAGCGTTGCTGAGCAAATGCTGAGCGTTGCTGTGTGTTGCTAAGCTGAGCGCTGCTAAGCTGAGCGTTGCTGAGCATTGTTGAGCGTTGCTGAGCATGTTGAGCATCGCTGAATATGCTGAGCGTTGCTCTGCGTCCTGATCGTTGCTGTGCGTTCTGACCACATTGCTTTCTCTTGTACGTTTTGGGTGCAGCATGAGCTATGAGGACTGGCTGAGGCTCACCACCCAGGGCGTGGATGTGGAGATCAACGTGCAGGTACATACCGTATGCAGCTACTGGTGCTAGGGTTAAGTTAGGGTTAGGTTAGGTTAGGGTAAAGGTTAGGGTTGGGGCAAGGGTCAGGGTGAGGGTTGCTCGGGAAGCACTATGTGTCTGCTGTCGCCACGCTTTACCTCCGTGTGCACGCAGTATGGCAGTGTTTGGAACGCTGCACTCCTGTCTGCCTCAGCAGCTGTGCACCTTCACCATGATACATGCATGCATGCACACCTTCACAACTTAGACGACAGTCCGTCGTGACGGAGTCGAGCAGCACGACGGCTAATCTGACCGAGGCGTGATGACGGAGTTATGCATACGACAGACTCTGGCGTGACTGTATGCGACAGTGCTGACAACGGCAACAGTATTATCCAGCAGCAGCAGTCGACGGTGTCGTGCAGACGACGGAGATCCTGAACTCCTCAGAAACTGCCAGTTGACGGAGTTGAAGTCATGTTTTGACAATGTTTGACAATGAAATGAGCATCCACACGCAAGCAAAGGCGGCGATGCGTCTATACGCTGCCAGCTCGCTATGCAACAATGCCGCAATCACTCAAATAAGCGTTATTTTGGTTCGACGGAATGGAACGGAGCTGCGACAACCATGCGCAACAGACGTCGTGCAGACGACGGAAACTGCACCATCCTTGTGCGACGGTGTCGTGCAGACGACAGCAAGTGGGGCACTCGTACGCGACAGTGTCACGACAGAGTTTCACTAGCGCTGTCGCGACTGTCCGTCGCGACTCCGTCGTCTAAGGTGTGCACACCTTATTGTCTGCCACCACAGCTGGGCGAGTTCACCTCTTGTACATGTGCATTGAAGTACAGCCTTCTCATATAGAAATTTACTGCTGGTATTGCGCACTTCTTCCTTCTGCCGGTGCATTCGCCCTCGACAGATGCATGCACACACACCCCTTCTGATGCTCGAAATGCGTACTGCGGGCACTCATTTCTTTCATCTGCCACCACAGCTGGGCAGTTCACATGCCTTGTACATACATGTCCATTGAAGCATAGCCTTCTCATAGAAGTACAATTGTTTACTCCGGGCGCTGCTCAAATTGGCTTCTGCCACCACAGCTGGGTTCACTCTGTGTACCTACGTGTGCATTGAAGCATAGCCTCCTTACAAAACAGGTGCTGCACTTTTTTTACATCTGCCACCACAGCTGGGCAGATTCACCCTGTTCACATGCACGCACATACCCCCTTGTAATGCCTGAAGTACATACTCCGGGCGCTGCTCATTTCATGCATCTGCCACCACAGCTGGGGGAGTTCACCCTGAAGCGGCACGCGATGGCCACGCTGCCAAGCCACATCGAGTCACACCCCGACTTCGTGAGCGTGTTCGGTGGCAGCACCAACGGCAAGACCGTCACCACCATAGGCTGCGCGGAGGTGAAGAACTCGGAGCACAGGCAGTGGCTGCGCCTGGTGGGCCGGCGGCACGACGTGCAGGTATGTATGTATTATGAGTGTTTGTACCCTCATCGTGTTGTAGTGTGAGCTGTGTATGTACCACGCTGCTTTGTACTTCAAAGCTGAACAACTTGGAGCACATGCAGTGGCTGCGCCTGGTGGGCCGGCGGCACGACGTGCAGGTATGTATGTATCAAGAATGTACTGTACTGTACTGTACGGTTGTACCCGCGTCGTGTTGTAGTGTGAACCATGTATGTATGGCTGGATTGATACTTCAAAGTTGAACAACTTGGAGCAGAGGCAGTAGCTGCACCTGGTGCGCAGGCGCCATGACGTGCACAGGTATGGAGGATTGACTTGCTATTTACTGGATTGTCTGATACTTCTGTACTACAAAGTATGAGTGATTTGCAGTGCTGAACTCAAGTGCATGTTTGTGCAAATCAGTGCTCTGAAACCAGAAATCTTGCATACGTGCCTGGCAGTTGCGATGCTTGAAACGCAGCTGCTCAGAGCCCAGCCTGACCTCAACCCCAACCCTGACCACACAAATGCATGTACGCAAGTCATATGGATACACTGGATCATGCTGAGATCAGGCACATTTAGGCAGCCAAAGCTGGCTGTGCCAGCAGCAAAGAACACCCGACCACCACATCCCATGCGGTGGTAATGAAAAAATGGGTACAGCAGGTACACATACCTACGTACATGAATACATGCGGTGGTAGTCCAACCCTAACCCCAACCCTGCTTTCAACCACACATTGATATGTTTGTGAGGCACGCGAGTGCACCAAGTGTGATGATGCAACTCAACAGGTCTAGGGTGTTGGAAGCAGATGTGCAGCAGGGAACACCCCAGCGATAGTGATTTGTTGCGTACAAAAGGTACAGTACCGCTCAGCCAACCCCGACTGCAGCTATCACGCACAATTATATTTCAGACCCCACTTCTCAGCAACAACGACCTGTTCCTTAACCCTAACCTCAGGGCTAGGCAGGCAGCAACAGGCAGCGCCACCACCGTCATCATGACTCAACTCAAGGTTCATCTTGTGAAAACACTCAGTGATACTTGCTGGTTTTCTTATGTTCTTGTGCAGTACTGGGACGCAGACCCCCGCAGCAGTAGGGTGAGGGTAGTAACCCTAAACCTAACGCTAACCCTATCTTTAACCCTCGTGCAGTACTGGAACGCAGACCCTAAACCTCACTTACCCTAATCCTATCTTTAACCCTTGTGCAGTACTGAAACGCAGACTCCTGCAGCAGTCAGAACAGGGTAACCCTGAACCTAACCCTAATCCTTGCCCTAACTCTTGTGCAGTACTGGGACGCAGACCCCCAGCAGCGCTCAGCTGAGTCATGATTGCACCTATTCGCAGACAGGCAGCGGTACCACCGTCATCATGAACTGAACATCAAGTGTCAGCTTGTGAAAACACTCAATCACACTTGCTGGCTTCCTTGCATTCTTGTGCAGTACTGGGATGCAGACCCGCGCAGCAACCCATGCCCCTACAGCCGCCCCTACCGCCCCATGTCTGGTGCGGACGGGGAGGGCTGGATAGCCAGCATCCTGGAGCCAGTTAGGGCCAAGTACTTCCCTCAGGTGAGCAGAGGAGCGCATGTTGTGGGGGCCCCTATGACTGCTTCACAGCAGTCGGTACAATGTGTCACATCGTATGGACACTCAAGAGCAGGCATCGAAACTCATTCTAGAGCCCGTCGGGGCCTAGTACTTCCCTCAGGTGAGACGGGAAGCTCACATCGTATGGAAATCTTCATTGATGGAATTCGTGGAAGTTCACGAGTGCACGTCACTGTGCACTCGTGAACTTCCACGAATTGTGCATGCCTGCATGCAATTATATTGTATCGGGTGCACGTGCAAAGGCGCAGGCAGGTTTTGAAGCTCGTTCTAGAGCCGTGAGGGCCAAGTAGGGTTAGGGTTAGGGTTAGGGTTAGGGTTAGCCTCGGGTGAGACGGGCGCGCATGTCTCGCGTGCTGTGTGTTTGCATTGGATTCCTTACATGCGTGTGATTTCACGTGTATACTTGTGTGCATAGGCTAGATGAGATCTCGATAGTACAAGTCCATGATCAAGTACTGCCCTCAGGCGAAGCGGGGAGAGTACGCCATGGGGGCCTTATCACCACTCCACATCATGCCTGTCTAAAGGTATGCTGTGCGGTCATGCATGTGATTGTGTCAACGTGTGCATATCAACTGTAGATCGCCCAACGTTCTACAGCCTATGCATGCGTGCCACGCGCATGCACCAGCAAACTCGCCACCTCTCGGTGCCAGTCCGGCTTGGAATCACTGGCCTCTTTTGCGCTCATTATTCCCCTCCTTTCCCTGCGGATGCGCAGCTTCAACTCTTCATGCCGGACTTGAAGTACTCTGAGAACCAGGTCCTGGCCCGACTTGCGGGGGTACACCGCGTCACGCTTCCACGCGCGGAACTGGCCACCGACTCGGACACCGATGACTCAGACTCTGAGAGTGAGTCAGCAGCGCCCGCCGCGAACGCTGCCACGAAATCGCGCGGCAGCGGGGGGTTTCTGGGCCTGCGGAAGGAGAGCAAGGCGGCACAGGAGGCGAAGGAGGGGGCGGGGGGGGGCGAGGGGGGGGAAGAGGGGAGCGATATGGTGGAGGTGGTTCAGCTGAAGGAACTGGTGGTGATTAAGGACCCGCCGGTGGTGCACCTGTATGATGTCGTCTCTCACGGGCGGCGCTTTTACAGGTATGCGCGGCGCTCTTAGACTGTGATTTTAAGTGTTTTGAGCGGAAACCGGCTCAGCCGACCGGCTTCGGCTAACGGACAAGTCGGTGAAGCCGGTCGGTCAGGTCACTGGCCTCCGGTTTTTTCACTTTTTCACTTGTCCACCTTCCCGGCCTCTGCATGCGCGGATATGGCCTTCAACATGAGTGCTAGCATACTGGGCCACATTGTTTTACAGTGTGCTGCAGACGTGTACATACATTCCAAGGCTGTGATGACGGTTGCTATGTACCAGTTGCGCTCATGTTATAGTTCTGGTAGATTTGAAAAGCAGGTGGTGGACTGTCAAGGACCTGACGGTGGGAGGTGCACTTGTATGTATGACGTTACCGTAAATCACGGGGTATAAGAGTGCCTCTGCATAAGAAACGGGTATCTTATACGGCGTATGAGACACCCGTTTCTTACAGCATTTTGACAGGCATGTATGTAAGATACTAGGTTTGCTGTATAAGAAACTCCCTTTCTTACACGCGGCATAAGGAACTCTTGCGTGTAAGAAAGGGGGTTTCTTACGCAACGTATAAGAAACCCCGTACCTTGTTCAGCAAGCAAGGCAACTTGCAAATTGTAGCAAAGCACCAACGACAGGCATGCAGCAAGCAGTACATGAGCCTGTGAGCTTGGCAGGCCCTCGCTTGCCCCTAGCAGAAGGCTCTGGTGCTGGTAGCGTTCATCTGATTCACCATCGCTGGTGGCGCTGCTGCTGCTGCTGCTGCTGCTGCTGCCGCTAAGCCGGCTAAACCAGCTGCACAACCACCAGCGGCAGTCATTGTTCAGCAGCCGTACTATGCTGCCCTCCAGGTCTCCTCTCAACTTCAAGACCCCCCAAAACCGTTTGTGACGCACGCGCATACGCCGAATAAGATACCTGGTTCTTATAAATAGCATGTTGACAGTTGTGTATGTAAGATACTGGGTGTGCTGTATAAGATACTCCCTTTCTTATACGGGGTATAAGAAACCCGTATCTAAGAGGGCCAAAAAGCTGGCGTTGTTAAGGAACGGGTGTCTTATACCCCGTGATTTACGGGTATTTCTCATGGGCGGCGTTTCTACAGGTATTCGCTGTGCTAGTGCACTGTCAGCGCCTTGCCTTGCACTCAATCACCCACTCACTCGCCTCTGTGCTCATGTTTTTTTGTGTATGAGGGTCCAGCCGGCTCCTGACACCCTGCAGCATGATGAACATTCTGTGACTCATGCTGTCTCACTCACCCACTCACTCACTCACCCACCCACCTCCGTACTCATTTGTACTCACTTTTGCAGGAGCCTGGTGTGCTTTAGCAAACGCCATTCAGTGCCTCTACCACTTGACACCCTGCAGTACCATTCAACAGCGCGTTGACTCTTGCTCACGTACTCACTCACTGACTCACTCATTTACTCATCCGCACCTGCAGGAGTCTGGTTTTCTCGAGCAACGCCAGCCAGTGCCTGCACCACCTGACCCCCTGCGGCATCATTGACAGCGACATGACTCTTGCTTTCATACTCACTCACTGATTCACTCATCTACTCATCCGCACCTGCAGGAGTCTGGTCTTCTCGAGCAACGCCAGCCAGTGCCTGCACCACCTGACACCCTGTGGCATCATCGACAGTGCTGACGAATACGCGCATCTGGCGGGGGGCAACGCCCTCTCTATCAGCCCCCCCGGGCCCTCCCTGGTTGTCACACGCAACCTGTACTCCACAGTGGGCCTGCAGAGCTACATACCTTCCAGGTCAGCTTGTGTGCTGGTTACTGTAATTGGCAGGGGCATCTAGTTCAAGTAGTATCTGGCGTTGAAGTTGTTGAAGGCTGGTGGTACTCACCTGCACTCACAATGTGTCTGCAGAGCTACATGTAGGTCTAGACTCTAAGGAAGCATATATGTTAGGAACTTTGAAGTACCAAATTGGTACGTGTGCTGATGATAGAGACTACAGACCAGCTGAGGGTTGATCCATCAGTTCAAGTTCATCATTTGAAGTTCATTGGCAGATGCGAAGCAACATTACAGCAAATTATTCTGGGCAGATGCGGATGCCTTGTCATTCAGTGCGCCACAGCCACTTGTTTGAACACGGTTATTGCAGCGGCCTCGAAGACACACATCACATTGTATCAACTGACGGGATGGCATATCACACACAATGTATCGAGTGATGGGATAGCATGTCTGGTGTGGCTATCATAGGGCAGGAATTAGAGTATGGAGTGGAGCTAAGGTGGGGTGGGAGCGAGATTAACGAGCATTTGACCTGCTGCTTCCGAACATTGCCTGTGAGCAAAGGCTTTTTCCTGCTCTGTGCAAAGCCCAGAGCTCTCACCTCTGCGCAAGCCCTAGTAATGTACATGGCCAAGCCCTAACGCATCAGTGCTCAACACCTGCAGGCTCGTCCAGGGCCTGCTCCCCACCTGCCTGCTGGAGCAGTTTGACCTGTGGCAGAACGAAGACGACTCCCTCTCTGGCATCCCGAAGTATGCTAATAAGGCGCGCCAGAGGCAGCGGCTCAGCATACTGAGCAAGACCCTGCCCCAGGAGAACGCTGACGTGCTGGAGAGCCTGCATGCTGCCGCGGGGACGCAGCAAGTGGGCATGAGTGTGCTTCGCGTGCGCCTACACAAGGTCAGTTGCAGTTTGTGCTTCAAGTGCTTGAAGTGCAGGCTGGGATCTACATGTGTCACTTGCACATCGTAGCATATTGTAGTGGTATCTTGCGAGTGGGCATACGCGTGCTTTTCGTGTGCCTACACAAGGTCAGTTGTTTTTTACACTTCATCCCATAACACCAATCTTGCCAGTGCCACCTGCAGATATGTGACCTGCAATACCTCGAAGAAGCATCCCTGCGTTTGCTGCGTCAACGCACATACTTTTTTGTTTCTACCCGCTTATCATCAGCAAATTGTCGCAAATACCATCACATGGATCAGCCCGTTACGTGTCCCGTCTGGCGGTTTGGGTTTGTCAGACGCGGATTCCATATTCGCATGTAGGGAAAACACGCAAAAAAAAATGGTACTTCGATTTGCCACTCATATGTGCAATGTCACTACTTCATTTATGGTTTCCGCCAACCCTCAATTGACACACACAGGAGTCTGCCGTCGACACCAGTGGCTGTACCCTAACCCTAACCCTGACCTCCCCTATATGCGATCTTAATATAGTTGCAACAAACCCTTATTCCAATCCTTACATTCTTCGCCAACTCTAAATCCAACATGCAGGAGTCGGCCGCCGGCACGAGCGGGTGGGGCAACTCAGATGCCTACGCTGTGGTGGAGCGCATTACCTACCTACCCTACCTGCTAATCTAACCCTACTCTTTTTGCCAACCCTAACTGACACACACAGGAGTCAGCCGCCGACACGAGCGGGTGGGGCAACTCGGACGCCTACGCCGTAGTGGAGCGCATTACCTACCCCCACCTGCCACTTCCCAAGAGTATGCAAGGCGATGCGGCAGACAGCCTGGAGGCCTTCATGCATGCGCTGGCAGAGCCCAAGGGGGCCGGCAAGGGGGGCGGCAGCGGCGACGGCGGCGGTACCGGCACTGGTGGCATGAAGCGTCGCGATAGCATCCGACTGCTGAATGGGGAGGTGAGCGGACAGTTTTGGTAGTTGATGGTGAATGGTAGGGGGTTGGAGATGGTTATTTTAGAAATGGCTATTGAATTTGAAGTTAGGCTAGTATTAGATTAGGCACCAGGGGCATGAAGCGTCGCAACAGCGTCTGGCTGCTGAATGGGGAGGTGAGAAGACAGTTTTGGTAGTTGAAGCTGTGAAGGAAGCTGTGCAGTAGGGGTAGGGATGGCTTTTGAAGTTCGGGCTAGTAGGTTAGGGTTAGGGTTTGCTGCAGCGGCATCAGGTGTCAGAACAGCATCAGGCTGCTGAATGGGGAGGTGCAACAAGGATAGCTCAGGGCTCAAGTTAGGGCCAGGGTCAACTTGGGATTAGGTTTAGGGCATGAAGCGCCGCGACAGCATCGGCTTACTGAATGGGGAGGTGAGAAGACAGTTGTGGTAGTTGACGATGGGGTTTAGGGGTAGGGATGGCTTTTGAAGTTTACGCTAGGTTAGTGTTCGGGTTTACAGCTGCGGCAGCGTCAGGACAGTGCTGCAGTTGACGAGATTATGGTTCTGTTTGACAGTGGGAGGTAGGGTAAGGGATGACTGTTGAAGTTGGAGTTGGGTTAGGGTTAGGCACCGGGGGTATGAAGCGCCAGGGCAGCATTTGGCTGCTGAATGAGGAGGTGCGACAACAATCGCTCAGGGCTAGGGTTGACTTAGGGTTAGGGTTAGGGCATGAAGCGCTAGCGCTGCATCAGGCAGCCATATTGGCAGGCGAAATCACAAAGCTCAGGGTTAGGGCTAGAGATGAGTCTGGGTGAAGGTGAGTTAGGGTTAGGTATTTGGCGCATGGTTTAGCAAGTGCCCCCCGCAGAATGTAAACCTGCCATCGTAACGCAAGGCAGTGCTGCAGAAGGATCCCAAACATCAAGTAGTGACGCTCTTGCTGAGGTACTCCGACTTCAAGTGTGTATACTCGCCCTTTGCTGCTGATGCTGACCTTTCTATTGCAGCTCAAAAGCGTTGCCGCATGGCGAGTCAAAAAGTGACTCCCCTCGACCCGCTCTACGTCGCAACGAGTATGCTTCAATTGTCATTTGAGTGAACAACCGTGTATACTCACTCACCCTTGCTTCTGATGCTGACATTGCAACTGCAGCAACTGCAGCTGAACACGACGACTTCAAAGTTCAAGTGGTGACGCCCCTGAACCATCAAAATTCTGTGACTCTGATTCAGAGTGTGTGTGTTTTCCATTGCTTCTATCGCTGACCCTGCCATTGCAGCATAAGACGCTGCTGCACGACGAGTCCAAAGATCAAGTGGTGATGCCCCTGAACCTCCTCAGTACCTCTCCCATGTGCTCCGACTCTCAACTGTATACACTCACTCTTGCTTCTGATGCTGACTCGCCGACCTTTCTGTGCAGCACAAGGCACTGCTGCATGACAAATCTAAAGATCAAGTGGTGACGCCCCTGAATCTGCAAACTTCTGTGACTCTGACCTCGAATGTGAATACTTTCCCTTGCCACTGCAGCACAAGGCGCTGCTGCACGACGAGACCAAAGATCAAGTGGTGACGCTCCTGAACCTGCTCTACGCCGCCCCCGGCAGCCCCCTGCACGAGCTCGCGCATGTGCTCACGCGTCTCGAGTCTCCCAGCCACATACTGGTCTGGACACGGGTACGTACGTATGTGAGTTGTTGACGTATGGCATTTGAAGTTGCACACGTGTGCGTTTTTACACGATTTCACAGTGTCATAGATACACACGCAGGTTTTCGCAGCTGCGTACTGATATGAACACGGGTATGTATAGAAGTATATGGTGGTTGCACATGAGCTTGAATGTACATGTATGGTGTTTGCACACACATACCCGTCCCAGCCTCATAATGGTCTGCACACGGGTTTGGAGGTAGGTTGTTTGCACAGGAGCAGGCGCACATGACTCTCAGCAAGCAACTCGTATGGTTAGCAAATACATGAAGTATGCTGTTTGCACATCCGCAAGTGGACTGCAATGTGTATTTTTTTCGCACCGCATGGCCTCTTTGGCGGTTTCTGCAGCAATCTGCCCATGACTGGTTTCTTGACTTCAAGTACTTTGAAGTAGGTGATGTCAAAATGCACGGATGTGCCTCATTGGCGGTGTCTGCCGCAAACTGTCCATGAGCCGTGACTATTTTCGTGACCTCAGGTAGGTCATGTCAAATTAGGGTGTGTGTGTGGGGGGGGGGGATGCTGACGTGCCCAAAGTGCCCCCAACCCTAACCCTAAGTGCTCCCCAGCGCAAAAACCGCAGCAGTGGCGACCACGGCTATTGGTGGAAGACATTTGCGGCTAACCACACCTTGTCACCTAGTGCTCTACGATCTTTTGATTTGTTGTCATTACAGTTTTGCGTGCTACTTGACTCGACTATGCACGATTGTAGCACGGCACTGCCACAGGTGGCGCTTACTCCCCCTCCTGATTCCAGTTTACACGTATTGGTTTGCAAGGTATTTTTTTTTGCTTGCATGTATGAACATGGACGCGACTGCAGCATTGCAAGCGGCCACAGTGGGGCATGTATGAATGTATGCTCACAGCGAGTCCAAGGGAGCGAGTCCATGCAACATAAGCTTCTTTTCTCTGGTCTTTGGCTCCTGTTGCTTCTGTTTGCACACTTGGAAGTACTTTAAAGTTCTTTCATTGGCTAGAAGCGCATCACTTATCGCCATCACTTCTCATGTGATTTGGCGCCAATGGCATCCTGTTGTCGTTTCTTTTTGTCACCCCTGTCTTTGTTTCCTGTTGTTGCAGCCAATTTTTTCTAGTTTTGTGTGGCGCCAATGGCATCCTGTTTGTCGTTTCTTCTTGTCACTGTTGCTTTGGTTTCCAATTGTCGCAGCAAGCCATCAACAGCCCGCAGGAGGGGGGGTCTATAGACCTGGTGGAACTGCCCCGCCTGAGGCTCACGTTCAGCACGCTGCACACTACAGGCGCAAGCTCTGCCAAGCCCGTGTCCCTGCTCTACAGCCACGAGGTAATGCAGATATTTGAGATGGCATAGATATTTGTACCAGTGCAGCAGGGTCAGTGGTGCGTGATTTTCGATGGCAATGCTCAATTGCAGCCCTGACCCTCAGTACAGTCACGAGGTTGTTGTGTACTTAAATCAGTGCAGCAGTGTCAATGGCGCATAAATATGCATGGCAACGTTCAACTGCAGCCCTGACCCTCTTTTAGCTCACGAGGTCGTACTTGTACCAGTGCAGCAGTGTCAGAAGGTTGCGTGGTTTGAACATGCAATGTTCAACAGTGCAAATCTGCTACTAATGGAACATGTGACTATGCACAACAGTATGTACCTGCCGGCGCATAGATCTGGTGAATTGCGTGCCTTAGCTCTGATGTTAGGGCTAGGGTTAAATGGCAACGCTCAACTGCAGCGCTAACCCTGAGTGCCCACCCGTTTGCAGCACAACTGCACGCACCTGTCATTGCGCAGGTTCGGTGCTCTTTGCTGCTGGCGATGCTCAACCCTAACCGTTATCAAACTGCACACCTCGCTGCAGCACAATGGCATGCACATGTCATCGCGCAGCTTCGGCGCTGTTCGCTGCAGGCAACGCTCAACTGTAAAACTAAACCTTATTCAATCGCACACCTCCTGCAGCACAATGGCATGCACCTGTCGGCGTGCAATTGAGTGCTCTTTGCTGCTGGCAATGCTCAACCAAAGCTATGAATTGCTTGCAAACCTCTCTGCAGCACAACGGCATGCACCTGTCGGCACGAAGGTCTGGTGCGCTTTGCTGGCAATGCGCAACCATAACCCCAACCGTAACATGCTGGTACGTCTGTTTGCAGCACAACGGCATGCACCTGTCGGCGCGAAGGTCCGGCGGGCTAGAGCACTTGGTCAGCTGCCTGCCCAACTCCGTCATCCTCGAGAACGAGTGAGTGTTTGATGCAAATCGTTCCTTCTCGTTGGATGCATCGTTGACTATCTTGTGTTTTTTGTGGGTGTGGATGCCTAGATCCGCATGGTGATGAACATCAGTGAAGCTTCCAATGTTTGACACTCCCAGACGTCGTCAGTTGGTCCAAGAATTATAGAAGTATCACAAAATGATTTGTCGGCAGTTCCTCATTGTGTTTAATTTGGAAGGCCAAAACAACCGTGTATGCCGTGCTGCAGGGATCTGCAAAAAACACTGAGGCTCACAAACATGCTTTTTCCAAAGGTGCTGCTTTTTTGAAGCAGCTAATCTTCCCCACCTACACTGCAACTGCAGACTCTCCGCATAACGTGCTCTTTTCTCTTTCATACTTCTTTAATGTTCTTCTCTTTCTCCTCAGTGCCAAGGAGCTGTTTGTCAAAGCAACTGCACCTGCCGTGCTGCACATGAATCTGCAAGAAAAACAAAGAAGTAAACATACTTCCTCCAAGCATGTTGCGGTCTTTGAAGCAGCAAATCCTCCCCATCTATACTTCAACTGTGGAGTTTCAACCACAACACGCGCTTCTCTAAGTCATGTTACGTTTATTTTGTTTCTCCTCAGTGACATGGAGCTGGTTGAGCTGGTGACCTATTATACACAACTGCAGGCTCTCCGCATGACATGCGTTTCTCTGATGTCATGTCGCTGTTTTTCTCTTTGTTCTCAGTGACAAGGAGCTGTTTGTGCTGGTGGCTGCGGCCTCCATGCCCGCCAGACCCGAGGTCAAGGACCTGCCATACTCCAGGCAAGTGTCTAATCTAATGCTGACTTGAAGTTAAAGAAGTGTACACAAATGGTAGAATTTCATCGATGAGGAGCCGGATCAATAATAGTAACTCTGTTGTTATTTCGTTCCGAGGTCAAGGACCTGCCATACTCCAGGCAAGTGGGTCTTAACAATCCATTGTTGACTTTGAAGTACCTCTTGAGGTATACTTCACGAAGCATAATTTGTACACAATTGGTAGAATTTCATCTATGACGAGCTGGATCACTAACATGCAACTCTTCATATACGAAGTGTACATTATTGGTAGAATGGTGTCAAAGGCAAGCAAATGGCAAGAAAGTTCATTCCAGCAATTGTCGAGGCTGCCATACTCCAGTCAAGTGTCTTGTTCAATGTTGACCTTGAAGGCAATGATCCAAGGCGTATCAGTGTAGTCGAGTACAAGTATGTAAAACTGATTGTGACCCCAAGGTGAGCGGTGATGTGCAGTGTGTACTCTTGGCAATTTTCTCGGTGAAAGGGGCAGTCAGTCATCCAAGTGAGCAAGTTTGACTATAGCAGCTGCTCGAAGGGTCTGAAAAAGTTATCTTTGTCGGCCTGCTTTAGTGTTTTGGCGCTGGCACTGATGCGGTGTTTGAGTCGCTGGCGCACTGCTCCTAGCCCTAACCCTAACCCTGACCAATCTAACCCCAACCCTAATCCTACACTCTCAACCCGGCTCCACGCCATTGCGTGACAACGGTCAGCATGTTTGCATGCTCACAACGCAAGCATGCTGCACGTGGCATGCTCATTTGCCCAAGACAACTTCTGCTCTGCTGTTACCATGTCCAAACCCTGATCCGTCCTCGACTCTGATCCTGCTGCCATCTGTTTTGCTACCCTGTCTGTGCGATGGCAGCGACGTGCGCTTCAGCCGCCACCGTGTTCTGACCCTATCATCAACGCTCACCCTAAAATTGTCAAGCTGCTCCATTGCTGCGGCGGCAGCGACGTGGTCTTCAATCGCGGCTCCAACGCTACCCCCAACCCTGATCCGAAGTGCTTTCTCTGTGCTTAACTCTGCTCCCAAACCAGTATGTCGCGCACCTCACTCAGCGTGTCTGATTCGTATATCTCACCCCAACGTACCCCAAATCGACCCTTGTACCAACCCTGGTAGCCTCCGTTATTTGATGTTCTGGTGGCGGCAACGACGTGGCCTTCAACCGCAGCGACGCTCACTGGCCTTAACCCTAATCCTCGGCCTAGGTCTAAGCCTAATCCTGAGCGATGTGTAGTAGTCTTCAGCCGCATTTGACCATAACCTGACCTTATCCTCATCCCTGACCTTAATGGCCTCCGTTCTGCTACTTGTGCATCTGCAGCGACGTGGTCTTCAAACGTGGCGACGCGCGCTGGCTCACCGCGCTCGGCAACGACGTGCGCCACTACCTCTCAATGATGTACAGTAGTCTTCAGCCGCATTAAACCGTAAGCCAACCCAACCCCTTCTAAGCCTTACCTGAACGACTTCTGTACTGCTACTTGTGCATCTGCAGCGATGTGGTGTTCAACCGCGGCGACGCGCGCTGGCTCACCGCGCTGGGCAACGACGTGCGCCACTACCTCTACCCCGTGCACCCCTCCGAAACGATGCTCAGCACGCCCAGCCTCGCGGCAGCGCTCTACCTGCTGCTGATGCGCTTCATGGCGCGACAGTACGCGGACGTCTTCAGCATGGTGGAGAGCTGCGTAACCGATCTGAAACTTTCGCCTGAGGAGGCGCAGATTTTCGCGTGGTTGGGGAGTCTGCGGGGGGACCACCAACCAGACGCCGTCGCCTGCCGCTTGCGCATCTCAAAGGTACTTATGCGCGGCATCAGTACATAGAGTACAAAGCAGTACAATAGTACACAGCATACTTGGATGTTTACGTGGCTGGGGAGTCTGCGGGGGGACCACCACCCAGACGCTTTGGCCTGCCGCTTGCGCATCTCCAAGGTACTAAATCGGGGTACTATTCAACAGAAGTACAAAGCAGTACAACAGTACACAGCGTACTTGGCTTGGATCTTTGCCTAAGTGGGCATCACCACCCGGACGCCGTGGCCTGCCACTTGCGCATCTCCAAGGTGCTACATATGTACACCGGAGTGCCAAGCACATTGCCTTTGTTCAGTGTTGCACGCATCGAAAGGTTCCCACTCCTCGCGCTTGCTTATATCATAAACCTCAGAAGTACATGAAATAGCTCATGATACAAAGTAGACCACATCAAAATCCAGCAGTTCAAAGTGCGCAGCACTACTTAGTCCACAGCAGAACCAAATACCTCGAAGTACACAATATGACCAGACCATGGTCCTTGCTACCGTGGAGATGTCAAGCATCTGCCTGTGCAATCATAACCTGAACGCTGACCCTGCCGCTGAAACCTCAAGGCTCGCCTTAGCCCTAGCCTGGCAGCTCTTGGGAGATCTCAAGCCCGCCCCAACTCTGACCGTAACCCGGTACCTGCAGCTAATTCGCCCCTGCCTCGAGATATCAAGCATCTGCCCTTGTACCCCCAACCCCAACCCCCCACCCTACTGCTGACCCTCACCCCGAGCCTACCTCCGACCCCCTGCAGCTGATCAGCCCCTGTCTCGAAATTTCAAGCGTCTGCCCAGTGATCTTATCGTGTGCCCGGTAATCTTAACGTTATCTTAACCCGACTCCTAATTCTGACCTTGCGCCCCTGCAGCTCATCGGCCCCTGCCACAAGATGTCGAGCATCTGCCCCTGAAACCACAAGCGTCGCCTTCAGCCTAGGGTCAGAGTTAGGATTAGGTTTAGGGTGAGGGTTAGGGTTAGGGTTAGACCTGACCGCCGCTACGAGATCATCTGCCTGTGTAATTGTCAACCTAATCCCAACCCTACTTCTGCCCCTGCAGCTCATCGGCCCCTGCCACGAGATGTCGAGCATCTGCCCGTGGGACCTGGCGGAGCAAGTGGAGATGTATGCCGCCCGCCACATGTACGTCAGCGCTGCCTGCAGGCTCTCCATAGAGGAGGAGCTCAGCCTTCTGGACCGGGTTCTGGCGACAGAGAAACCAGGCGGGCGGGGGTCCATGCTCACCCCCAACCGCCAGGCCACACGCCTCAGGTGACCCTTAACCCTAACCTAAGTAGGTCTTGCGAGGGCACACAGCTCAGTGGAGTCTTTGTCCCAACCTAGTAGATCTTGTTAGGGCACATGCGTCACTTGACTCTATGCCCTAACCTAAGTAGGTCTTGGCAGGGCACATGCGTCACTTAACTCTTTGTTCTAACCTAAGTAGGTCTTGCCAGGCCACACGCCCCAGGTGGCTCTTTGCCCTCAATTAAGTAGGTTTTGCCCGGCCACACGCCACAGGTTACTTCCAACCCTAAGTGTAAGCAACTTTCTCCAGGCTACATGGTTTAGGTGGCTAGAATTTTGACCTTAACCCTAGCTGTGCGCACGCTGCTTGCTTCAGGTGCCCCTTTAGGGTTAGGGTTAGGTTTAGGGCTCAACAGCTTCACAAGCTGCTTTGCTGCTTTGACTGTTGGAAGCCGGAGGAGCTGAGCAGTGCTCATCAGTGCTCAGCAGCAGTTACAGTAATTAATTCATGTAAATGCCTTGTCAGGGGCTTCTGTGTTGCCGTTTCTGACCGAACTCAACACCGTGGCAGAGTGGGACACCCAAAATGGACCCAATGCAAATCGTAGAACAGCACTTAACCAGGACAGGCTGGATTGCAAACCAGTGATTATCATTGCAAAGAAGTTATCATCATGCACCACATCGACGCGAACGCCTTTGTCCAGAGGAGGAGGTTTATGTCAGTTTTGATGCAGTATAATGCATACAGAAGTCTTTTTGACTACTGTGGATATGATGACACTGTTTGACAAATGGCCAATGACTGCACCAGCGGAGACCACGGTTATTGATGGAAGGCACTTGCGGCTAACCACTCCTTGCCACCCAGAGCTCTACGATCTTTTGATTTGAATCCATTTGTGCTGACACTGCTGTGTACCTTGTATACCCAGTGAGGGCGGCTGTGCTGTGTCGGTTTACCACGTTTGCGCTAACATGCAGCGCTTTTCTACACGCACGTATAACATGTGTGCCGACACTGCTGCGTACCTGCATACCCTCTTTGTGCTGTGCAAGGCGGCTGTGCGTCAGATCACCATGTTCGCGCTAAACCGCAGCGCTTCCCGACACGCACGTATAATTTGTGTGCTGACACTGCTGTGTACCTACATACCCACTTTGTGAGATGCAGGGCGGCTGTGCTGCGTCAGATCACCACGTGTGCGCCCGATACTCGTGAGGTCACTGTGTCTGTGGACATGCCTCTGCTGCCACCTGTCAAGAGCTTTGACGGCTTCATCGACAACTCGTGCCTGGAGGAGGTGCGTCCCCCAGGGTTGAAGTTACATACTTGAAGTGCAGTAAGCCTGAACTTGCAGAGTTGGAGTAGGCATGCACTGTGGCTGCATGTGCTCATGGCACGCGCGATGGAAGCATGCCTTGCTGTTAGATAAGGGTTAGCAACTCCAAACCTACTTAGTCTTAGCACATCATGAAAGCTGTACCCCTTACATAGACGATAAATCTGCCGCACGAGACTAGACTTTGCTGCAGTGATCTGAAGCGTGCTCCTAGGGTTAGGGTTCGACTTGATCTCGACACCGTGTGCATAACTCAAACCTGGCTGTCATGTATTCAGGGCCTAGCTGCAGGAGCAGAGACGAATCTATCGCCGCAGCGGCGGCGGCTGTGGCGGTAGGGTTTGCATGCAACCTGGTGTTGATTCACTATTTTGTGCTCCCAAAAAGTCGGGGGGGGGGGGTGCTTCCTCTCCAATGTTGGGTTGGATTATTGACTGCTTCAAAGAGTGCCACCACTTACGCCACGGCTCCTCTTCTTCACCCCACATAATTTCAAAACCTTCTGTGGAAACTCAGGCCGAGAAGGAGGCGGGTCTGCTGAGCAAGGTCAAGGCATGGGCGGATACATACCTCCCATGGACATACATATACTCGATTAGGGCACTTGACTGCTGTAATGAGTGCCACCACTTGCGCCAAGGCTTCTCTTCTTGACCTCAAGTAATTCCAAAACCTGCTGTTGAACTTCAGGCGGAGAAGAAGGCGGGCCTGCTGAGCAAGGTCAAGGTGGCTATCACTGGCGGATACATACCCCCCCATGGATGTATATATATATATATTCGATTAGGGCACTTGACTGCTGTAATGAGTGCCACCGCTTACGCCAGGGCTCCTCTTTTTCACCTCAAGTAATTTCAGAACCTGTTGATGAACTTCAGGCCGAGAAGAAGGCGGGCCTGCTGAGCAAGGTCAAGGTGGCCATCACGGGCGGATACATACCCCCCATGGACGTGGCCGGCGTAACTGCCATTCAGGCCCTCAACACGTGGCTGCAGGCCGAAGACATTGCCTCCAGTGGCGGTCAGTTCGACCTGGATGAAGGCCGACACCACCTGGGCTTCCCCTTCCTGTACTGGTGAGCTTTGTGCTTCATTTACACAGCATGTTTAGGGCTAAGATGAGGGTTAGGGTTGATGAGAGTCTGGCTCTCGGAGCTGAAAAGCGACCATTCAGCGCACGCGAATATGTCTGGCCCTTGGAATGATGTGGCGTTACAAATGTCTAGCTGTGCAGCAGTGCGAGTTCAGCACTCAGCTGAGCTTGTCAGCTCTTGCTGTTTTTCAGCAGACATGTTGTCATTACTGTAGGCAACTTTGGCTTCCAGAGGAAACCCGTGAATGCAGAGTTTTGTTCACGCTGTACGCCTCTGTTCATTCATTTATTCATTCACTGTTCATTCGGCATGGGTGTTGGGGGCAGGGTGTTGATGCCGGTCGTTCGCCTGCTGCCATGGGGTGTATCCACATATATACTCATATTCTTTTTTTCTTGGCCTCTGTTTCATGTTTGCGCAGCCTGATGACGGGCACCATTGGCATACGCGTACTGCCAGAAGACAGCGCGTTCAACTGGGGCGCCATTCTGCTGCGCCTGCTGCCATGGAATGTGGTGACGCGCAAAGATCTTCTCATGAGCATCCTCAAGGCCCTCGCAGCGAACCCCCAAATTGCGTGGGAGGCGCCCAAGCTGGCCCCCAAGATGGCCACGGACAAGCTCATACGGCTGGCTCACCAGGTACTTTTAGCGGACAAATTTGCACGATGTTGCGATGTGTTTTAAGGACTGGATTACTTCAAGAACGAGCTGCTCTCTTTTTGGTACTGTTAGGCACAATTGCGTGGGAGGCACCTAAGCTGGCCCCTAAGATGGCCACGGGTAAGCTCATTCGGCTGGCGCACCAGGTATGTATGTTTGCACGACTGTCGCGTCTTTCAAAAGGGACTGGAATACTTGAATCATGAGTTGTTTTGATTTTTAAGTACTGCGTAGCACTTCTCCGTGGTGAAGCTGGATGTGCTTGGTAAGGACAACCAGATGGCCACGATAAGCTCATACGGCTGGCACACCTGGTATGATTAGGTGTAGGGTCAGGGTTAGGGCTGGGGTTCGGGTCACGATGGGGCTTGGGGTCGGGGTTATGGTTAGGTTCAACCCCAAGATGGCCATGGACAAGCTCATACGGCTGGCGCACCAGGTATGGTTGCACGACTGTTGCTGCGTTTTGTTGTGCGTTTACGAATAACGAGCAGCCCTATCCGCATTGGATGTGCTTGATAACTTCAACACGATGGCCAAGCACATGCGGCTGGTGCACCAGGTATTGGTTTAGGGCTAGTTGGGTCGAGCACGTTTCCAGTGCTCAAGCTGGGTCAGTGCTCCCACGGCCACGAATGAGCTCACACCTCTGGCTGACCAGGTATGTTCGCACGACTGTCGCGACGGTTTTAAGCAACTGAGTTAAAATGACTGAGTTACTTCAAGAATGAACCGCTCTCTTTTGGTACTGTGTAGCACTTCTCCTTCGGTGACGCTGGATGTGCTTGATATATTCAGCAAAAAAATGGCCGCGTACAAACTCATACGGCTGGCGTACCAGGTATAGGTACGGGGCTGGTTCAGGATTCGGGTTGGGCTTGCGGTCAGCCTCAGGTGTAGTCCAAATTGGCCCCAGACAAGCTCACTCATGGCAGTGCAGCACTTAAGAGAATGCGAGAGCTCTCCTCTCTGCTAACTTGCCTTCTGGCAAATTTCTACCAAACCTTTCGCTGATTGTCCTTCTCGCAGCACCTCAACTCAAGTGCACCTTCCCGTCGAAATCTGCGCAGTTTCTTCTTTGCATTGCACCTGACCTGACAAGCTGCTGACCCCTAACATTATAGCAGCGCATGACTTGACACCTTTGAAATTCTTCCTGGTTGACTGCCTTCTGGCGGAACTCAATAGACTTTCCTGTCCACATGTCCCGCTGTGTCTCCCTCTCGCAGCACCTGAACAGCAAGCGCAATTTGCTCAAGTGGCCGCACAGCCAACTGGCCTACCACAGCCCCAAATCCATATCGCTGCCGCCGCTGCTGGCGCTGCAGCAGCAGAACCGGGCCTGGTTCGCGCTCAGGGTCCCAAGTACGTCACCCTTTAGTTAAAGTTGGACTTCAACAAGAATTTAGTTGAAGTTGAACTTGAATTTATATTTAGTTGAAGGTGTATCGCTGCCGCCGCTGCTGGAGCTGCAGCAGCAGAACCGGGCCTAGTTCGCGCTCAGGGTCCCAAGTACGTCACTCACAATTTGGTCAAAATTGAAGTTCAATTTAGTCGTCAAAGTTGAACTTCACCATGGCCTGCTTTCGCAGTGTTAACATGGTAACTTTACAAACAAAGTCACAAAGGACACGGCCTGGTTCGCGTTCAGGGTCCCAAGTACGTCACTCTTACGATTAAGTTGAAGTTGAACTTCAACAAGGCCTGCTTCAGTGCTATGTAACATAAAAAATGTACAAATACAGTTACGATGGATCAGGGCGTGGTTCGCGCTCAGGGTCCCAATTACGTGTCCGCACGCTGCAGTTGAAGTTCAGTTCATGGCTGCGCTGGGTTTGCTCGCATATTGCTGACAGCTTCCAGCGCCCAGACCTCCATTTCACCAAACCGTTGTCCGCCTTGTTGTGATTTGCCACCAATGGGTATGATCCATGATCCTTCGCCAGTCTTCGTTATATGAGTTCTGCATGGCTGCGGATGTGGCAACAACAGAGCAGGGTTAGCGTCTCAGGCATGTCTGAGCTGTTAGGATTAAGGCTAATGCATGTGTGGTCTACATCTCCGATCATGTTTGTTGTTGGAGAGGAAATCGCACAGCAGAGCAAACGCTCCCTTTCCACCATGGCTCACACATCTTGTCTTATCTCTGGGACTTCGTGCCATGTGTTGCGTTCTGATGCGTCTCATTTGACGTGTTTTGTGCGTCACCCATCTTCATCCCAGAACGATCATAATTACCTCTAATTTCCTCTCAAACAGACTTCAAGCCTTGCGATGACACACATACATACATGCGTGTACAGGTCATACATATTGTTGCACATACGCTTGCTTACACATACGTATCAGCCAGCCCTCTCCTCACAGCAAAACACATTCGTTCTGCACTGCACAGCCATCAGCAACTCTGTCGCTAATATTGCCCTTCTGGCTTCTCTTCTCCTCCCTTGTCAGATCTGGCATGCTCAGCAAGGCCCCTGCGCCCCTTCACTTCTGGTGACATCACCCTCACGCCAGCGGACGTGACAGCGCTCACCAGTGCGCCCCTGACGCCCGTGAGTCTGGACTCGTATGTGGCGTTCAAGACCAGGAACCAGAGGGGCATTGCGCCTGTGGTGGGGGAGCTGCCGTTTGCTGTGGAGGGGCACTCCAGGTGGCCATAACTCGAACCCTAATACTAACCCTAGCCCTAAGTCTAACCCCTACTTAGCACTAACTTGATCTTAATCCTGAATACCTGCATTAGGGTTAGGGTTAAGGTTAGGGTTACCCCTAGCTACTGGATGGCTGTGGAGGGGCACTCCAGGTGACCCAAGCCCTAAGTCTAACCCTAGCACTGGCCCACACCTGAATCTTGCACACTTTTGTATGCAGCCGAACGCCTGTTGCCTGCTGATGATCCAGGGATCACCATCACCATGAAGCGAACTTCATGCGCTGCACAATGGTGTCCGCCATGGTGCACCATGTTGTCATTCCTAACCCTAGCCCTAACCCTAAGTCTATGTACCCTCATGAGTTGTGCGCCTGCCTGCAAGTCGGATTCAACATTGGCACAACATTTTGCTCTGTGGTGTTGGACAGCTGAGTTCAGCCCTCTCTTGGGGTTACAACGGTTGTGGGTGCAAGCTCATGAGTACCATTCAGTCATGTGCATTCGATGCATCTGAGTTCATTAATATACCTACATACCTACGTGCGCCATACCTAGCTGTCTCCGCAATGGTCATCGTGGCTCACGTGCTGCACCTGGAACATTCCGGGGGCAGGAGTGCTGCTGATCAGTTGTGCTTGGCTAGAAGCGTGAGGAGGGCATTAGGGTTAGGGTTAGGGTTAATGTTCGCCTGACCCTAACCCTTGGATATTGTGCTCCTTGTTCCTCTGTGTAATGTTGCTTCACAGCGCTTATCCCGGTCCAAGCCTCTATGTGTTGTTTGCCCTGTTGCAACTCACACCGCTCGCTTACGTTAGATCTGAGGTTTGCATTCAGTGAAAGCAGCTGCAACCTGCTTTACTCTCGTCAAAGTCAAATGTTACTTAAACCTTAGCTTCGACTTTAACCCAATCCTTGTATAAGTGTTATTTCTCACCTGATACCTATGTCAATCAATACTTGCGACACGTCACTTGATTTGTCGTCTTAGCCCTCCATATATTCCCTATATTCTAATCCGAATGTTGATGTCCATTAAACTTGCGCTTGTACCACTGCGACAGTATGTGTTCCAGTGCCAAGGCTCGACACCAGCCTTGATGGTGATGTCCACCAGTCTGACGTGTGATGATATCAACCAGTCTGTTGCTACTTGTGTCACTGCGACAAAGTCCGCCGCTCATGAACCCTAACCTCTAGCCCAAACCTAATCCTAACCCTACTGGAATTCTAATCCAAGCCTACTACAACCCTAATCCTAAGACAATGTCCGCTGCTCATGCCTTAGTACTCCTAACCTAACCCTAACCCTGACCCTAACCCTAAACCTACTTCAACCCTAACCCTTACCCTAACCGTAACCCTAATTATGCAGCGCCAAGGCCCATGTCTCGCGCACCATGCTGGAGAGGCTGAAGGAGGATGTACAGTGGTTTGCCAACCAGCAGAACTCCGTCACAGTGCCGGAGCTGGTGGGGTTCAGCGATGCGGAGGTGAGTGAACTGTCGGTGAATCCATGTGAACTGTGTTTGAACTGGTTTTAGCGCATGGCAGAATACTGTCACAGTGCGGAGCTGGTGGGGTTCAGCGATGCGGAGGTGAGTGAACTGTTGGTGAATCTGTGTACACTGTTTTTGAACTGGATTTGGTGCATGGCAGAATACTGTCGTCGTGCCGCGGGTGGAGGCGTTCAGGGCTGACTGTGCATAGAGGAGATTGGAAGTGCGGTGCTCTTGGCTTTCATCGATGAACTTCTTTACATTTTCATTCAGTACTGGCTGTGCCGAAATCAAGCGCCTGACGAGCTCACTCAATTTCGCTGGTGGCTTTCTGCAACTGAGTCTGGTGTATGGAGCGCCTGTGCTGTGTTCCTGTGTGCGATATGCGTAATGCAGATGATTCAGCAATCCGCAGTGTTTGGTGGCAATACATTGCAAACAATGTTGTTTATGGCAATGTACGAGCCTGGCGTGTTCATCACACTCAGGCGTGGCGTGGACTACTTGACAGTGCACTGTATTGCAGAGTACATGAGGTTTCAGAGGTTGCCATGAATTTGCTTTTTCAAAGCACCTACACCGCTGGACGTTTGAAGTTTATGCAGTCCCTCACCGCGTGCTTCCATGTTTCCTTGCATGTGAGCTTGCATAACCCTCACTTGCACTTATGACCTGTGGGATGGCCCACGGTTGTGGCATGCGGCCACGCAAGCTTGCATGACACGCCTCGGCAACGGGTGACACGGCTCAGAGCACTTTTGTAAACGTGCATACCTACATACCTGACCTGTGTGGCCCGCCTCAGCAACCTGCGACACGGCTCAGTGCCCTAACCCTAACCCTAACCCTGATGTTGGTTGTTGTCGTGCTTGTTGATGTACATAGATGTCTGGGTACGTCAGCCAGCCAGCACAGGCCAAGTCGGTCATCACGCGGCTGGAGACGCTGCTGCAGGTATGTGTGTATGAACAACAACCAACAGCATTGAGTAAGTGACAAACCTTACAACAGTATGTATCGAAGTATAAATTTGACCGTAAGCCCTAATCCTAATACTGTACTACAAATTACTCAGCAAAGCAGTGGTGATGTACTTGAATTGCTGCAATCTTTACAGTTTCCGGCATAATGTCAGAGGTATGTAAACTAACCCTGACCTCTGTGCTAATTGCTGCATCTGGCATGACGTACTGGGAAGTAATATGCTCATACCAGAGTCTCGCAGATGGCAAAGTCCTGCTTTAGCACCTGGCAGCTTGGCAGCCAAGGCACGGACTGCTCCAGTGCTCACATGAACCCAAACGTGGCGTGCACTTCAAGTTTTGCAGTGCAATAATTGTATGCCAACATCACAATAAACATCATTATCAAGACTACAACATGTTCAGGTAACGCCATGACGATTTGATTCGAGTCCACGCGCAGTGTTTATAACGAACCCTGAAACTCAGCACAGTTGAGCGTACCAGCCGCAGCACACGGTGCAGTTTGACTGTAAATCTAACCCTAAGCCAGCACACAGTAGCCCTAACCCTAACCCTAAAGCTTCTCAAAAAGCAGCAGCGCTCATCCTGTGCACCGCATCAATGCTAGGCATGGCGTAAGTGGCGTGGGTCTGTTTTGACTGCTTCGCTCCTCGCCAGCGTGGTTTGTAGAGAACTGCGTGTGCATGATGCAGAATGCATTTGCTGCTGTCTTGACATGATTGCTTTGTGCGCAGTCTTTCGCTGTCGGTTTGAAAGATCAAGCAAGCAGCTCTGGTGTCTCGAATAAGCTGTTCTGCGATTCCCTGTACGTAACATTAGCATGAAACATAACTTATGGCAGTGCAATGCTTTCGTTATGCTCCAGTTCAATCTGCTGCCTGATTGGCCTCAATTGCAGTTCGAGCCTCGCACGCTAACCTAGCCCTGCCCCTAAGGTGCTGGGCCACGTGAAACATGCAGTGTAGAGCCCCCCCCCCTTGTTTCCTTCACCAGTCACATCACCTCTTACCCCCAGCACACCTGCACAATGTGCAAGTGCATGTGTAAGGGAGCGACTGCAACTGCCTGCTTCTTTAGATGCAAGTGCACTGGCAACAACAGGCTACATAGCAGCGCAATCGGCAGTGCAGACGATAGGTGTTGTGCTATCATATCACTCCGCTACCCAGTAGAAACATCCCATACTCTCCCACGTCCTTGTGCCAACCCTAACCCCTCATCTTAACCCTAACCCTTGCTGCAGGCCCTGCATGCTAACCTTAACCCCAACCTTAACCCCAACCCTTGTGCTAACCCTAACCCCCCTTATCCTAACCCTAATCGAAACCCTAATTCTAACCTTTGCTGCAGGCCCTGCATGCCCTAGGTGGCCAGGACTACAAGTGGATTACGGCTGCCTACAAGCGTCTCATCAGCCTGGCAGGGTCTACATCGCTGTCTGGGGATGGTGCCAGTTCCAGCCATGCACAGCCCCCCCCTGCTGATGTCCCCAAGGCCCTGGCATTTGCCCTGGCGCAACTGGTGAGCAGTCTTGGGGTTTTTCATTATTTGAACATTTGGTTTACATTAGGGTTTGCGTCAGGATTAGGGCTACGCATAAAATTCCAAGCTGGTGTACCCAGAACCCAGGCGTTTGCTCTGGCGCAATGGCAACGGCAACGGGCGAGCAGGGTTGGGAACTTTGCCAAGGGCTGGACGAGGTGTGATAGACGCTTAAACATCATTATCGAGACTGAATGAAAAGGCATTGAAAGATCTTAGAGCTCTAGGTGACAAGGAGTGGTTAGCCGCAAGTGCCTTCCACCAATAAGATATGAGTGTTTGAATTTGGGTTAGGTACAGCAGCTGCAGCAGCCGCCTGCAGCATCCCTGGATCTTGGCGGCTGACGTAACCCTAACCCTAACCTTTGAGGGTTTGGATTTCGGTTAAGTAGCAGCGGCAGCAGCAGCAGCAGGGTTAGGGTTAGGCTTAGGATTAACCTATTCCTAAGCTGCAGGCATCCCCGGCTGGCCAGGTGCATAAGTTGAAAGAGACGCACTGCTTCTTTTCTTTGCTAGGATTAGGGTTAGAGTTAGTTAGGGTTAGGGTTAGGACTAGGGTTTAGGGTTTTTCATGACGTCTGAGGTGCTGCATTGTTCGTACATGTGGTATTGCGTGACTGTCATCAGGCAGTCCTCTGCTATAAAGTGCCTCCCTCACAGCACAACCCCCCCCTTGGAGGATGGTTTCGGTGCCTGCCCCTTGCTCTGACATCTGGCCCTGACAGATTGAAATGAAAGCCTGCCCATGAAATGAATCCTTGTCGTTGCGTCCCACATCTTAATCTCTGATGTCCATCGCTGCATATCAATACTACAAGCCAATCCCATATCTGGCAGCGACAGCATGTCCTGTGTTGCGCATCAGTTCTAGTGTCAAATGCGCCTCAGGTTGGGGCTTTCTATTTCTATGCTGGCCTACCGACTAGTACTCTGCTGCAGCCATGTGCCTACTCTTGCTGGTCGGGCCATGCAAGGAGTGCTGCACATGCTGCTGCCTCTCCCAGACTCTTCGCAAAAACTTCACACACTTTAAGGACTGTTCCCCTTGTAATTGTCCACACGCTCGAATGCCCTCCTGACATTCATCTGGCTGCTGCCTTTGTGTCCTGTGTTGCGCATCAGTTCAAGAGCCAAATGCGTCCCAGGTGGGCCCTCGATGTTCTGTAACTGTCTACGCTCGCATGCCCTCCGATACTGCACCTCTACTGCACCTGTGTTTCTTTGTAACTGTCTGAGCTGTAACTGCCTGCGCTTGCGCACGTGTAGGCTGGTGTGGAGCACAAGCCCTCACTGGAGGGCATGATCCAGCTGCTGCTCTGCACACAGGGCGAGAATATCCTCCAGTACATCAACCCCTACACCGCAAGGGTACGTCCATTGATGGTGTCTGTGTCGATGGATATGCATTGAAGCGTACGCATGACTTGCTGTTCGCACAATGCATCTATCTGTACAAGCTCAGCTCAGATAGGACATCTTTTCAAGGTATTTCGCGATAACATATTCCAGTACATCAACCCCTACACCGCAAGGGTGCGTCCAGTCTTGGCACCATTGTGGCGACGGGTATGCAATGAACATATGGATACATATGTATGCAATGAGTGCGTTCAATCCTGGCATGTGTGTCGATGGACACGCAGCAAAGCATACATACGAGTACAACGCATCTGTATAAGTTCAACTCGAACAGGAGCTTCTTGTCGAGGCAATTCTTTGCAGTGTCTGATGTGATGCTGCCTGTTCTGGATCACTTTTGTACGCTCTTCACATTCCTCCACCAGTGAGCGTAGTCGCTAGTCGACGAGTCAGCCAGGCATAGGCAGCAGCGCCCCTGCAGGGTCAGGGTTTGGGGTTAGGGTTAGCCTAACCCTTACCCATCTGCCAGCGCTGGGCTGCCATGTTTCTGCATCAATTACACAAGGCACCTGCATATGATCTGATATCATCGCAAGCACGCATCCAGCGTCAGAGCGGGTTGTCCTGATGCAAACGTTGAACGCCTGTATGAATATTGACATTATCTTCAACCCTAGTTTGCGTAAATTTTGCGTCACGTTGCCTGGTGTTAGTGCACCTGCGTTTGAGCTCATGCATGCATATGTGCCTCATCAACGCGGTGCAGGCAGCCTTCAACAACGAGGCAGGGGGCTTATTCTCACCACTCACCTTTAGCACGAGCACTTGGTACCCATCCCTGGCTTGCAGAATGCTTGTATTAGGTCTACTGGCACAATGAGTACCTTGAGTGAGCTGACCCCGGTGTTGTGCCCTAGCAATGTGGTACAAGCAGCCTTCACCCTGATCATGAACAACTCACCTCGAATGCTCGCATCGACGCATTGTTGCCAAGAGAAGCACGGTGCCTGAGCTCACGGCAGCACACTTGCCCCTTTCAACACAGTGCAAGCAGCCTTCGACCAAGGGCAGGCGGGCCTAACCCTAACCTAACCCTAACCCTAACCCCACCCCACCCCTTAACAACGAACACGCGCACCCTATCCTTAGGGTTGCAGAATGCCTGTACCATGATCTTGATCACAACTCGCGCAAGCTCTCAAGTCTGCATCTGTGCGCTGTCAACGTGATGCCAGCAGCCTTTGACAACGAGGCTAACCCTAACCCTAACCCTTATCCTGACCCTAAAGGCGGGCATACCCCATCTCACCTGACCACAAGTTGAACACTGACCCCGACTCACAGAATGCACACAACATTCAATTTCATGCGAATTGTGTTTCGTGAGCTCAAGTCTGCTCCTGTACGCTGTTACTAACCCTAACTTTAACCCTAACCCTAACCCCTAGCCCATGTGAGCCGCCTGCGACAACCGGGCAGGCAGGCCTACCCCTATCTCACCTGACCCCAAAGGTGAACACTAACCCCGACTTATAGAATGCACACAGCATGATTCAATCTCATGCTAGCCGTGTTTCGTGAGCTCATGTCTGCATCTGTACGCTATCAGCCAACCCTAACCCTGACCCTAATTCCAACCTATGCGAACAGCCTGCGACAACCGGGCAGGCAGGCCTATCCCTATCTCTCTTGACCCCAAGTTGAACACAAAGTAGCCCCAACTCACAGAAGGTGCGCAGCATTCAATCTCACGCTACATAGCCATGTTGTGTGAGCTCAAGTCTGCGTCTGTACGCTATCAACTGTCAACGCAATGCGAGCAGCCCGCAACAACCGGGCAGGCGGGCCAGACGGTGGCGGGAGAGGCCCTGGACCTGCTGGTCGCGTACATGCTCAAGACCAGCAGGCTGAGCCAAGTCATGCGCTGCTCCAGCATGGTGGCAGCGCTCATCAAGGAGCTCAAAGGGCTGGTGGTAAGTGTTGTGGGTATCCCTTAATCCTAACTGTTAATGATATTCAAGTTGCTGCGCTTGTCGAATACCTTCGTAGCACTGCCGGCCAGCTATGCATGTGTGGTATGTATGTATATCAGGATGGTCGCAGCGCTCATCAAGGAGCTCCAGGCATGGTATGTATGTATGTGTAGCTGCATGGTCACAGCGCTCATCAAGGAGCTCAAGGGGCTGGTGATGAGCGTTTTGGGCATCCCGTACTCCTACCTGTTAATGATATTGCTGCGCTTCTCGAAGACCCCCTTGGCGCTGCAGACCAGCTATAGCTGTGCATGTCATGTGTATGGTATGTACTTCTATGTATATCAGCATCATCGCGGTGCTCATCAAGGAGCTCGAGGTATATATTCATCATCATGGTCACAGCGCTCATCAAAAAGTTGAAGGTGTTCCCGGTAGTCATTTTGGATTACGCTCAATCCTGACACCTGAACGCAATTGCTGCTCTCGTGGACTTGAAGCATCACCTTTGCTGAGCACAGTGGTCATCGATACCACTCTTGCATCCATGCAGGCGAGCAACGGTGCAGGCGACCGCAACAACCTGTACCAGGGCTGTCCCCGCCAGTTCGAATATAATATTTGCCAGTTTAAGTACATCATTTACTGAGCACTGTTGATGAAGTGACGCATGCGCATTCGGTCCGCATGAAATGCAGGCGAGCAACGGCGCAGGCGACCGCAACAACCTGTACCAGGGGCTTGCCCGCAAGAGCGAGACTCTGGCCACTGCCCTGTCTGCGCGCCGCAACTTTGTGGCCAACGCCAATGGCACCCCGCACGTGAGTTGACGGATGAGTGTTTCGTGTGCGGCTGCTGCGTCTACCCTCGAGTACTTGAAGTACTTACCTCGAGCAGCTCGTGGTGCTGTTGTACGAGAGCGTTGGCCTAACCCTAATTCTAACCCTAACTTAAGGCCTGTGCTGGTAGCACAGTTGCGCCCGCATACTTATGTACACTTCTACGTGAGTCGACGGATGACGTGGCGGTGAATCCGTGTTGCTTGCGCGGCTGCTGCGTCTACCTCAAGTACCGTCTTATCGATAATTAAGGCCACTGGACGTTTTATTCTACCCAGCGTAAAAAGGGAGGGTGGACGTGGATTATATGGTGCGAGTTAAAAAGGTGGACGCATTTAACATCCAGCACGAAGATTGAGTGTCCTGCACTTCGCTGTTTGTGTGAGTGCTGCCTGCGCCGGCAGCCGGAAGATGTACCGTCACCGACTTTTTCAGGGTCACGCTTGAAGTTGCTGGATTGAGCAAGAGCGGAGCCACGCCAGGCTCTGATAAAGCCAAGATGGTTGCTATGCAGTGATCGCTGCTTGTTGCTGCTTAGGGTTAACCTGACCCACTGTCCGCAATCAGCAGACATCAGGCCAGAGGTTTCTCAGCATGCTGTGATCTTATTGTCCAAGAGCGGTTCGTTGCTAAGTATGATATTGGCGTTTGCATACCATGTACGTCAGAGTATACTCGAAAGTGTAATTGACACACGCACACTGGGTGCACCTGTGTCAATTACAGTGCCTACCAGGCTCTTGTGCGCATCGTTTTCATCCCCGTCATGCCCCCATGACAGAGGAATGTACTGCGGTATCCTCGCCGTCTGCTTGTAGGTCAGCTGATTGCAAGCCTGCTCTTAATGGGGTGGATGCTGAGTGTTCATTGTTCATCATAGGGCACCTTTCACGTCACTGACATTGCTGACAATCCTTCAGAACACTGGCCTCCAAACCAGTGCACGCACAAAAAACGCAGGACAGTTCACTCCATTACTTCTGAGGCAGTCCACATTGCCGTTCCATGGGAATTCTGTGCCATGCATAGCATCCACTGCGCTCATGCTGATTTCACTTTCGTGCTACCTAATCTGGCTCAGCTGGGCACGAGGCTGCTGCCCATGGAGTTCAACTGAGTACATTGCTTCACAATGATCCCATTCTCCCCCTCAACTGCAATCTGGAAGCCGCACATATCCATTCTGGTTTCATTCTGATGATACCTACATACCCTGCTGCGGCTGGACACGCGGCCGCTGCTCATGAAGTTTGCCCTGGACAAACTGCTGCACAATCAACCCAACTTAACCCTGAAACACCTGCATGTATGCACTTCGATCTGATTTCGATGATACCTACCTACCCTGCTGCAGCTGGACACGCGGCTGCTGCTCATGGAGTTTGCCCTGGGCATACTGCTGCACAAGGGGCAGGTGGATCTCACGGGCCTCTTCATGTCGCGCGCGCTGAGCGGCCGCAGCATCTGCCACCAGGTGACGTGTCAAACTTTAACTACACAACTTCAACTTCCACCAGATGACATGCCAACTTCACCTGCTTGAAGTCGCATGTCACACTCTGACATGGACAGCATTGCGACCAACAAAAAAAACAGGGTCATGTACAGCAACACCGCATGGCTGTTGTCATGCACGCCAATGCAGTAGATGCTGTGGAACATGGAGGCACGATGGGTCAGGATGAGGGTCAGGGGTAGTATTAAAGTCAGGGTTAGGGCTAGGGTTAGAGTTAGAGTTAGAGATGTGATGCGCACAGCGGCCTTCGTTCATGTGCACAGCGCCAGTCCAGGAGTGTCACTTCTGAAAGTGTACCTGTACTTCAAGTAAGCCCGTATCGGGATTTGTGGCAGCCATTGTGCATGTGCACAGTGGCAGTCCAGGAGTGTCTTTTTCTGAAGTCCAAGTGTACCTCAAGTGAACGCCGGTGCGGTACACGCGCCAGTGCACCATACCAGCGCAGCGCGACTCTATCAGGGATTTGTGGTACTCTCGTCGTGGGCGCTTGCTTCGGCTCAGGTCTCGGTGCAAAGTAATTGTTCATATCACAAGGTACACTTCACGCACACGTGCACTCCAGTTTGGCTTGGTCCAGGGGTACAGAAAGGGTGTTCTACTGGTGGTGCGGCAAGCGCAGTGTTATTTGCTGGCGACGCTTGCACGTTCAATGACGCACTCCACTTGCGAAGAGACTCCAACAGTAATAGTTTCAAGTACCCCCAAGTGCAGCACAATCAGTGTGCATGTTCATCTGGGGGTGCTATCGCTTTCTTTTCCACCTGCACTGGCCCAATGCACAAAGCCTGAATGTGTTAGGTTGGTGTCAATCTACTAATTTTCATTATGGATTGTCACTCTCTCAACACGCTGCCTTAATTGACCCTAACCCTAAACCTATCCCAACCCTAAACCTTAACTTGTCCCCTGGTTCCCTCCCCTTCCCTATTGGACGCTTGGGACGGCTGGGGTTCAGATTGGGGTTAGAGAGGTATCCAGAGGGGGAGTACCAGGGACAACAGTCGACCTAGAACGATTGTTACTGCTTTTTTCTCACTTTGCTGCGCTGCTCTCGCGTTTGTCCGCTGCAGATATGTTAGGGTTGTAAACCCTGATCGTTTGCATTGCGGAGCGTCACTCTCTGCAACGCGCTGCCACAGTTTACCTAGTAGTGCTGTGACGCCATTTCTTCTCATTTCGATTTCTGCTCCACTTGCATGTTGTTTCGCTGCAGATGATCATGGGAGCCGGCAAGACAACTGTCGTGGCACCCACGCTGTCGCTGCTGCTGGCACAGGGCGACAGGCTTGTCATGGAGGTATGTATATCTATGTCCAATGGGTGTATGTATTTCACTGAGCAGGTGTCAGCGCTCAGCATTGATGTCATGACACCATCAATTATTGTGTGACACCACCCATTGTAGGTGCTTGCACGGTATGTCGCGCAAGCTGGTTGGTGGAGTGCTTCACCGCGCTGCCGACTTACCCTAACACTTACCCCAACCCTGACCATTGCAAGTGCCAGACTCAGTATGTGTGTGCGTTCAGTTCATGCCATGGTAAACCGAATTCTGCTGCAAAGAGTATCTGACATGTAACATGAACTTCGTAATGACAGTGGCGCAGGCGGTGCCCCACGCTTTAGGGTAAGGGTTAGGGTTACGGTAAACCCTAAGCTGCACTTTGCCTTTTACATCATGCACTTTGCCTTCAACTACACAATGTATGCCTTGACATGCATACCTGCGGCAGGTGGTGCCCGATGTCCTACTGGACTTCGCCTTCAACATCATGCACGGCACGTGTTCACTTGCTTACAACTTTTTTTCACACTTCGAAGTACCATTCTTCCTACAATGTGTGCATGCCTTGATGCACATAATTTCGCGACGGGTGGTGTCGTACGCCCTGCTCAACTTTGCCTTCAACATCGTGCGCGGCACGTGCTCACTTGCTTCTGAATGTTTGATTTGAAAACCCATTTTCTATACAATGTATGCATTGATACACATGCATTTGCGGCATTTGGTGCCGGACGCGCTGCTCGACTTTGCCTTCAACATCTTGCACAGCACGTTCAGCTCGCGCCTTAACTTGCTCACAACACAATGTATGCCTTGACATGCATATGTTCGCGACAGGTGGTGCAGGACGCCCTACTCGACTTTGCCTTCAACATCATGCGCGGCACGTGCTCACTTGCTTATAATTTTTGAAACCCATTTCTCATACAATGTATGCCTTGATACACATATATTCGCGCTTCATACGCATACATTCGCGACAGGTGGTGCCGGACGCCCTGCTGGACTTTGCCTTCAACATCATGCGCGGCACCTTCAGCGCGGGCCTCCAGAAGACGGTCTACACGTTCCACTTCGACCGCTTCATGGACGTCACGCCAGCACTGCTCAGCAAGGCGGAGGAGGCGCAGCGCGCGCGCGCCATCATGGTCACCACGCCCACCAGCGTCAAGGCCTTCATGTTGAAGTTTGCAGAACTCTTGGACAAACTCGAGGCGTCCCGCCTGTACAAGGAAGAGAAGGACGATGATCGCCTAGGGTCGAGCGACATTGCGCGGGGGATAAGGAGGAAGTTGGGGTGGAGGAAGGGATGGTCTGCGCGGCCCGAGGTGCTGAGGGACATGGAGGATCTGAGGCGGCAGGCCGGCATTGCCGTGGCGATACTGCGCATTTTCAAGGAGGGCGCGCTCATTCTGGACGAGGTCAGTGGTGGTGATGCTCATACTGGGTATAATAATAAGGTTAGGGTCAGGGTAAGGGTTAATGAGAGCAACGCGACAATAAAATTTGAGCAGCAGGCGGGGCATTGCGGTGGCGATACTGTGCATCTTCAAGGAGGGAGCGCTGATCCTGGACGAGGTCAGTTGTGGTGATGCTCAGACTGGGTAGGTTGAGGTTAGGGTTAGGGTTAGGGTAAAGGCTATGAGAGCATCAAGAACGTGACAAGAGGAATGGAGCAGCAGGCAGGCGTCGCGGTGGCGATGCAGCAGGCTTTTGGGAAAGGGAGAGCTGATCCTGGGCGAGGTCAGTGGTGACGCTCATGCTGGGTAGGATGGCGGTAGGGTGAGGGTTAGGGTTAACGTCAGGTTGAGCATCATGACAAAGAGGTTTTGGGCAGCAGACGGGTAGGTCGTTGCAGTGGCGATACTTCAGGTCTTCAAGAAAGAGAGCACTCATTCTGGACGTGGCCAGTGAGGGGAGGGGGGGGAGGGGGTGATGCTCAGTACTCATGGTCATGCGACAGGTGGACCTGATTCTGCACCCCTCAAGTCCGAGCTCAACTGTCCCCTCCGCAGGAAGCGCCCCCTGCACATGACGTATGCATTGCATAGCGTCTTACTCATGCAATACAACACTTGAGGCACTGCCCTGATGTATAATTCCCTCCTGTCGCACTTGCTGGTTTGCAACAGGTGGACCTGATCCTGCACCCCCTCAAGTCCGAGCTCAACTGGCCCCTCGGCAGGAAGCGCCCCCTGGACATGACGCGTGCGCGCCCCGGCTCCAAACTTGGCGACGGCCTACGGTGGCAGATCCCCTTTCACCTGCTAGACGCGCTCTTCTACTGCAGCGAGGGACGCTCCGTGATCGACGTCGCGTTCAGGGACAGCCGGCGCGCGAAGGCAGTGCTCGACACCATCAAGGGCTGCATCGAGGAGGGCAGGGGGCTCAAGGTGGTGCAGACGACGCCGCACGTGGTGATGCTCAGCAGGCACTTCTACCACGCGCGCCTGCAGCCGCTGCTAGCGCAGTGGGTGCTGCTCTGGTGAGTGCTGATTCACTATTAGCACCCTTGTGGAATGACAACTGCTCTGGTGAATGCTAACAGCACCCTTGTGGAACATGATGAGTCTGTTATATGTGGTGATGCTCAGCACGGTACTGCCACGCGCGCCTGCAGCCGCTGCTCGCGCAGTTTGTGCTGCTGTGGTGAGTTCTGCGGTGAATCATAATAGCAAGCTTGTGGAATGACCAAGATTAGCACTGCTGTGGTGAAGTTAGCATCGCCGTCGCGGTATGACAAGTGCCTACATGTACATACCTACATGTCCCTTTTGTCTTCTTTAAACCCTAACCCTCCTTCTAATCCGCTCTAATCGACCACAGGATCCGCCAGAAGGCGCTGCGTGAACTGAGCGACGAGGTCGTGCTGGAGTACCTGATGCGTGGTCCCCAGCGCTCAGGCGCCGCCGTGCAGACCGCCGTCAAGGACGCCCTCGGCGACGAGCACGTCCGCATGCTCAACCTCACGCACGACTGGCTGCGCTCCTTCATGCCGCACATCCTGGCCAAGATCAACCGCGTGAGCTTCGGGCTGCTGACGCCGGCGGATCTGGCGCGTGCGCTGGCGGTCGACCCGCACATGCCGCGCTCGCGGAGGCTGCTAGCGGTGCCGTTCGTGGGGAAGGACGTGCCGAGCCGTGCCAGCGAGTTCAGCCACCCGGATGTGGTGATTGGCATGACCATTCTCGCCTACAGGCAAGTCTGTCTGCATCTTGAAGCATAAGGTTGAAGTGAACATGGTGAGGTGGAGGTTGAGGTTGCTCGCGGTGCTGTTCGTGGGCAAGTGATCAACTCTGCGCATGTCGTAGGTATCATGCTAGTAGCCCTGCGTATCCCACTTGCCCGACACTTCATGCCAGTTGAGTGCATGCGGAATGTTGCCAGCTGCATGTAGTGCATACAGTAACAGTGAGCGTAGCTCACATCGCGAACCCCAGAGTTCAATGAGTGCAGGTTCGTAGGTATTACCCCATTATATTTATAAAGGTGTGCGTGGTGCAGATGTGTGGCTCATTGAGATGCATGGTCTCTACACGTGCGGTGCAGATACGTACTTCTGCATACAGTACACATCTGTTGCAAATATATAAGCCCTTGAACCTAACCCTAACTCTCCATGCATACGGCGCAGATACGAGGGTATGCGAACGACGGACTTCCTGGCTGTCATGCGCGGCCTGCGAGAGCAGATGGAGGAGGAGCACGGGCCCTACCTGCACAGGCCCAGCTGCAAGGTACTGAGAGAACTATGTGCAAACTACAACAAATGATTAGTTGAAGTACCTACCTGCACAGTTCCAGCTGCAAGGTACTGAGAGAGTCGTGTGCAAACCTCAACAATCAATCCGTTGAAGTACCTTCCTGCACAGGCCCAGCTGTAAGGAACTTGCTCAGAGCAATGTGCATGCGTGACTGTCAGTACATGTTTATCAGAAGTATTGAGTGTGCTGCGAGGTATTGGCCCTACCTGCACAGGCCCAGCTGAAAAGTACTTGAACGGAGTAATGTGCATGTGCAACTGTCAGTGTGTGCAGTACCTCTGAGGTGTCAGTGAGACTACCTGCACAGGCCCAGCTGCAAGGTATCTCATCAGAACATTGTGCAAACTGCAACAATCGATTAGTTTAAGTGTGAGGCTCACTTCGAAGTGTCGTACTTCAGGAGTTACCCCAACTGCAGGGTACTTGATGTATCTGCAGTGTGTGTGCGCATGTTGAAGCGGTACCTGCACAGTACCTGCCCAGCTGCAAGGTACTTGAACACAGCAATGTGCACGTTTGACTATCAGTATATCAAGTGCATGTGTGTCAACCCCTGCAAAACATTTGAACATACTGTGCAGCGCAGAGCAAAGCAGCCGACACCCCCCCCCCCCCCCCCTCCCCCTTCCAATCCCCTTCTTTTCTCTCAACCTTGCAGGCGTTCGTCCAGTGGGTGACCCTAGCGGGTGGCAGCGTCCGAGGCGTCGGCCAAAAGGGCCTGCACGCCCTCAAAAGCGTCAACGAATCCGCCCCCTCCCCCTCCCCAGACGCCCCCCCCCCTCCCCCCCTCATCGAGACCGGTGGTGGTGCCGCCAATGGGGGGTCCGTCACTGTGGGTCTGGCGACACAGGGGACGGCGCACGGGGCGGCGGGCGATGAGTTCCAGGATCTGTGGCCGCTGCAGCTGCTGGACCTGAGGGACGAGGACATGATGGGGGTGCTCTTCAGGCTGCTGCGCCACCTGCCGCAGGTGCGTGTCATAGTTGAACTTGAAGTTTGTGTTTGAATTGAAAATGCCAAAGTACTTGTCTTGGGTGCTCTTCAGGCTGCTGCGCCACCTGCCACAGGTGCGTGCGCACGTGGCAGTTGAAGTTGAAGTTTATGTGTGAATTAGAATTGATCTTCACACATGATGGGGGTGCTCTTCAGGCTGCTGCGCCACCTGCCGCAGGTGCGTGTCATAGTTGAACTTGAAGTTTGTGTTTGAATTGAAAATGCCAAAGTACGTGTCTTTGGGTGCTCTTCAGGCTGCTGCGCCACCTGCCACAGGTGCGTGCGCACGTGGCGGTTGAAGTTGAAGTTTATGTGTGAATTAGAATCGATCTTCACACATGATGGGGGTGCTCTTCAGGCTGCTGCGCCACCTGCCGCAGGTGCGTGTCATAGTTGGACTTGGAGTTTGTGTTTGAATTGAAAATGCCAAAGTACGTGTCTCTGGGTGCTCTTCAGGCTGCTGCGCCACCTGCCGCAGGTGCGTGCGCACGTGGCAGTAGAAGAAGTTTATGTGTGAATTAGAATTGATCTTCACACGTGATGGGGGTGCTCTTCAGGCTGCTGCGCCACCTGCCGCAGGTGCGTGTCACATTTGAACTTGAAGTTTGTGTTTGAATTGAAAATGCCAAAGTACGTGTCTCTGGGTGCTCTTCAGGCTGCACCTGCCGCAGGTGCGTGCGCACGTGGCAGTTGAAGTTGAAGTTTATGTGTGAATTAGAATTGATCTTCACACATGATGGGGGTGCTCTTCAGGCTGCTGCGCCACCTGCCGCAGGTGCGTGTGCACGTGGTCGTGTAATAAAGTTGACGTTTGTGACGTAGCTGGGGCGTCGCAGGCGAACAACAGAGCAGCAGGAAGGCCGAAACTTGCTGATTGGGTGGTGGTGGGACCACAACAGCTGTGGTGACTCTCCGCCTAGGACTTGAACTTGCCAGACTGCAACTAGAGCTTGGTCCCCTAACTACGTCATTTGTGCTAAATTGATGTGTTAATTCATAGAGTGTCATTCAGGCTGCTGCACGACGTTGAACCTGAACTTGAAGTGCATGCATGACTTGAACGTTATCCCCATGCACGGGAGTGAGGGTGCTCTTTGAGGCTGCTGCGCCACCTGTGCACCTTTTCAAACACCATATTTGACGTCTGCTGCGTGCCAGACTGTGATGACTGCTAACATATCACCTCAACTGAGCCTCGATGCCGACAAGTGATTGCGTACTACCTGGACCAGTACATCTACCCAGGATCAATATTCAAACCCGATGTGAAACTGACGCCAATGTGTTGCTCAAACCGAGCCGTGCTGCATTGGCATGCGCTGCGGCAGGTAATTGAGTACTACCTGGACCAGTACATCTTCCCGGAGACCACTTCTTTGGCACTCAATGTGTAACTCATGACATTGCGTAACTGATGCCAATGTGTTGGTGAGATTTTGCCTCAACGCATACCCTGTTCGCCCAACAGGTGATCGAATACTACCTGGACCAGTACATCTTTCCAGAGACCATGGAGCACCAACCCAGCAAACTCGCAGCCAATGGCCAAGACGTGGGCGGTGACATGCTGTTCAAGACAAAGCTGGGTTTCAGCGGCACACCCAGTGATCTCGTGCCTGTGGAGCTGGGGCGCTGCCAGTTTGAGATGGGCAACACCGCCATGATGCTGCACTACCTCACGGATCCCCAGGCAAGTTACAGTGATTGGCTAAACCTTGACCATGGGTTTTGGCTAATCCGGACCCTCATTCTGAACACAAAGGCCCAAGTTGACATGGTGACTGGCTAATGCTGGCCCTAATTTGAACACTGCTATAAGGGTCCAGTTTGAGATGGGCAACACCACCATGATGCTGCATTACCTCACGGATCCCCAGGTCAGTGACAGTGATTAATGAATCCTGACCCTTAATCCTGATTCTGATGTAAACATAGGGTCCAGTTTGAGATGGGGAACACCGCCATGATGCTGTACTGCATCACGTGGGTCTCGGCAACTGGCTTGCCCTAACTCATAATCCTATGCAAGCTGAAGCCCAGGGTCGGTTGAAAGATGAGCTCCTGCTGAACTCGTCAGGAGCCAGCTTAAAGTATCTGACACACGCTGCATCACCTCCATCAACCAGGCATGGACTGGTCACTTGCGCAGTTCTTGTATGCGGCGCACTAAGTCCCAGAAAGCCCGGCAGCACGCATGTTGAAATGGTATGGCGGCAGCATGGGATACCTGATAGGTGCCACAAACTTTGACAGATATGTACTACAATCTTTTGATTCGTTTTTCATCAGGTGCAGCTCAGCAGCAAGTAACACACATGTTGAAGTTGCAAGTGTGCTGTTGAAGTTCCTACTGTGCTCATGTCCAGCCCACATCTTACACTGTTTATCGTCGTCTTGATACATCTTGTGTCTCCTACACATGCTGCTGCTGCGGAAGGAGTGAGCCAATGACTGTGCATGCTGGCTCATTGTTCCCTGGTCTAAGTAAATATCCTCATGCTTGCTGCTCTTGCTGCTGCTGCTGCTGCTGCCCCCTGTGCTGCTGCTGCTGCTGTTGCTGCCGCCGCCGCCGGTGTTGACTTCCGCCGCCACCGCGGTCGCCACGGCTGCCGCCGCCGTCGCCACCGCTGCTGCCGCCGCTGCTGCTGGCACTGCTGCTGTAACTCTGATTGCTGCAGGTGGCGCTGTATCGGCTGCTGCCTGCCGACTGGTCTGTGCGATCACTGCTGGAAACGGTTGGCAACTCCAACGACCCTGTCTACAATGCGCTGATTGACGTCGGAGCCCTGGTCACCGGCATGAGCAACCTCGAGGTAATGTTAATGTAATGTAACTGGAAGGTAACTGCAATGTTAATGAAAACGAATCAAAAGATCGTAGAGCTTTAGGTGACAAGGGATGGTTAGCCGCAAGTGCATGTGACGATCGTCGCTGGCTTGAGCAACCCCGGAGTAATACTGTAATGTGACTGTGATCGGCGTCAGGGGATCACCACCTTTGTCACTGCCATGAGCAATCTCCAGGTACTTGCATCGCAGCTGCAATATTCAGCAGAAGCAGTCTTTGTAACGCTTTGGTGCATCTCTCCAACACGATAATGTCACGCAATAGAGCCAAGGGCCAACACACACATGCAATAGGATCAAGAACCTCAAGCCGGGTCTGATGGCTCATGTATCGTCACTGACATCAGCAAATGAAGATCACTCTAATCTTTCGAGATGAACATACTTCATTGAAGCTGCTAGGTCGGTATACTGATAACAGTGTGTCGCAAGAAAAATGACCGCTTTCTCAGCAATAACACTGTCGCGCGACAGACCTGTAATCCTCATCAGCAGCACTCTATGAAGTGCCTAGTTAGGCGCAGTGCTTCACTTTAACCTTGCGCGTTAGATGAGTGTATCAATGCTGCAGGTGATGTTGCCACTTTCAAAACCACGATTTGAACTTCAAATGCTTCCATCTTGCTGTCCCGTGTGTGTGTGACGTCATGGAGACGTTATTGAACCGCAACTGCCCCTGTGTTGCTGTCCCGTGTGTGTGTATGTGTTACGCCATTGAGAGCAGGTGGCGCAGTATCTGCTGACTAACGGCTTGCCCAACATGGATGGGGTCGTCTACCTGGACAGCAAGGTATGTATGTACACAGCCCTAACACACAGATACATACCTATACCTTCAAGTCTCATGCCAAGTCTGAACTTTAAGAAGCACACGAGCTTCAACACTGCTCGTTTCACACACACACTTCAAGCAGTTCAGGAGTACATGGAGAGACTCTCCCTGGAGAAAGGGCTTTCTCACGCCTTCAGCGAAGCGATGAATCTTGCAGCCTGCTCATGCGGAAAGCCTAACCCCAACTCATGCATTTGTTGTTGCATTAGGGTACGGGTTAGGGTTAGCTACACTCGTCTTGACCTCGAGTGGTTTGTCGGTGCTATTATCCGTGCAACACCCAACATAATCATCACCACGTCTGACATGCCCTGCCGCAATGCTGCCCAACTTCAGCAACATCAACTTATACATACAGTATGGCTGCACTCTGAACTTGCATGCTGGTGTTTGGCCTGTGTGTGTGCAGGACTGCGAGATGATCATCACCACGTCTGACGGGCTGAGGCCCATGCTCCCGTCGCAGTGCTGCCCAACTTCAGCAACATCAAATCATACATGCGGCAATGCCTGACTCTCTACTTGAATGCTTGTGTGTGTGTGTGTGCGTATGTTTGTGTGCGTGTGTGTGATCCTGCAGGATCGCAAGATGATCATCACCAGGTCCGGCGGGCTGCGGCCCATGCTCCTGTCCCAGTGCCACGTGGCGCCTCACCTGCGCTTCACTTTCTACGATCAGGTCCACACCACTGGCATGGACATTAAGCAGGCACTGAGCTGCACCGCAGCCGTTACACTCGGTGAGCACGTTTGCTGTCACTGCCTTGAAAATGCCATTTTGTGACTATGGGCTGTGCTGTCACAGTCGATGAGCGGGTGCTTTAGCTGCTTTGAAACTGCCATTGTGTGGTTGTGTGGTCATCAGCTGTCACAGCAGGTGAGCACAAGCTTCAATAGCAGATGCTGCTTTAAATTCGAACTGCCACCATCGCTGTGCATGGCCCTCTGATTGGGAGCGTATTCAGCACCAGCACAGGGTCGGGGATACCATTAGATGAGAGGTGGGCTTGGGGTTAGAGTTAACTCAGCCCTAAGCCTAAGGCTTGCTCTTTGCCACGGACATGTGAGAAGGCGCACCGCAGCACAACTGCAGCCGCTCTTGGACTAACCCTAGGGTTTGGGTAAGGTTAGCCTAACACTGAATGCAAGCAGCACTTGAAGAGCCGCATGTCATGGTATGCACTCTGTACTGTTGCATCGTGTCTGCGCCCTGAGGTAAGGCCAAGCATGTGGTCAGCTTTGTTGTTGTATGAATGCACTGAATGGTTGCAGTACTGTCAAAACCGAAGTGTGCCAGGACCCGCATTGCTGTACTTCTCCTTCAGCAATGACCGAGCCTGGTGAACTTCATGGAAAGTTACAGTCTTGAGGCATCAATAATGCCTCAACATTGCCGCTTCTGACCAGGTAAGCTACACTCTCGAGGCATTGATTATGCCTCAACATTGCCGCTTCTGACCACAACAGTGTGCGCATGCGCATACATGTGTCACGTGCAGGCAAGGACATGACGTTCAGGGACTACGCACAGGGGTCATTCCGCATGAGAGGCATCGGGAAGGGCCAGCGCGTGCAGGTGAAAGACTAAAACTTAACTTCAACATGCACGTGCATTTTGCACTTTGGTATTTATATGTTGATGTGATGGTTCAAAGCTCCATTGTGTACATTAGTCCCCTTGCACATGGCATGCATAAATGACGATGTTTAGGGCCTGTTGTAGCTCTAACCATAACCCTCGCTCAACCCTGATCCTGACCCAAGTGGCATTGGCAAATGACAAGGCAGGGTGGAGAAGCATAAGCCAACCCTCATCCCAATCCGCACAGCATACCTGAGCGTTGTCTCTGGTTCTGTAAACACTCAGGGCACTTTGACCATATGAACTACTTGAAACTCGCATGTTCCGGCATCGGCGCGCCATAGGAGCTGCTGCAAGTAATACTTCAAGTAGTACTTTGAAAAAGCATTCCGGCGTTGGCACGCGCAGCAACCTCGTGCTGAAGCAGGCAGTAGCATTTGTTTTTGCCGTGTTACATGTTGCAGCATGTTGCAGCTTATTGTAACCACAGGGCAGGGCTCATTGGGCTGATCTTCACCTCAGGGCCAACTGCACGGGCCTGCTACACAATGCATACTCTCTCTAATGTAGCCTCAGTATGTACATGAGTTGTGAATTGTGCAAGCCGTCCCAAACAAGGCTGATCTTGCAAGAGGGGTGTTGGCAAATGACAGCACCTGCAGTCGCCTTGTTACTCAATGGCAGATAATGGCATTGCTTCATGTCGTCCCATTTGGCAACATGTGCCCACAACTGGAGCATCACCCCACTTGCTGCATTTACTGACTAGATAAAGCTCTAATCAATTATGGTAAGCAGGTGAGTTCATCATCGCAGAGGTTATCTGCTCATGAGTCATGACGGATGACTTTCACGCTGGCTAGGACGCCCCTGCTTTCTAGGGTTGGGTAAGGGTTAGGGTTAGCATTAGAGCTAGGGCTGGACACCGCGCCATTGATTGGTTCATGAGCACTGTCGTCTGCTGCTTCTATCCCGAGCACAATGCCACTGCATACTGCTGCCACCCACCACATATGCTCCTCCATGCATCCCGGAAATGCACCAGCTGATGACAGACAAGGTGGCAGCAGGCCTGGGCACGACTCCATCACCATAAATCCGTAAGCAAAAACTCTTCGTCTGCTGCGTCTTTTCTGGCCACAATGCTATAGCGTATTTCGCCAGGTACTGCTGTTACTCAACATGTACGCTTCTCCTTACATCTGCATCTATTGAGCAGGTGTTATCATCCCGGAAGTGCACCAGCTGATGACGGATGAGGTAGCAGCTGGCCTGGGCACGACACCCTCTGCGCGTGCAGCAACGCCCAGCTCTCTGCCCAATTACAGATGTTCATCACCACCGCATACTGTGAGTCCTCAACATGTATGCTCCTTTGTGCAGGTGTTCATCATCCCGGAAGTGCACCAGCTGATGACGGATGAAGTGGCAGCTGGCCTGGGCACGACGCCCGCTGCGCGTGCAGCAACGCTCAGCTCTCTGCCCCTTGCGGAGCGTCACCACCAGCTGCTGTGCGACGTGTGCGCGTGGCTCACCATCAACTCCATGAAGAGCGAGAAGGTCCAGTGGAACCTGCTCATGGAGCAGCAGGTATGTACATTGCCTTGTTTTGTTCATCTTTGGTATGTAATGTTGTAGCATTAGCGCGTGACCCTAACCGTAAGCCTAAGCCATCAGTTGCGCCTCAATCCAAAGCGCCAGAGCGCCACAATAATGAAGCCGGCCCCTAGTTCTGACCCCAACCCTTACCCAAGCGCACAAAGAACGTTCGACGGCGTGTGCGCCTTGCACATGTTGAGAATGCTCCTGTATGGTATGCTTTTTGAGGCACGTCATGCGTGTGTACCTCCTGTGTACGGTAAAACATACTTGAAGTACCATTTTTGATGCAGCGACAGAGCCACAACACGGGGCGCAAGCGCGCATACGCGCACGGGGCCAATTTGTCTTTCCACTCGTGTGCATGCATACATTATCCAAGCCATGTACTGCTGTCTCAGGCCCAGACCGTGTGGCAGGAGCGCGCCTACATGGCCTTCGTATACTTTGGCGTATACTTTGAACTGTATATGTGTATTTGAAGCAGCGAGCGCATGTACACATACGGTATGTGCGCCATGTACTGTCTCTCAGGCCCAGAACGTGTGGTGAAAGCGCGCCTACCAGGCCCTTTGTAAACTTGTAAGTAACTGATATTTAATTAGCGTATATATACCTACGGTATCTGCGCCCATGTACTGCTCTTCCAGGCCCAGAACGTGTGGCCTACCAGGCCCTACAGATGGGGCATGCCACTTTTGTAAACTTTCAAATATAACTTGTACGTAACAATACGTGTATACATAAGGTGTCCGTGCCATGTACTGCTCGTCTCAGGCCCAGAACGTGTGGCGAAAGCGCGCCTACCAGGCCCTACAGATGGGGCACGCCACCTTTGGCCACCCTGCCATGTCCAACACCTCAGACCCAGCGTCCACAGGCCTGCTGCACAGCCTGGATGTCTTCAGGCAGCGCGTCGATCACAGCGTGGAAAACACGGTGCCCATGGGGCAGAAGTACAGCGAGAAGATCACGGCCATGGTGGCGGAGGCCGCCAACAAGGGCCTGCTGCAGGTGAGCACTGCTGCCTGTGCGTCGTTGTGTACTTCAAGTATTGCACTGCGGAGGAAGCGCGCACTTCAAAATGAAGTAACCTTTATGACCTTGCGTATGGGGCAGAAGCTTGTGAAAAGATCACGGCCAGAGGAGGCGGCAAACAAGGGCCTGCTGCGGGTGAGCACTGCTGCATGTGTGTCGTATACTTGAAGTATTGAAGAGCCGATGTGGTAAGCATGTATCATGTGAAGTGCACATATGATGCCAGTGGGTGAGAGGTACAGCAATAGGATGCTTGTCATGGTGTTAGGATTAGGGTTAGGGATAGGTCAACCCTAAGTGGAGGCAGTCGCCGCAGGCCTGATGCAGGTGCAACATGGTCTGGATATGTGCATGTCATGGCGCACACATGTACACTTCAAGTACACATTGGTTTCCCATGGGGCAGAACATGAGAAAAGAGCCGTTGAGGCAGCGATGAAGGAACTGCTGCTGGTGAGCGGTGCTGCCTGTGTGTTACTCATCCTGGCCCTATCCCTAACCCTGACCCTATGCCTGTCTGTCTATGCCTGCATTCGGTAGCGCACGTTACCGGGGTTCCATGTGCTGGGAGTTACACATTTACTTTGAAGTATGCACTCTACGTATATGCTTGATACGTACTTGGAAATTTTACTTCGTCAACAGATGGTGATATGTATAGTATACTATACTGCGGCTATGTCGGCTGACAATAATGACTCATGTCTCTGTCTCCACAACTTCAACTTGAAGAATGCGAACTACCACGCAATCCCTGCAAATGTCAACAGCGCACAGTAAACACGCTCATGCCAGTGGCCTATGCCCTTCAAACAACACAATCGCTGAAACAGCCACGCGGCGCCCAAGGCTGACAACGCTGATTTCCTCTCTGTCTTCCACAACTTCAACACTTAACTTCAACTTGCAGAATGCGGAGGACCAGTCCGTGCTGCAGACGATCCTGCAGCTGGTGCGAGAGGCAGAGGCTCAGTCACACAAGACGAGCACTGCCACTGGTGGCGCTGCCGCTGCTGCAACGGGGGCCGGCACGCGACTGCTCAAGCGACCCACGTAAGTTATAACTAGTTGCTCACGGTTATATGTATTTTTCCGATGCTTGAAAGCGTGCGCATGGGCTATCAGGGTTAGATCTACACTTAGCTGAGGGCGAAGGTCAGAATGAGGCACACGCATAGCGAATACTGCTTCTGGCGATGCTGCGCGAGGCAGAGGCTCAGCAGTTTCCGTCGCATGCAATCCGCCACACTTGCAGCGTCAACACGGGCGCATTCGGCGCAATGGCGAAGGCCGTCCTTCCCAGACTGCCTATTGCTGATCACTTCCTTACAATGCGACGTATGCACAAATGCAGTGTAAAATCCATGCGCTTTCGACACTCTGCCAGTACTCAACCTAGCCTCACCTGTCTATCACTTATTTTTTTCCGTCTCTGCAATCCATTCATGTATGCAGCGTCAACCCGGGCGCATTCGGCGCAATGGCAAAGGCCGTCCCCATGGCAGAGGCCCTATACGCCTACGCCCCCGCACCTCAAGTTGAAGCGGAGCAGGGCGGTGACATGCCTCACCTCACGCTGACCCCCGGCGACAGGATTGAAGTTGTCAACAAGGGGCAGGATGGGTGGTGGGTGGGCAAGCTCAGAGGCAAGACGGGCCTGTTTCCTGGGAACTACGTGGCGGAGGTGGAGTCGGAGCCTGTGCTGGCGGTTGGCGCCGTGTATGATGGGGACGTGGAGGGGGGAAGCCCTGCGGAGGTGGCGCAGGAGCGCGCCTTCGAGGCCGAGCAAGTACAGGAGCAGGTGCACTTTGAGTACACTCAAAGTACACATGTGAACTGGTGTACACTCCAATTTTTTTTACAGTTTTTGAAGGTGGCGCAGGAGCGCGCCTTCGAGGCCGAGCAAGTACAGGAGCAGGTACACTCAGAGTACAGTCAGGGTACAGGGTGAACAGGTGTATACTCCAAAAAAAAATTACACTTCGCGGAGAAGGCTCATGAGTGCGCATTTGAGGCCGAGCAAGTCCACAGGCACGTACATTTGGAGTTTGAAGTGCTTGCGCATAAAGCGCGTTTTCATTGTGCAGCGTTGTGGCCAGCTACTAAGTTTTGGTACACTTTGTAACTGCATTTCGGAGTGCTTGTGCAGTGCGCAAGTGCTTGAAGTGGCAAAAATGCCGACACCCGCGAAGCACACCTGGGATCTGATGGTTTTGTGGTAAACTTCAACTAGTCTTGAAACAATCTTCAACTTGCGCTAAGCTCACTCACTTTTTCTGAAGGCGTTTCATGCTTCATGCACCGCCACCACCGACAATGCTGTCGTATTGCCTCTCAATTCACAGGAGCAAGAGCAGGAACAAGAGCAGGAGCAAGAGCAGGAGCAGGAGAAGGAGGAGGTGGTGATGGAGGCACAGGAGCCCGATGACTTTGTCAAGCAGAAGTACTCGCGCGATGACGAGACGCCCAAGCCGTGGCCAATCTCCAAGCTCGCTGACTACAAGCCTGACGACATGGGGTTCTATGCTGCCAGCGAGTTTGGCGTACTGACCAAGCTGATACAGCAGCCCAAGCACATGGTGAGTGTTGAAGTTTTCAGTTACCATGTATTGAAGTATGCGGTTACAGTTGCAAGGTTGTGGCTCAGGGTCGGGGCTAGGGTCAGTCTACGCTGCCAACGAGTTTGGCGTGCTGACCAAGCTGATACAGCAGCCTAAGCACATGGTGAGTAGTGTTGAAGTTTTCAGTTGCCATGTGTTTGAAGCATGCGGTTACAGGTACGGGATTAGGGTTAGGGAGGGGGTACGGTCAGGGTTAGGGCTAGGGTCAGTCTATGCCGCCAGCGCTGACCAAGCTGATACAGCAGCCCAAGCACATCGTGAGTGTGTTGAAGTTTGTGGTTACAGTACCAGCCCTTCTGTGTGTAAGTAGCGTCAGGTATTGATGTAGTTAAAAATCATAGCTTCAAGCTGCGATCATCATCCTGTCAACTGACATGCCATGCATGTCTCGGGTATGCGTTAGGGGTAGGGGTACGGTTAGGGTTACAGAATGAGGGCTAGGGTTAGGTGTGCTGTAGCATCACTACGTAGAGCCGTGATAGCATTTGGCCGCGTAATTGCGCCAGCGCAGCATGTTCCATATGCGCGCTGAGCAGGGTATGTATGATAGCTTTCCTGAGGCATGTGCACATGCTTATGTCATATACCTACCTGCACATGCCCTGTGGAAGTATGTATACTTGAAATTCATGTTGTAGGTGTTGTGTCTGATGGTCTTGCATCTGAAGTTCATGGACGGCATGCAGCAGAGAAAAAGAGGAGAGGTGTGTGTGTGTACCTGCTTGTGTGCGTTTTCCACACTGAACTTGAAGTGGGCCTCAGTCGGGCATCGCGGTGGGGCGTTAGCTGCAACACGAGCTTAACCCTAATTCAAAGCTAAACCCCAGCTCTAAGCTTGCCTGTGCCACTTCCACTTCTGCACAGCGATGGATTCTGATGCTCCACAATTCGCGCATTCCTCCGCTTGCTGCTGTTGCTGTTGCCCTGCAGAAATTCCCTCATTACGTGCGCATCTCGCGCAACCACTTTGACCGCGGCTGGGGCTTCAAGACCTACCGGCGCATTAAGGTGAGTGAGGGCTTGAAAGCGTGACAATCTCACTTGAAGTTAGAATACTGCCGCATCAGGCGAGGGCTTGAAGTTGCGACTATCTCAATTCAAGTTTTGACTACCGCCGCATCAAGGTGAGGGCTTGAATTCGGACTATCTCAACCCTTTTCTCTCAGGCATCTGGAAACATGGAGATATACTTGGCGTAGGGTCAGTGTCAGGCCTCAGCTGGTGTCAAGCTCATGCTTCACGAATGAGCATCTATGTTGATGATTCACCTTCTCCCGCATCACGGTAAGGGCTTGAATTCTTTCCCAATTCCTACTCCAACGGACTGCGATAATGAGGGCCAGCGCTCTAGCCAGCTCGTGGTTGACTGCACAATGAAAATGCACGGACTTCAAGACTTACTGTGGGTACAACCTCCTGGTCTGAGTGGCTTGCGACTTTATTCTGACCCCTGCCCGTAACCCTAACCCTAAGCCATGATACCCATCGTAGGTTTCTATCAGACCTCGCCTTGAGGATGTCTATAACATTTTGAATCACTGTGAAACATGTGTTCACAGCAGGGATGCTTTTGCATTGATGAATGTTGACAAATGATTAGCTGCAGCACAGAAGATTTCTGATAGGAGCATTAGATATTGTAGAACTGCCATTGCCATAGCATACACCATGCTAAGTCATACCCCTTGCATACGGTGGGTGCCCACACTGTACTGCCCGCACACTGAAGGCTCTACAACAATGACAGCTAACTTTACCATAGGCCTTACCCTACCTGAACCTAACCCACCCCTACTTATGCGCAGAACGTCATTGTGCTCCTGGACTGGACCTTTCTACAGCGAAATCTAACTTAAACCCTACCCCTACCTGACTTAAACCCTAACCCTACTTGTGCGCATACAGAACGTCATCGTGCTCCTGGACTGGACCCCCGAGTCCCCCCCCCTCGTGGCAGCCGGCACCCAGCAGTCCATCACGGGCACGTCACAGGCGGCAGCAGCAGCGCTCGCCGCCGCCATCGCGAACCGCAAGGTGACGCCGGAACAGGAGCAGCGGCTGCGCAAGGCGTTCGGCATGTATGACGGCGACGGCGACGGCAGGCTGAACCAGCACGAGTTCACGGATGTACTGCGCGCGCTGGACGTCGGCGTGGATGACCCCGGGACGGGGGTTCAGACGCTGATGAGCGTCGCGCGCGACGCGGGGGTCAGCACGCCGCTGGTGGCGTTTGACCAGGTATGTACGTATGTATGTTTGTGCGTGCAGTGAGTTTGGGCTACTTCAACTGTGAAGTTGGGGTCAGCACGCCGCTGGTGGCGTTTGACCAGGTATGTATGTTTTGTGGGCTACCAGCTGGAGCTGGCCTACCGAACACGTGAGACGTTTCCATCCTGAACACCCATGCCTCGAACGCTGAAAAGCTTGCACACAGAAGTCTTTCTGACTACTGTGGATGTGTTGACTCGTGGCCAATGACTGCAGCAGCGGCAACCACGGTTGTCGGTGGAAGGCACTTGCTGCCAACCACTCCTCGTCACCTAGACCTCCACGATCTTTTGTATCGTTTCAATGTATGCTTGCGCGCGCGGTGATTTTGGGCGTGACGGAGTATGAAACCTACATACCCTACATTGTATCTGCCTACATACCTGCACAGGTTCTCACCACAGTGGAGTTACTGTTGTTAGTCCACCATGTACCGGTCCAGCACCAGTTCAGTACTATTCCGACCCTGCGTCAGGACTGTTTCTCCACTTGCACAAGCACCTGCACAATAATCACTTCTTTGCAATACCAGCCTGCCCTGGTCTAGTGCTGTTCTGCACTTTGCATGGGTCCACCTTGGGTGTCCTACTCTACCACGGTGTTTAGTTTCGTCAGGGCGACTTCAAATGTGAACTGGCGCTTTTCTCAACGTGTGTGTGGCATCACAAACGAATAATTGGCAAATAGTTGGAGTTGTTGGACTGTGTCATACTGTTCGCCGGTGCATTTTTTGTTTTGTTACAGTGTGGTGATGTAGCCAGTGGTGTCAATGGCAATTGGACCCCAATGTACCTGGTCAATGTAGTTGTCGGTGGTGTCATGCTCCTACTACACCCTTACTAACCGTACCTAGGGTTGGCACATTGCGTATATTTGGATTTTGCATACCCGCATATATACGTATTTTTGGCGTACAATACGTATATACTGCGTATATTAGCGTATCTGACAAAGCCAAATCTCGCTACGACGACTTGTCGTCTTTAGATTTCTCTGAAACCAGGTGCATTCGAACGGGCTCAGGGTGCTGATTACAGACATGCAGACACTAGAAATAATTGCCTTCATAAAGTGTCATCAGAGCAACACTTGAAGTGTGGGATTTTCTTGAAGTTGGCCGAAATGCCAAAAGAAGCTTGGTTACGGCCTGAGTGCGCCGACCGCATGGTGCCGCTGAAAAGCTGCGCCTCGTCAGAGGGCAGCGTGTCTGTCAGCATGTGCAGCGACTCCCTTCCCATCGTCCTCTTCCACATCACCGACAGAACAAGCCGTGAAGGCTCATGCAGGCTCTGCTGGCCAGGTGCGAAGCTGCCTGAGCCACTGAATTGCCAAGTTCAGGCTGTGCAGGCGCCTTCTGTGGCTTGAGACCACCGCTCAGCCCTGCCTTTCCGCTTCTGGCCCCCAGATAGCCCTAGCCACCTTACCCTTGGCATGCGCTGGGCCACGGGCAGCGCTCGTGAGCACCACAGCGGTGCAAAAGCGTATACGCGAATATACGCCCCGTTTCGGCGTCTACGCGTATATATACGCGTATGTACCAATATACCGTATATATACTATCTACGCACGTGCCAACCCTAACCGTACCCCACTACTAACCCCTATCCCTAACCCTAACCCTCGTGCCCCCCCCTCCTCGCTCTTATACCTACCCTAACCTTAGGTCAAGGAGATGATGCGGCGCCAGGCCTACATACAGGTGGAGAGGGGGCGCACTTTTGTCGCACTCTGTCTCGCTGAAGCGGTGAGTGGACCAAACCCTAGTAGGCCAAACCCTACCTCTAATCTGCTAACCCTAAATTAGACCCCTACCCCTAACCCTAGGTCGAGCGATTAGGCGGTGGTTGCGTCCGCATCTCTGCATCAGGTACATCACTGCGAGACATGACCCAGGTGGTACAGTACCCAAAAGATACTGTGATAAATCACATGTCTACTATGCATCCCCAAAGGCCAAACCCAAACCCTAGCCCCAGCATTGGAATGGTGAGTACGCTCAGCTAACCCTACCCCTAACCAACCTGCAGAAGATATATGACACAGTGGGCTGCTGCAATGCCCTGCCCTAGGGCTAGAACCCTAGCCCTCACGCTAACCCTTAACCGTTGGCTTAAATGCTCATTGTTAGGGGTAGAACCCTAAGTGGGCATTTGAGCCAACTACTCGGCTGCATGCATGAGCATGCTGAGGGTCATGATTGTGATGATTGCTTTGAGCCGCCGCTCAGCAAGCGTTGCATGCCCACCACTTGCTGCAGCAAGCACAACACACTGGAAGGCAGTGTCTCATGCGGTATGTGCGTGTGCGTATGTGCGTGTTTTTTCCTGGTCGACAGAAACCTCTAAAAAATATGTGTTTCATTGTGACCCAGTGTAGGTCGTGACCACGTCTTCGACATATGTGTCGGCACACCCCTACTCCAGACCTGGATTCTTATATGTCCAAGGGCTTCTCTACCAGTGACATAGGAACTTCTTAGTGTGCGTGTTTAGGGTTACTGAATTTAGATGCGCACGCATGCCCCCTGCCAATCCAAATACGTACCTAAGTACTCGGAGAACAGAACATGTCCATCTGTTAAAAGCGCCTCTCAGCCAACCCCTGACACATTGCACTCGATCGTGCACGGCAGTGGTGCCCCCCTGCATGATCGAGGGCATGTGCTGCACAATACATACATGTGATCAAGCACCACCACCAGTCCTCGCCCATGAGAAAAACTCAACCCTAACCTAACCTAACCTAACCCCATAACCTAACCCTATAACCTAACCCTAACCCTAACCCTGCACCCTGAGAGCGCGGGGTAGGCGCGCGCTGAGCATCACCAAGTAACTGTGCAACAAAACAAACCCGATTCTAATCGCAACCAGAAAGAGGAATTCAGTCTGGTATTCAACTTTTGTAATTTGTTCTATGTGTGCGTTGCAGGAGTCCCTACGCGGCGTGCTGCACCTGATGCAGAGCGCGGGCCAGCCCCTGGTCTACACGATGCCGGCAGCGGTGTGCATGCGCCTCACCAACGGCGTGGTGCTGGATGACTCTGTTGGCTATGCCGCACCTGGAAAGTACCAGCTGTCTGTGGTTGAGCAGTGCTTCCGCTTCATGGACAGCGAGGTCAACTACAACGAGACGGAGGTGGCCATGCTGCTCAGGTGAGTAATTTGAGTACTTGAGTGATTGAGTACTTGAGTGATTGAGTACTTGAGTGATTGAGTACTTGAGAGTGATTCATGGACAGCGAGGTCAACTACAATGAGACGGAGGTGGCCATGCTGCTCAGGTGAATAATTTGAGTACTTGAGTGATTGAGTACTTGAGTGATTGAGTATTGAGTACTTGAGTTGTTGAGTACTTGTGGAGTGATTGGTCATGCTGCTCAGGTGATACGTGCATCAGTATTGAGTATTGGAGCATTTGAGTACTTCTGGGGTGAGTTGCACGTGCCTGTGTTTGCCTTATTATACTTCAAGTAGAAGTATTGGATTTCTGGTCAGTTTGTGTGACGCCTGAACACTTGATTCATGGACCCTTTTTGGGGGTATGTGTCCCTTGATTAACTCTATCAAACAGCTCACTACGCTCTACTCTCTCTGTGCTCCATGCGATATGCAAACGCGCTAGGGGCATAACCTTGATCCCAACCCTGACCCTAATGCTACCCCTGACCCTAATTCTACTTCTATCCTTTCACCGTCCATTCCGTCAACGCACCAGGGGCGTGCAAGACAATGACCGCTACTTGCGCGAGGCCTGGTTCATGGACGTACGCGCATGCCGCAGGCGCGTTCAGGGCCCCGTGGGCAATATGCCCGTGGCACGCATGTTTGCCCTGCCTGACGAGTACCACCTGCTGGACTACAGGGCCACCATCAGCGCTGTCAAGCGCTACTTCAAGGTGACGTGCCTGTCATGACATGCTTGAAGTTGAAGTTTGTGCTGCCAGACAAGCAGCACTGCTGCAACGTAGAGAGCTGTTGCTCACTACCCTGTTGCACCACACCCGCAGAGCTAGACATCAAGGTGACAAATGCAACCAAAGACCGACGCCAGTCGTGTGCTGCTAGAAGTGAAGGTATTGTAGTCTGTCTACCGGCAAGTGTAACTGCCGTAACCGTCAAGCGTGCAACCGGCAATGAGCATGAAACTTCCATATGCTCCAACAAAACACTTGCTGAGCTGTCGGATCTCAATGAATGTGCTGTCAAGCGCTGCCTTTAAGGTTGATTAAGGTTGATGTGGCGGTCTTCTTTGAAGTTGAAGTTTGCACTGCAACACGACTGATCATCTGCTGGATAGCAGGGCCACCATCAGTGCCGCCAAGCACCACCTCAAGGGGTGACGCTCACTCTAACCCTAGCCCCAGTCTCAACACTACCCCTTCGCCAGCAATGCCGTCGACGGTCACTTGAAGTTCGGTGTGCAGACCAGCTTCTTTGGTAGCTTGGTAGCAACCATTTTTCATGCATGCACACACATTACTTAAAGGTATACTTTGAAGTAGTATGTGAACACATGCATTCGTGTGCATGTGTGTGTGTGTGGGTGTGCATGAACACACTCGACCCACATTGCATTCAAGTGTGGGTCTTGTGTCGGTTCCGCCCCCCTGCTCAGCCCTCACCCCAACCCTAATCCCAACCCTAGAATCAACCCATACCCTAATCCACCAACCCTATTGTGACCCTAACCCCAACCCTCACCCTGACTCTAACTCTAACCCTATCTCACGTCTCTCGCAACGGCAGGCCAAGCGGCTGGTGGCGCGTGACGCCTTTGCGGCCTTCAACTCCAGCCACAGCGGCGCCCTGACCTGCTCCACTAACCCTAACCCTAACACTAACCCTAACTCACGTCTCTCCAAACAGCAGGTCAAGCGGCTACTAACCCCAACCCTAACCCTCACCCTAAGCCTAACTCACGTCTCTCCAAACGGCAGGCCAAGCGGCCGGTCGCGCGTGACGCCTTCGCGGCCTTCAACTTTAGCCATGTGCTCTACTAGCCCCAATCCTAACCGCAACTCTCACCCTAACCCTGAACCTAACCCTATCTGACATCTCAGGCGAAACGATAAGTGGCGCGTGACGCGTTTGCGGCCTTCAACTCCAGCCTAACCCTAACTCCAGCCACAGCGGCGCCCTTGCGAGCTCTACTAACCCCAACCCTAACCCTAACCCTAACGTACGTCTCTCGTAACGGCAGGCCAAGCGACTGGTGGCGCGTGACGCCTTTGCGGCCTTCAACTCCAGCCACAGCGGCGCCCTGACCTGCTCCGAGCTCTACGGAGGCCTCGTGTGGCTGGGCATGCGCGCCGATCCCGCACTCGTTCACGACATCGTGCGCACCGTTGACCTCAACTCCGACGGCTACGTCAGCTGGGACGAGTTCAAGAAGGCCTTTGGAGAGCCGGATGAAGACGCGGACGGGGATGCCGACGCCCGTAACCGCTGGCCGACTTTCGAGGGTCTCGGGGAGGGGGGCGATGCGGGGGGTTTTACGGTGCCCCCCAAGCCCATGGCGGAGTTGTATGAGCAGTATAGCGCGGCCAAGGTGAAGGATCTGGGGAGCGTGCAGACGGTGGAGGAGATGAAGGCGGAGCGGCTCGAGGCGTTCAAGGTCAAGGTGCAGAAGCACGAGAAGCTCGACAGGTGAACTTCAACCCTAATGCTAACCTCAAACTCGAACGCTACTCGAACCCTAAGACATTTAAAGTCAAGGTGCAGAAGCACGAGAAGCTCGACAGGTACACCCTAACCCCAATCCTGTCTCCAACTCTAACGCTAGTACTAAACCTGCCCCTAGACCTGATGCGATCAAGGTCAAAGTACAGGAGCACGATAGACTGGTGAGACTAGCAGATTGAGCAGGGGTGGAGCTGGCATGAGTGCGGGCATGGTGTTGTATCAGGGTTTGAAGGGGAGAGTATTATGGCTAGGTAAGGTGGCAGCGCAGTATTAACTCAGGCATGCCGTTTTGTCAGGATCAAAGCTGGCAAAGGAAATCGATTGACAGCTGATCCTTAGAGCACCAGAAGCTTGACTGATTGTGGTAAGGACTTGAAGTGAAACAAGGTTCAGGTTGAGATGAAAGTGGGGCACAGCACGTCTACAACAATGACGAGCGCTGACGACATCCAACCCTGATGTAGTTGTGCATTTGGTGTGTGCAATGCAAGTATGCTAGGCCTGGGCGAATGCAAGCTGATCACACTCGAGCAAACCATGAGTGGTGCCATCAGAACAACATTGATGACATGCCGATCACACCAATTCAGACTCCTGCTGACTGCTCATTGATCAATCCGTAAACCTCTGTGACAAGGCTCGTACCCTAACCCTAACCCTAACCACATAAGCGCTGTTTCGGGTAGCATTTCTCAGGGCCAACCCTGACCGTGAGGAAGCAAACACTGCATTCCGTATGTGCACCACAAGACCGTGGATCTTATTGAAGACAAGCGACTATCAACAGTTGCAATAGTCCCTTCTTGTTTGTGTCAGAGTGTAGTGACCACATGGCACCTACTCTACAGTACCCTTACTCTGATGTTACTCCTAACATTCACCTCTCACCCTTGTGTAAGGGTTTGGATGACGCACTGCACTGGTGTCAGAATGTGGCCTACACACGGGCACCAGGTATTAGCAACTCTATGGGACCCTTACTCTAATCTTGCCCCTCATGTTACATTCACCTCTAACCCTTGTGTCAGGGTTTGAACGACGCACGGCACTGTTGTCAGAATGTGGACCACACATTGCCTACCTCTACAGTACCCTAACCCTCACTGTAATCCTGACCCTAAGCATTCACCTAACCGTAACCCCAACCTTGACCCGAACCCTAACCCTAACCCCAACCCTAAATTCACCCTTGTGTGATGGTTTGGACGACGCACGGCACTAACTTTATAGCACTCTTACTCTGATCTACATAATAGTCATAATCCTGACCCTAACCCTTGTGTAAGGGTTTGGACGACACACGGCACGGTCAGATTGTGGTGGACCACACAAATCACTTGCTCTACGTACCCTCACTCTGATGTTACCCCTGACATTCACCTCCTCTAACCCTTGTGTTAGGGTTTGGACGACGCACGGCACTGGAGCGCGTGCCAAGGCCAGCATCTGGGCTCCAGACGTGGGAGCAAAGAAGCTCATGACGCGCAACAGGATCAGGGTCGTGCTGGGGCACTTTGCAAGGCCGGGCCTCTCAGGATTTGGCCGCAAGGTATGGATGTGTCTATTGCCTTGCAGAACGCGTGTGGTGTGTGCCGCTTTGCTTGCTGCGCAACATGGCCTCAGCACTGTGAAGTTATTGCGCGTTTTCTACTGTACCTAGTGTCTCATTTCGACAACCCTAACTCGAGCTAACCTCACCCTAAACTCTAAGTTGTGTGTTAAGTTGTGTGCTGTTGCGCATCAAGTTTTTTTTTTTTGCGTGTGCAGATGAGGATGATCATGTTGAGTTTTATGCGCTAGAGGGCCATGAAACAGTTCCGAACATTTAGCAAGCTGACTCCTGTTATTGCATCATGCAGAAAAAAGGGAATGGGCTGCATCAATGTCTATCCGCAACAGCCGAGATGTTCACCAAGGGCTCTGCACTTATCCACGAGAGGAGTGTACTGGGCACTAGCAAGAACACTCACTCACAATGAGAGCTCGTTGACAAATTTATGGTCACACTGCTGACTTTCCACTGCTCTCCGCCAACGCCATGGTTTTCTCAGGGCTACTACGGCCAGCACAAAACCTTATCTTAGCCCTCGCCTCGGCCTGACCACTCCCCCGCTCATCCCCCAGAAACAACTGCTTTACCCACCTTGTCTGAATTGCTCACTCAAGGGCTGCCATCATACACATACTTCTAGCTGTCCTTGTTGTTGAGGTTCTCAATCAGCTTGCATGTCATGGCCCAATCCTAACCTTCATCCTCCAACCTTCATGTTGCCATCACCATACCTGGAACGCTAATCCTAACACTTGACCGTTGAGCACTGTGCAGGATGCCGACATAGAGCCCCTGGTGGTGGAGGTGACCGACACGGGCAAGAGCGGCCTCACCAAGGGCAAGAAGCTGGACGTCATCGTGGACACCCTGTTCCCACACCCCGTCCGTTTCCGTGAGGTGTGGAAGCAGGAGGGGGGGGACAAGCCCCTATACGTGTGGCGGCCGGTGCCCCCCAGCTCTGCCTTTGTAGTGCTGGGCATGATTGCGACTACCAGTGAGGAGCAGCCTTCGCTGGACAGCGTGAGGTGCATACCGCGCCGCTGGGCCAAGCCAGCCGAGGTGAGGTTATGGCATGGTTTCATGTTTCAATGAATTTGGAGGTGTGAATGCCCTTGTTCATGCTGAAACGTATCACACGCAGCGCGCACTTGGCGTGTTCACACAAATACAGCGCTCATAGACAAATATCAATGTACAATCTTGACAATCCCAGTATGCTGACCCTAACCCTAACCCTAATCCTTAAACATACCGCGCCGCTGGGCCAAGCCAGCTGATGTGAGGCTATGCCATGGATGGTATCAAAATATCAAGAGTATGTCGGTATGTATATGTCATTGTTGATGTTGAAACATAGTTACCAACACATTGTTGATGTTGAAACATAGTCATGAACACATTGTTGATGTTGAAACATAGTAGTAACACATAGTTATTAACACATAGTTGTTAACGCGCACTGGACGGCACTCAGGCTGTTGGCATGTGTTGAACTACAGCGCTAATAGACATCAGCTTATGTCGCACCCAGTATTTGCACTACACACATGGTATGCAGCTTGGGCCTCTGCTTAGCACAGCTGGTTGTGTGTGGTTGTGTGTGTTCTGACACGGTTTGTGCAGCTGAACGAATACCATATCTGCTGCACTGTATGCTTACAGTGCTTTAACGTGCAGCGTGAAGCAAACCTCATCACAGGTATTTAACCTGCTTACATACCACACACAGAAATTTACAGCTATTCATCTCTTAAATTCATCATTCTTGAAATCGCAGGTGCCCCCCAAGAAGATCTGGGACGACAGCGGCACCGGCGGCCGTCCCGGCAGCTTCTGGCTGGTCAACTCCATGCACTGCCTGCACGCATTCATAGGCCACGACTCTCCACCCCCTGACGACCTCTTTGATCTCAAGAACCACCGCTTCTTCCTGAGCCACGAGGAGGTGGCGGATATCGAGGCGTCCAATGGGCCAGCGGGGGGGGGGGGGCAGGGGGGGGGCGCGCCATCTGCAGCAGCGCTCGGCGGCAGCAGCAGCAGCCTCGGGGGCGGCAGCGCAGCGGGGGCGAGCTTCAGAGTGGGCAGTCTGAGCTCCGAGTAGTGAACGAGGCTGCCTTTTCTGAGAAGTTGCAATGACGGGTGTCGTCGTGTTGAGCCGTGTGGAGCGAGCTGGGCAACCTTCAAGTTGAAGTTTGGCAGTGACGCTCCATGCCCGGGACAGAAAGCACACATCTGCGGGGAGTGGTGGTGGGGGACATTGTTGAGCTGTGTCTGAGCACATGTTGAGAGCGCACATGCGCGTGTTGCTTGTAACGAGCGGTGCGCTGGCGTTTGCGCTGGCCGCCTAGGCAGCTGCCACATTTGAAGAGGCCCCTGGCCTGCGGGGTCAAGTTGAATGCGCAATGCCGCCGGTAGCGGTGCGGCGCAGCGATGCTGTCATTGACGGTACTACATGTAATAATTGTATCTGGTGATGGCAGTGTGTGTTTTTCTACGCCACGCATTGCTTTTCTCGTGCCAGACCCACAAACTTAACAACTCCTTTGTTGCATGACTTGACGAGTACCAATAAGAATGGCAGACCTTGCGCACTGATGAAGCTCGCCAGACCGCGCGCACAGCTGCCATGAATCGAATTTATGGCAAACTTGTTTGCGCGTTTGACCTAGGGTCAAAGTTCAAGGTGCGATCACGCTTAGGGTGGACCTAATCTTCAAGTTGACCCTACATCCTTAGACCTGCGTTCTCACTGGCACCACAACTCAGCTCTTTGTCGTCCTGACTCTGTGTGGGAGTTTGGTGACACATGCATGAACATCTGGACCTCACTCCAGCGGCTTCTGTATGCTGGCATGCACGCTGCGGACAATGCAAGTCGCTGGACAGCCTCTATGCCGCAGAGGTACATACTGCAACCTCACAATCGCTGACAGACACAAGCGCGGCAGCAGCACCATAGTGCCTGCTTGGCGTTTCGTCTCGTCCCCGTCCACTGTCGTCTGAACATCATTCATTCATTTCATCATTCATTCTGGATGAACGCCGTTAGTTTTTTTTTTTTGGAAAAAAAAACACAGGCGCGAGCAAAGGAGCACCTCCGGCAGCAGACACTGTCAGGAGGAATCTGTCCACGATTGCTACAAGCTGGCGGCATTTAGGCATAGGAGCACAAGCGGTGGCCTGAGCATGAGTAGGCGAGTAGGCGAGTAGGAAGTTCAGGAGGACTGCAACAACTATGGCAGCAGCGATGCGCCTGCTGGCGCTGCTGTGCTTGCTGCTGACTACTCGAGGGGAGGCTAAGGGGCCGGAGCTGACTGTGGACGCCTATGGAGACACTCAGACTGCCGCTGCTGTAGACAGGACTTTCTGCCTAGGTCAATGGAACGGCGGCTCCTGGGTGCATGACCCCAGCATATCGCAGCCCTATGCCAGGCCCCTAAAGCCCAAGACGGAGCTAGAGCGTAATCAAATGTGTACCGCAGAGAAGGATAAGAGCTGGCAGTATACCTGGCAACAAGGCCCAGACGTTGACGAGCGCTGCAAGCTCGTGCGACCGACGCCTCACCAGTTGTGCAAGGCGCTTGCAAACAAACGATTGCTGCTGATAGGAGACAGCCTGACCATGCAGATGGTGGTGTCGCTGACGAAGCTATCGGGCACTGGCGAGGAGGAGGTCGACGACAACCTGCTGAACACGGGGTGCGCGCACTTGACCTGCGACACCGACGACAAGGGAACTCAGGCCAGCTTCACACTGTGCAAGCTTTATGCGGCAAAGATGCTGGTGGAGCCTTTTCCACGGCAGGAGTTTCTAGGTGGGGTGTGCAAGCTGCCGCCGGAGCGGAAGTCATTTTTCCAGTTTGTCAGTGCGGAGGAGCTGCGGGAGTACGTGGACGCTGCTGATTATGTGAGTACACGCGTTGTACAATACAGAGAGTATACCTGATGCTTGTACTCGTACGCGTGGATGTGTAGTACTGATGATCATGTGTGATCGTGACAAGACTGCACTGAAGGCCAACACCACTGCTGATCGTTGAGATTGATGTGCATGCTAACCCTAACCCTGCTAATCAACCCACTGTCGGCTACTAGGTCTGCTAGTATAACGTACTTTGAAGTGTGAGGTCCGGTGTGTACTACATCTGACGTATCTACCGTCTTACTCATTTTGTGGTCAGGTACACGTCAGACCTTCAAGAAACAACGACTTAAATTGCAACAGGCGAATGTACATGTGTGTATGTACAGGTCCACCGCGACAGCATTTTAAGTACTTCAAGTACAACTATGGCAGTACATCACAGTTGCGATTATCTTGTGGCGATATTCTTCGTGCTTCAAGTTTGTACAGCTCTTGACCAAATCTGAGATCAGCACCTGTCGGTGTCTTGAGTGCTGTTCATGCGTCGACAAAAGCAGATTGCTGTTGCGGCTCTTGATGTACAGTTCAGGCCTGCAGCCCTAAATTGCGAGTGCTCTGTATGCACCTACAAGGAACACTGCCTTTTGCGTTAGTATGCAAGTATTGCAATCACACAGACGTTTGCCTGCCGCAAACGTGTGGTGGCAAGAGATTCACACTCAGCTTGTGCAGTGCGCCAGTTGGTTGAATTGCGTTGCACTCACTTCGCTTGTTGCCATTGCAATTGACGCTACATAGCCATGGTACTGGAATGTGGAATGCGCTCAATGTTTGGGAGTATTGTGCTTTCATGAAGGGCAGTCTGAAAGCTTGATACCGTGATCCGCGCACTATGCAAATGCACCAATAATTACTGCTGTCCATGATAACAGTGTCATAACATACACGCGTGACCTGAAGCAGATAGAGGCCACACTTATCACACTTATCAGTCAAAACTCTTATCACTCACAACTGTCAGTTCACAATGATGCAACCAGTGCTGCCGCGCTTAGCTGACCGCAGCGGGGTTAGGGTCAAGTAATGAGTCAAGCAATGAGTCAAGTCACGAGTCTTTGCTCAAGTGCTCAGTGACCCACCAGTCATTGGTGCTCGATGTTGGCCTATCAGCAGACATGCAACAGCTCATCTGGGTTAAGCTAGGGTTAGGGTTGGGGTGAGACTCAGGGTTAGGTTTACCAATTTGACTCACACAGCATCACTTGCTGCATTTTCTGCATTTGTTGTGTCAACCTCCAGGTCATCATCAATGAGTTTGCGTGGTGGGTGGGGTGAGTAACTTCATTGTTGAAGTACTTTTGTGAAGCAGCTTGTTGTGGTAGCAGCGTCAGGCTGACAACTGGTACAATTTGAGCACCAGCAGCCCTAAGCTTAGGGTTAGCAATGCGCGCACGGCTCATCTCATGACCTGTCCTGGCATGCCATTGTCTATCCGCTCAGTTCAGTGTGCCACACTAGACCCATGCTGTTTAGCCAGGATCATCAACAGAACATGATACCGTGTGATCTGCTTGTGGCGGCATAGGCGGTAGCAGCAGCGCTTTCGGAGGAGATCTTCAGGGGGTCAGATTGGAGGCTGCTGTTTGAATTTGTTCAACTTCGACTTGAATTCTTGCATACTTTTCAACAGTGTTCAGACCTTGCATTTGGCGGTCGCTGCTTGCGTCATTTGAGAGAGTTTAGACTGGGTCTTAAGTGGTGCACCCAGTGTATGCGGCCGCTGCTGCATTTACACTGCTTTTGTCGCAAGCATGCAGTTTGATTGCACCTCACATGAATGATTGCCAGAGGCTGCTGCAAGCTTTGCTTACAAGCTCTTGTTGGCTGTAACCCTAACCCTAACTGCCCCCCAGGCACATGCATAAGGATTTAAGGACATGCCTGGGAGCACGGATGTCAGCCGGGGACGCATCGGAAATGGCATTTTCTGCCATAACGGAGCTGTACCGGAACCAAACGTGGACAAAAACAGCTGTGATGGAGGGGACACAAACCCCTGTGTATTACAGGTATGTATGTATTACAGCATGCGCATTACAAGTATGTACTTCAGTACAATTCTGCATGGATGTTGAGCATTGCTTGTGCTTTGTTCACAAGGCATTGTCAGTGACGCTTTTGGGAAGGGTTGAGGTGTAGGGTTTGGGTTAGGGTTAGGGTTAGTGTTAGGGTTAGGGTTGGGTGTAGGGTTAAGGTGCAGGGTTTGGTTGACACTGGTCTGCATCAACAAAGGCCAGGGTCGCTTGGCGCATTGCACGCTCCAGGGGTGATGAATTGAGTTTTACAGGCACTACTTTGTGTGACGTCAAAGTACGTAATGTTACTCATTCATGCAGGGTGTGCAAGCGCGAAATATGTACGCATGCATCCTGATAACATCGTCTGACACGGACTGAAGTGAAGCTCCACGGCGATCGGTGCGGTTCTAAAGTGCTCACAAAGTGCAGACAAACCGCTGCATATTGGATAGCAGGATCAACAGATCACGTGCAACATGCAGCTGGTACTGGTGGAGAAAGGCTCAGGGTTAGGGTCAGGGTGCGCACAACCCATTGCTAGGTTCAGGGTGGCTGCCATCTTTCACTTGGCCCTCCAAGCCATCAGGGATTGATGCACAACACCGATTGCATCACTGTTGTCAGACGCAAACAGCTACCAATTGTGAGATTGAGCTTCCCACAAGTGTGTTTTGAATTTATCACCGTAATTCGTTGTCACCACATCGTTGGGAAGTGAAAGCATGCGTTGGCCAATGTGATACTGTTCAGAGGGAACAGCTACATACCAATTGTGAGGTTGAGCTCTCCACAAGTGCTCTGAATGTCTCCCCGCACTTCGTTAGCACATCGTTGGAAAGTGATAGCATGTATTGGCCAATGCGGTTGGATCAGGGGTTGGACTAGCCTCATTTTCTCTGATGTGCCCTGTTGCAGCAGCGCTCAGCAACAGCAGCAGTGCTCTGCAGCATTGGGCAGTGTTGCAACGTACATATATATTGCTCACTAACCTGTTGCACCACACCCGCAGAGCTAGACATCAAGGTGACAAATGCAACAGAAGACCGACGCCAGTCGTATGCTGCTAGAGTGAATGGATTGTCGTCTGTCCACCGGCAAGTGTAACTGGTTCAACCGTCAAGCGTGCAAACGGCAATGAGCATGTCACTGCCATATGCTCCCAACACGTCCTGACGGTGGTCCTCTGCGCTGTGACATGTTGACATGTTGCATGCTGGCAGAACTGCTACACCTGGTCGACCGGAGCGGTCACAAGTCCATGGGCCGATGGACTTGAAGGCTGTAAAGGCAAAGCTGTTTGCCTACGGCCATGAGCACTACGCGCGTTACAACGACATAGCGCGGGAGGCATACACGTGAGTCATGCACAGTACTTCAAAGCGTTGGCGCATTGAATCCGGTTTCATTGTGAACTGAACTGCCACGATGCACACACTTGAGGTACACGAGCTCAGCCACTCACTCAAATCCTTGCATGCAAGGTCTGTTGTGCTAGATACTGCATGATTGCCCCATAACATGTGCGGCGGCTGTGAGCATGGTGACCACTCAGCATGAGTTGAAGTTGAACTTGCAGCTCGGTGAAGTTGAACTTGCAGCTCGGCAGATCTGCAGGTGTAAACCACGATTCTGACATTGTGCGGAACACTTGTGATTGCGTATTCAACAGGTGATGTCCAACCCAGCGATTTTTTAATGTATGCATGCTGGTCATATCCGATGGCGGGAAACATGTTGTTGACGTTTGGTAACAGTGTGCTAAGCTGAACCACAGGGCTTGATTTGATGCATGTACTTTTATAAAACAAGCTCGTGACAAGTGGTGATGATTGACACATGGTGCGGTATGGATGGGGTACACCTAAACTCAGGGTCTGCTGGTTGTTGAGATTGTTCTTCTGCGCCTTTGGTGCTGGTCATGTTCACACTCATGCAGTTCCAAAAAGAGTTGGTTGTTGTTGGCACACAAACCATGCATTGCTCACGGAAGGTGTATTCAGACTTTTACCATACTTTGAAGTATTATATTATTTACTGAAGAAAACACCAAATGTTGCTTTTGGTGGGGGTTGAGTTGTGGCGCTCACCCAACCCTAACCCTAACCCTAACTACTGCCCTCACCTCAATGCCAACATTTGCCATATGTCAACCCTAACCCTGACTACTGCCCTCACCTCAATGCCAACATTTGCCATTTGTTTGAAAACCTTCACTGATGTGGGGTGGGCTAATGGCTGATGTTTTGGCTGGCTCAACTCTCATCTTTCACTGCACGAGAGTCGATGATATATGTCTCTAGAAAAAGCTTGCACACAGAAGTCTTTTCTACTACTGTGGATATGGTGGTATTGTTTGACTCGTGACCAATTGCTGCAGCAGCGGCGAGCACGGTTATTGCGGAAGGCATTCAATTTGACGGCTCATCACACCTTGTCACCTGGAGCCTTACGATCTTTGATTCGTTTGCATGTGTCAAGTGCAGAGGTTGACATAAGTGATGTTACCCCTAGTCACCTCTGTTGCTCACCTTGAAGCGGGCACCAGTCGTGACGCTATGGTTAGGGTTAGGGTTAGCGTTAGGGTTGTATACCCTCAGCATACAACCCTAACCCTAACCCTAAGCATACATAGCACACGCAGGCCATTAATCCTTACCTAAACGTTTTACTGACCCTAGCCCCTGAGACTGGTGGTAGAGGTGGCCATTCAGAGCTCATGTATATTTGAGAGGCGAGCCTATTCTGGGCTGGATTCGTCTGCACACTGCGCTTACAGATCTCCAGCTCAAACCATGCACCATATCCTTCCACATTGATGCTGAAGTACATAGAAGTATAAATATATGATGTAATTTATGGGGAGGTCTCACGACCGAGTGGCGTCGAACAGTTGAGGTTGCCATAGTTACTCCCTCAGCTTGCCCGTGCTCTTACCACCAAAGGCTAGAGGACTTGATGGTGCCAGATGTAGACGGGCATGTGCAGAGGCTGTAGTCTATATCAACAAGCAATAGTCCCACTATCAAAATCAATGCCTGTGTACAGGACTCCGTGCTCACTGTGGCACGTCCTAACCCAATGCTGACATTCCACGCAGTCCCACGCTGTTGTCCGCTGTGCAGCGCAAGAGGTTCTGCTTAGGGTTAGGCTTTGATTTTGAAATAACAACCCAAGGCTCTCTGACGTAGCGTAACATTCACGCGCATGCCACGCTGCGATCTGCTGCACAGGGCAAGAGGGTTGAACATGCTGGAGCTCGAAGAGCTCATGGTGCCGCGAGTTGATGGCCATCCCAAGGGGGATGCCATTCACTACTGCCTGCCTGGACCCCCCGACACATTCGCCTACGTGCTTTACTCGTTCATCTTGCCAAGAGATTCTGCCGGCAATCCCGTGTAGTTAGCGCGCGAAAAACGTCAGAGACTTGCAGGCTGTCAGGAACTTGTTCCGACCGCGCAATGCCTTTGTTACGATACGTTAGCGGCAGCGCTGGCGCGCGCTGTGTGTCCTCAGCTAGTGGTCGATGTTGCAGTGAATGGATGTTGTGAGATGTGATCCCTGGTGACCTGTTTGTTGCTGTTGTTGTTGACGTTGACAGCATGTGTTGAAGTTGACAGCATGCACGTAGCTCTGTACACATGACACTGTAGTTCCTTGGTCCCTGTGCTTCTGCATCAAATGGCGATAACTTATGGCAGCGCCCATGCCTGCCATGCCAGCTTAGCGTTCATGTACCCTATGAGTAGGTTGGTAATACTTGGTATGCAGCGTCCCCACTTCATTAGGAAGTAAGTGGAGTGGCTCAATGCTCAATACTGACGATTTTGCCCACCCTTTATCAAGATCCTTCTATATAAAGTAAGTGGGGGGTGGCTCAGTGCTCATCGACGCAATACTGGCATCTTTGCCCACGCCCACCTTTTTGTCATTATTATTATTATTGTGAGTATTCAAATATGCAGTGTGCTCACAGCTTACAAGTGTATGGAAGCACCCCCCTCCTGAAGGAGCTGGGGGTACTTGTGTTTGAATCAGCCGGTTTTGGAGTCTGTGTGAATGATGCAACCTGACCCTAAGGCACTACTGGTTGCGCAGATGCTGTGGCATTGCTCACAAACATGCAGCAGCTCATTGTGAGCACAACAGCAGGCATGCAGCTCTTCACTTCATCATGATCAGGTCAACTTTGCAGTTCCACAGTTCCACAACAGCAAGTCTGGTGCGGAGCATGCTTCACAGGATGCGACAAAGATGTGTTGTCATTCACACGCCGACTGTCACAAAGTGACAACAGCAGAGTCTGAGTCTGAGTGAGAGATGCCACAAATACATGAGGGCACTACTGGTTTGCGCAAATGCTGTGACCTTGTTCAAAAACATACAGCAGCTCCTTGTGAGCTCGATAGCAGGCATGTATCTCTTCATCCCAACAGGGCAGTGTAATGACTGTGCTCTTTGTCCCGCAGCACTGTTGATGACAAGCATGCTTCGTACGGTGTGAGATTGATTCAGTTTATCTCGTTCACACGCGAACTGTCCAAGGTGGCAACAGCATAGAAACCTTCCAGTGAAGGACGCTGGGTTTCTTCTGCAGCAATTTGTTGGTGAGAAGCATGCTTCATAGGATGCGACAATGATGCATTGTCATTCACACGCAGACTGTCACAAAGTGACAACAGCGTAGAAACCTCCACACCGCCCATGCTCATCTAGCGTGCAATCAGGCGACGGCAGCACCTCCAGCACATGCCGCCCCGGACTTAGTGGCGGATCGGCAATGAACGATTCGCCGCTCTGGTGCACTAAGGGCTCCAGATTCACGCGCGATCGCGAGACTACTGGTTTGTCATTGTCGTCCACTGCTTGCTCGAGCAGATACACCTGCAGAGGGAGCACATGTGGACGTGATAAGTGCATGCATTACAATGCTGGTGTGCTTCAAAGCACTGCAAACACTGAGAAGTGCATGCATTGCAATGCTGGTGTGCTTCAAAGCACTGCAAACACTGAGAAGTGCATGCATTACAATCCTCGTGTGTCTTAAAGCACTGCAAACACTGAGAAGTGCATGAATTACAATCCTCGTGTGTTTTGAAGCACTGCAAGCACTGAGAAGTGCATGCAGTACAATGCTGGTGTGCTTCAGAGCACTGCAAACACACCAGTTGAGTTTGGTGATGACATGACCGGGGAGCTCAGTATTTGACCGTGGCGATGATGCCATCAGCATGCAGGAGTTGAATGCGCTGCCAATGCCGGAGTGAGCATACAAGGGAAACCAGGGCTAACACAACAACATGCACGCGCATGATGTGACTTTTGTCCATCTGCCTGTGTACCATCCTTACATGCACTTCAACTACTTCAAGCAACATGTATGCATTAGGTATCACAGCATTCACATGCTGGCCACGTGTGGAGTCTGTCATTGTTACATCACATGCTCCACCAGTGATTGCAGCACCGTGTTCAAAGGACATCCTGTTTGTATACAGTGACGAAAAAAAAGCATCAGTCCCACAATGGCGATTCTGTGCAGCACTACTTCAATAGTGCTGCCAAGATGACTACACCTCACGTGATATCATGGCCTTGTAATGTCACGCTATTTCGAATACTGAATCGCAATGCACTGCATGCGAACAAACGGGAAACTTCCATGCCTGACCCACTGCGCCGCAATGTAATACGGTGTGTACAGCAGAGTGTTTAGGGTTAGGTTAGGGTTAGGGTTAGGGTTAGGAAGCGTTACCCTGACCTTAGAAGCACTGAAACAGAGCTCCAACGTTTGCGCGATTGTACTTGCACACATGCACTTGAAGCATGCGGATGTGGTCATCTACCGCTGTCAAAAGCATGTGCGCACAAGCATGCTCCACACCACTGCTGCGACTGCCCAAAAATCTTCAACAATTCCATCAACAAACTTCAAGTACCTGAAACGCGGGCCCTGTCTCCCAGTAGCCAGGCACCCTGAAGCAGTTGCTCATGATGAGCACCCCCTGCTGCGTCTCCACAGGCACCAGAACCGTGCTGTTGGCCGAAGTGAAGTGCACGCAAGGGGGGCGCGTCTGCACGCTCCACCCCTCGTTCTCATAGAGCTCCAGCCTAGACTCCGACCCATACACGGAATCAATGGACCACTTGCACTTCAGCTTCCCTCTGATCAAATCCAGCCTTCCGAGCTCCGGGCTAATGGGCTCCGGCAGCGCTAGCGGGGGGAGCAGACTGCTGAGCCTGCGCGTCGGCGCTGTTACAGTAACGTTCTTGGACCAGTCCAGGAACACGCCTGAGACGTACAGGGCGATGAGGTTGGCGGTGTAGAGGTGCACGGCGGGGGTGGGGTGGTGCGAGTCGCTGCACACGTCCGTGCGCTTGGTCCACGGCGCCTTTTGCGCCTCGATATACGGCCACACGAGATCGCGCATCGATATGCCCGTCACGCCGTAGTGCTTGCACAGGGGCTCATGGTAGTCCTGCGCGCTCTGCTTCGTGAAGTACGGTCCCCAGAAGAACAGTCCCAGAACCGCCGGCGCGTGCTGAAACGACGTGAGAGCGGTTCGTAGTGCCAGCTCGTAGGAGGCGCAGGCGGTTTCGTTGTGGCGGTGGTAGTGCGACCAGTCGTTGAGTGAGAACTCCAGTATGAGCATGTCGACGTGCTGGCCGAGACCGCACCGTGCGCACATGCCCACCTGAAAGAAACGGAGTGACATACAGTTGATTTTAAAATTTGATCAAAGTAGAGTTTTGATTTATACACAAGTAGTATCTACTCCACGGCGTTCACAAACTAAACTTGTCTTCAACAGACCAATGTAAACTTTCTTACTGATTTTTTAAATGACGACTTCAACAACAACATTCAAAATTAAATGTAAACGCAGCAGTGGTTCTGGGGGATGCATTGGGTGCTGCCCTCGCGAACAATGGCACGGCTGACGGAGCAACAGGTGGTGAACGAATGCAGCAGAGGTTCATTGGAGATGCATGGGTGCCACCCTCGCAATATATGGCACGGCATGGTGTGCTGGCTAATTTAGAGTCAACAGATGAACTTGACCCCTCACCCTGGCACGTCCTGGCTTCAAATAGTGAGTATTTGAGTGAGTGAGTAGAGCAGGAGTCACGGGATCCCACAGCAGGACAGCAGACATTGGACGTGACATGTGTCCTGGCATATTTTTCCTTTTGATGTGATTACAAAGTGTAGGACTGTGCGAGTAGTAGCATGCTCCTCCTTGTTCATTGGCATATCAATGGATACGAAGGCATTGAAGCAAGGCACATAATGTGTTCTCACGCTGTGACCTCGATGTAAGCGGCAATGTATCAAACATTTAGTGAGATGTGCATGCGCGGGAACTGCACTCTGCGACGGGTTGGCGGTGACCATGAGCTTGTGTATATGAAGGCGCTGGTGACACTGGCCCTCACAGCAGAACACTTGAAGTTGACACTTGAGGTTGACACTTGAGCTTGACAAGGTGAAGATGACCAATGAACTTGTGTATATGAAGGCGCTGGTGACCCTCGCAGCAATCACACCTGATGTTGACACTTGAGGTTGACTAACCCTAACCCTAACCCTAATTTTACCCGAACCCTAACGTTGACCCTTCACAAGCTGAAAATGGGCCGAATTTGCTCTGTAGGAGGCAGCAGTGCTCGGCACATACTGCAGCTGCTCCACGTAGTGCTTACGGTTGAAGTTGCGCACACCACAGTCGTACTGCCGCTTTCAGGCTCCGAACGCACAACATCTGGTCATTCATGGCTACTAATCCTCAAGCACAGCAATCACTCACTACATGTCGCAGAGATGCTGCAAAGCAGCGGAATCTCCCAGATGGTGACGCCTGCGCTTTGTGGAAATGAATGTATGAATGACAAAGAGTACATACATGCCTGTTTCGCTGCCGCATCAAACACAGGACGCTACACTATTGTTGAAAAACTATGGATAGAAAACAGTAGGTATAGAATGCGCCCACGACGCTGTGCCTGATGACAAACCAGCGGCTGCAGGACCCTTACAGTTCAGTCACCAATTTTATCCTACCATTTGACCAGCAGCCGCATCAGTCCTCGTGGAGGTTGGCACAGCAGGCCGCGATCACAACCAACGCTGAAAGAAAGGCTACAATGCTGATGCTTCTCATGGTGAGCATCACCATTCACTACGTCGCTGCCGCCCTGTTTGCACCAGATACTAGGGGGGCCCATTGCAAAGCACGAATGGTGTTGCGCCGTTCACTTGCCGTGAACATTCGGCAAGAAGCAGTGCATTCTTGTGAACTGTTACTGGTCTCACCGTCAGACTGCCATGCGCTGCTCTTGCGCCATTGTGCACTTCAACAGTGGCAAATGGGCACAACCCCCGCAGAAACTTCCCCAGAGGGTATTGGTAGCTCACGTCCTCAAAGGCGGATATGCTCCCTCCAAGCACCCCCAGCACTATCCGAGCTCCGGGTGTGATGCACTTCCAAAAGAGCACCTGCAGCAACGAATTGGACAAAGGGGCTTTTTTGATGGCATCTGACAGTTGGCTTAGCACGGGGAACCACCCACGATGCATTAGGCGTCAAGCATCGGCTTGCCGTGCAAAATCCACACGATATATGCACTGTTTGCAACGTCAGCCTTCACATCACAACATAGAGCGTCCAGCCTATCCTATCGTTGTTCACGTACACAGCACACACACACAGCAGTGCTTTGTCTTACCTGCAGCTGCCTTTCGGTGCTAGCACCGTGGTTTTTGAGAGCATTCAGCAGGAGCTGGTCCTCAGGCCGCACAGCTTGCATCTTTGCAATGTGTGCTGTGGCGAACTGTGTTGCCAACGCGAGGGCCTTCGGTTCGTGAGCATCGAGCTGCGGCGCTGCGATTCCACTTTGCAGATATTGCAGCGTCAGCAATAGTAGCGCCTTTCGCGTGCTCCGCTTCATTGCCCTGAGAGTATATCAGTCCATGTCAAGCAGCTCGCCGTGAGGGACACGACACGACCCAGACGTTTCGTGTAAAAATCCTGCACTTCAACAATGTACTTCAACTCCACTTAACTTTTATTTAAAAAAAAAAAAAAAGGTGACAAATGAGAATATTCTTTTTAAATAGGGGAGCAAACTCCAAACTTGACATGTGTCGCAGAGGATGAGGACACCAAAGCCTTTGCAAGCCGCCAAGTGTAGCTGGGCGGGAATGCCTAGTGGCAGCGCTGCATCCGTCGTTGTGAAGTGTGCACATTGGGTGAGGGGTTAGGGTTAGGGTTTCAACAGGTTAAGCATATTTAGGGGGCATATGGAATATCGCAGGCCCCCCGAGGACGTAGCTTCAGCAGCAGAGACCGCGACAGGTACTAGGGCCTACTAGGGTCTACACTTATGTAACTGCTGTGAGGTCTGTGTTCCGTACTCTGTGCCGGGCCCCCATAGAGATCAGAGGTAGGGCAGCGCAGTGACGCACACTGCGCGCCGTTGCAGTGCTGCACGCCGCACACCGCGGTGCCGCATACTGCGCGCAGTCCTCCCGTGGCAAGGTGTCATAACAGACACGCCGTTTGTGTGTGTCTGGGGAGTATACTATCACATGATTTAGTGCCGCTGCTGGTGCTGATGATTTCGTTGGTGCTGCCGCCGCCGCTGCTGCTGCTGCTACTAGTTACATGCAGCAAGTGAGGGTCTAAGTGTTTGTTGGCAAGAGGTCTTCAGGCCTGCATGAGATGCCGTGCGCATGCGTGGGTTTTGGGACTATTCTGTATCATTTTTGCACATTGTTGCAACATGATCTTTCCACATGAAATCTTTCCCAAAAACCTTGGAGTCAGGTAGCCGCGTTCGATATTAACCCAAACCACAGCACGATCAGGCTTGCCTCGTGACGACTCAGCCCGCGGGAGCGCAATAGCTGGAAAACTTCTGGTGACAATCAAGAAGAATATCATGATGTTGTTACATAGCACAAAAACAAGAAAAAAGACGCAATGAATGCAAGCTCACAGAAAGGTTCAAGTTGCAGTTGAGCGTCGGGTAGTGACGCTCCCTATCTGCTCAGGCGGGAGACGCGAGGGATCCCACGCAGGTACGATGTCAGCTGGTTACTGCAGTAATTTTCTTGCCTAGCAGCTGATGCCAGCCAGCACATCTTTCTCCTGCGTGTTCCAGATCGCTGCTCCCAGTAGGCGCAGACGCTGTACTATAGACAGCAACTACCACGATGACCGCTGCCCATGTAGACCAATTGGTCTAGTGCGCTCTCCACATGAGTTTTTTTTGTCGACGACGACGCCTGTTCGACGAGTATTCTGGTGCCAATGCCTGCCTGCCTGACTAGCTATGTAGCTCCAGCTCCAGCTGATTTGGTGTTGTGCCCTCACCCTTGCTCGAAACACGATCATGCAGATGGAGACCCAGCAGGGCCGTCGCTCAGGCTCGGCGGCTTCGGAGCCAGCGACAGCAGCCGTGCTCCGCTTGCGTCCTCTCTGCGGCGAGATACTTCAATGCGTGACACCCAGCATCATGCTCCAGGCCACCTGCAAACTCTTCAAAGACATCGTTGGCGCAAGAAGCCACGGCACCCTCTGCACCCTCGTCACCGATGGCGTCGCTACCGTTGAGGTCCTCAGGTGGGCCTTGCAAAGCTGTTTGAACCCTGCAGCAGCTCTCATTGGCTGCGTGCGTGAGGGGAGGCTGGGCGTGCTCGCCGAGCTGCTTCGCCTGCACCCCGCCGCGGCCCTGCCCATTGGCAGAAAACGCCAGGCCATGCTTCTAGCAGCAAGTGCTGGCCAGCTCCCCGTACTCGAGTGCCTGGTGGTCAACGGCTTTGAAATCCGCTTCCACCCAACAGTTTGCCAGGCAGCAGCCACTTGGGGGCGCCTCGATGCTGCAGTGGCTGCGTCAACGCGGCTGCCCCTGGAACACGAATACATGCTCCGAAGCAGCTGGCGGGGGTCATCTCGAGACGCTCCAGTGGGCACGCGCAAACGGCTGCCCCTGGGACGAGTCAACATGCTACTCAGCGGCAGGCGGGGGGCACCTCGAGGTGCTACAGTGGGCGCACGCCAACGGCTGCCCTTGGAACCACCGCACTTGCTCGTCAGCGGCGGCGGGCGGGCACCTGGAGGTGCTCCAGTGGGCAGTCGCCAATGACTGTCCCTGCTGGGAATACGCGTCTGCTTGTGCTGCTCAGGGAGGGTTCCTGGATGTGCTTCAGTGGGCACACGCCAACGGCTGCCCCTGGGACGAACGCACATGCTCTTCGGCAGCGGAGGGCGGTCACCTGGAGGTGCTCCAGTGGGCACACGCCGCTGGCTGCCCCTGGGACGAGTACACGTGCGCCCTAGCAGCAGCGAGCGGGCACCTCGAGATGCTGCAGTGGGCGCACTCAACCGGCTGCCCCTGGGACGACTGGGTGTGCCACGCAGCAGCAGAGTATGGGCACCTCGAGGTGCTACAGTGGGCGGTCGCCAGCGGCTGCCCCTGGGACAGCGGTGAGGAGACGTGCGACGGAGCGGCGCGCGGCGGCCACCTCGAGGTGCTCCAGTGGGCGCGCGCCAACGGCTGCCCCTGGAACGAGCGCACATGCTCTTCCGCAGCAACGTTTGGGCACCTCGAGGTGCTCCAGTGGGCGCATGCCAACGGCTGCCCCTGGGACAAGTCAACATGTTCTTCCGCGGCAGAGTATGGGTACCTCGAGGTGCTCCGGTGGGCGTGTGCCAACGGCTGCCCCTGGGACAGTCAGCATGTGCTTTAGCGGCAGAGCACGGGCACCTCGAGGTGCTGCAGTGAGCGCGCGCCAACGGCCGCCCCTGGGGTGAGGATACGTGCAAGGCAGCAGCATGCAACGGGCACCTCGAGGTGCTGCAATGGGCGCACGGCAACGGCTGCCCCTGGGGTGAGAGCATGTGCGGAGCGGCGGCAAGTTGCGGGGATTGGAGGTGCTTCAATGGGTGCATGCCGTGGGCTGCCCCTGGGACCGCTTCGCATGCTCATCAGCAGCACACCACGGGCATCTCGAGGTACTCCAGTGGCTGCATGCCAGTGGCTGCCCCTAGGACGAGCGCATGTGCGCTTGGGCGGCCGAAGGCGGGCACCTCGAGGTGCTCCAGTGGGCACGCGCAAACGGCTGCCCCTGGGATGCAACCACGTATAATGCAGCGCAAAAACAGGGGCACCTTCAGGTGCTTCAGTGGCTGACCAGCAACGGCTGCCCGACGCATTAGTCGTGGCGAAGATAAGGTTCATCGCTGCAGGCGAGTTGAGTCCACGTACAGCACCTACTGCCTTCATGATGTTGACATGCCGATAGCCCAATGCGCAAGTGCGCAAGCCGCGATCAGGACCTCATGGATATTCCATCCTGCCAGTGCAAGCTGAGCGTTGTAGTCCGCAGGCATACATCAACTTGAAGTACGGCACTGCAAAAGTACACCGATCTACATTGGCAGTGTGTACATATGTTCAAAGAGGGCATGCTGTTGAGCGCGCGGCAAGGTCCTGCGCTCTTGTTGAGCTCACTCAACAGACTGTACTCCTGCAGCATTCTTATAAATGCATACATCCATGTGCCACAAATGTGTTGAGATGTACAGAAGACTTTATGGGCTATAACGCGGCACCAGCACCCGTCACGACAGCCATCATGATATGTGCTACAGGATGCAAGTGTGTGCACCTCAAAAAGGACTGCAGTCATTACATGTACCTGCAACACGGGCCAACCAGCCTCTCTTAGGGGCTTCATAAATGCAAGTACAAGAAGGAATGTTGCATTGAGTGCACTACCAAAGAGAGGGCTTTCGCGCCCCTTGCGAAGCGAAATAAACAAAAAGTACAAGTATTGGCACCTACTGTGCTGCTGCTTGCCTACGCTGCTTGAACCGTCTCCCTTGTGCATGGCCTTTCTGACACCGTGTCGCGAACAACAAGATCAAGCAGCTACATTGGGTAACAAACTTGGAAGTGCAGCTTCACCTCGTTCAGCAATGACTGCAACTTGAAGGTAAGCTTGAAGTTTGCACGACCTTTCGATTGTAAGAGGAGGTCGGACCCTGACCTGGAGGCTAACCTAACCTTGCACTTCAACTCCTCCCATTGCTTTTGGAACAGCGTGTACCTACTACCTTTACAGCACAATGGCACATGCGCAATGCCTGACGATTGCACCGCATCGGTCGATCTCACCCATCGCCACGTGCTGGAGAGCATGAAGAGAGAGCTGGCAAAGCATCGTGCCGCTAGCGCTGCTGCCGCACACTCTGCTCCACTTTATGGATAAACACGACTGAATGGGCAAAAGGTGGGCATCATACAGTAGGTGCACAATGGGGGGAGGTCAGTACGCACCACTACACCAGAAAGCAAAGCGCAACCACAACAGATGGTTCGCACGTGCGCACACACACACAATGCTGCATTGATCGCTCCGTTGCCGCTCTGATTGTTTCGCCACCGCGCGAACCGCGGGCACTACCAAAAACGCCACTGCGCACACACACATCGCTACTGAGCACTGCTTCCCCACCATCGCAGGGGGGGGTGTCCCCTCCTTCAGTTGAACCTGAAGTGGAAGGTCTGGCCGCCCCCCCCAAAGGGGAAGCCCTGGTGAAAGGGGTGGCCGTGCTGCCCCCCCCCGCCCCCCTGGTTTTCGAATACGTCCTCCCCCCTGTCGTACTTAGCGCGAAGCTCTGCGTCATTGAGAACTTCGTAGGCCTCCGCCACTTGCTGGAACTGCAAGGAAGCAGAAGGTGAATGCACTGAGCTTGTTAGAAACCAGCGACCGTTTGTGTCGGCGCACAGCGAGCTACTGTACTTGATTGCGGCCACCAAAGCATGTGCGGAATACTCTGAAACAATGCGGGTGCGCTAAGCACCACTTCAAGCGTGAATGAAACAGTACACAAAGTTTCGCATCGTTGAGAACTTCGTAGGCCTCCGCCACTTGCTGAAACTGCACGGTAGCAGGAGTCAAGTGCACTGAGCTTGTTACAGGCCAGCGATCGTGTATCAGTCCGCAGCTAAGGGTGAACACGTCCCTGTAATGGCAGAAATGGCGAAGCTCTAGAAGTGTGCGGTGGTTTTGAGTACGGCCTCAAGAATGGTTGCAAGTATACACACACCATGCGATCTGTCGTCACATGGTGCACATCAATGATAAGCAAACCTTGAGCAAATGGAAGCGTTATGTGTGAATGGTACCACCCCCCAGGGGCAGCTGAGGCTGCAATACGCTTATCCCACCCGAGTATTAAATTCTTGGCCAGTTTCTGGTTGGCGGCAGACGCACATGTAACCGCAAAGTGAGCCCGTTAAGCGCTCCTGCCACAACAGTTGTCAAGCAAGGGTTCCGAGGGGGGCTCATATGGTGAAAGCCTTGTTGCAGCGGCTGCCATGGGTGCGGTTCAAACAATTGCTGCTGCTGCGTCAGCCCCCCCGGTGTCATGATCAGAGCCTGCTATGCAGAGCCTTGAGGGCCCATCCGGTCTTGTTGTTGACGGACCGGAACATCAATCATGGAAAAAAAGCAAGATGTGGAACACTGCTGTTAAACATGTAGTCAGTGATTAATTTGTGCGGGACTTCATCATGAGTCTACTGTTGGAATTGCAGGCTTTCTGTGTCTGCACCAGTAGCTTAAGCCAGGGAGCTTCAGTCCCCTGGTGAGGAGCTTTAGTCTCCCCATGAAATGACTGGTTTTATTGCCAGTAGTTTTAACGTGCTTTGCCTGGACCTGTGCTTCAATATTCACTTCGCGCTTTACAGCTACTAGACTTCTCTACAGTCTGCACTCTGTCTCCTCTCCGGACTTGTTCCAAGCATCCTACTTTCCAACATCTACCTTCAGCATGTTATGTTTGGCTGTTTCCAAGTCCAGAGTTGCAGTAGGATGACTGGCCTGCTCTTCTGCCGTAGTTGGAGTGTTGACTTCAATGTTGAAGTAAGGTGACCCACCTGCTCTTCAGCCTTCTCCTTCTCCTCCTCGTTCTGCCACTTGTCGGGATGCCATATCAAGGCCTGCTCCCGATATGCCTTCTTCACTTCCTTGACGGTAGCTGTTCTGGCTACGCCCAGTATCTTGTAGTAGTTCTTCTGCTTGCTCTGCTTGAGAGCCACCTCGGCTTTCCGCTGCTTCTGCTGCAGCACCTGATCGTCTTCCATTTCCCGTGCCTGTCACCGTTTATGCAGCGAGGCGTGTTTTAACATTCCATAGAGATGACTTCATTACGTAATGATAAATTCATTCCGACGCTTTCCGCTGCTTCTGCTGCAGCACCTGGTCGTCTTCCATTTCACGTGCCTGTCATCACATGAAGATAAATTCATTTCGTGAATATGCACTCATTTTCATAGGGTTTGATTTGGCATGCTGCAGCACCTGGTCGTCCTCCAGTTCACGCGCCTGTAACGGTGAGCAGCAAGGTGTACTTTAGCAATTCATAAAGACTGCTCACTGTCAATGCCCATACCGATGCTATCAGGGATACTTGCACAGAATCGACAACAAATCAAGCTATGTCACGGGCTGCACACACTGCCTACTTGTACAGGCGGTGTATTGCAACAACGACAATTGACAATGACGGGCATTGCATGATGCTCTGCAGAGTGCTCAACACGTGAAAGATGTTGATAGTCAACGTTGACATCAACTGGGGTGCCATACAAGCATATACAACGTTCATTCTGTCGCATTCATATTGTGGGGTGCCAGACATGCACATACATACACACCTCCTGATACGTCCTTACAGCCTGTTCATACTGCTCCAGCTCCATCTGCGCATCGCCAATCAGCACCTTTGCCTCCTGCGGTGACACGCATTGCGACAGGAGAAACGACGGCGGACACACATGGCTGTTACGTGAGATCCAGCTCCCCGCACTGTGGAAAGAAAGGTTCACTGTGAAGTAACACAGCAATGAATTGCGCGTGACGCAATGCCTGTTGCTCGCTGCCACAGCCCTAACCCTAACACTAGGATGTAGGTTTGGCCCCAGCCCCGCGTTTCTGCCGAGTACATAGCTTGAGTGCTCCCTCAACTTGAGCATTGGGTCGGTTGGCAACCCGCGTGATGCAATGTCTTCTGAGCGCTGCCCCTGCTTTAGACACCTGCACGTGACCGCGCCCCTGACACAGGAATGAGTCCATGATCACTGACATTTAGAGTATGGGTCCGTGTGCAATGCGCGTGACGCCACCTCTGTTGGGCGATGCCGCAATCCAAATCCTAACCCTGGGCTGGATTCTGCTACGCAATGCGGACAATGCTCGCTGGCCTTGCGGAATGGGTGGAATGGAATGAATCCGTTGCATTGCAGACTCACCTTGATAGAGGGTGCGCTGGCAATGCGCGCGATGCGACATTGACTGAGCGCTGCCACAGGCCTGCAGGACTGATAGGCCGTTCCATGCTGGGCAAATGATGCTCTCTGATCTTCTGTTAGCAATGCTTACCCATTGATCCTAACTCACCTTAAGGGGGGTCCGTATGCAATGCGCGCGATGCCACATCAACTGAGCGCTACCACAGCCCTACCCTAACCCTAGACTTAAAGTCTGTTCTGTCACGCAATGCTCTTTGCCCTTGCAGAATGCGTTCATTTGCATTGCAGACTGACCTTGAGAGAGGGGTCCGCTTGCAATGCTCGTGTTGCAACATCAACTGAGCGCTGCCACAGTCCTGCTCGCGCCAGCGCTCCGGCGGCGCGCACCAGCAGCGGCCCATTGAGCAGGCGGTGGTGCGGGTCCAACTCTGCAGCTTCCTGCCAGAGCTGCGCTGCTAGTACGGGTTGCGCGCTCTGGTTGTACCCCTCCGCCTGCAGGTTATAGTTAGCATTGAAGTTGTGGAGACTAGTTGAAGTTGAGGTGTAGGATAAGGTTGGGCGGGAAAATGTCCGCACTGAAGTTAGGGTTGGGTTCAGGTGGTGCGTATCCAGTTCTGCAGCTTCCTGCCAGAGTTGCGCTGCTACTACCGGCTGTGCGCTCTGGTTGTACCCCTCCGCCTGCAGGTAAGGAAGGGGAATAAACTCAGGGGTGAGGTGATGCAAGGTTGAACTTGGAACTTGAGCTTTGAAATTAGGTCAACGCCCTCTGCCTGCAGGTTAAGGAAGCAGGGTGAGGAAACAGTTGAGTGGTGGTTGGTACAAGCAAGGAACTTGAACATATTTCTATACCTGAGTGCGAGGTGCAGGACGATCACAGGCTGATCTGGCAGTCCACATGACCAACACAGCAGAACAGACCTCAACTAGCGCGTTGGGCACAGCAATTCGCACTGTTCACGAAGCACGCTCATGGTACATAGCAGTGCACACAGCACATCGCACTGCATGCAAGGCATGGTTGAAGGAGGGTAGGTACCCATGCACAGCCCTGCCATACGTACTTCTATACATACCCATACTCAACCAAACAAATCGTGTGCAACATACTATGTACCCACATACCTGTTCAGCTACCCCTTCCACATGTACACTTCAAAAGGATGACTGGGATAATGAGCGGTGACAAATATTTAACACGCACCTGTTCCATTCGCTTCTGAACCGCGCGGCACCGGTGGAACCAGTCCTTGCACTCACGGTGATCAGGATCGTGCTTTAGCGCCTCCTTGAAGTGATTTATGGCCATGTTCACCTCCGCCAAGCGATAGTACGCCTCGCCACGCATTTTGAGCGCTGCCGTGTTTTCCTTTTGAAGTTTGATGACGCGCCCCGTGTCCGCGACCACGACTTCGTAGTCGTTGAGGTGCCAGCTGCACTCCGCTTTGCGCAGGAGCAGCGGCACTGCGTAGTACTGCAGAAACAATGAAGCAATGCCATCGTTAGTTAGGGCTTGCAGCCTGGGGTTTTTCATGTACTGTACTTAATGTTCAATTGAAAACTTCAAGTTTGATGACGCGCTCCGTGTTGGCGTTCACGACTTCATATCGTTCAGGTGCCAGCTGCATTCCGCCTTGCGCAGTAGCAGCGGCACTGCGTAGTACTGCAAAAATGGCGAAGCAACGTCATTGTCTGTCAGGTCTTGCAGCCTTGGGCTGTTGATTTACTCCACATGATGTTCAAGTTAAAAACTTCAAGTTTGAAGATGCGACCACGACTTTGTAGTCGGTCAGGTGCCAGCTGCGCTCCGCTTCGTGCAGGAGCAGCGGCACTGCGTAGTACTGCGCAAACGGCGAAGCAATGCGATCGTTCGTCAGGTGTTGCGGCCTCCGGCTTTTCAGTTGTCATCACCTTCTGTCCAAAAATTTGACTTTATGAATAATGGAGTTGTAAACTTCAAGTGAGAGCAAATTGCCCAGCAAGAACAGCGTTGCGATGCGGATAGAGTTGCGCAAATATGATAGTTCTAGAATTGCAGTGCTCCACCAGCACCACCACCATTTTCAAGTTGAAGCGGCACCCCCTCTGTTGAACTCAGTCAAACCCCAGAGCAGCAGTTGCAAACTGTTACAAACAGTTACGCCAAAAACACAATAACGCCAGCGGCTTATGCGTCGCCACCGCCACTTGACGGCAGCCCCTCTCCTCTGCTGAACACAGTCAGGCCTGTGGCCGGCAGCTGTTGTCCCACAAACAGTCACGCCAAAGCAGTTACAAACAGTTACAGCTAATCACACAACAAATGCTGGAACACACGTGCCGTCCGTGCTGCTCAGTGAGCCATCGTCACCTGTTGAAGCAGCGCTCAGGTGCTTGAGGGGGGTTAAGGGTCAGGGTTGCGTTTAGGCCAAGGTGTACACTTCAGTTAAGCCTGCCGTTGAATATTCACCTCTGATGTGACTCAGCAGTTCAGGCAGTACTCAGATGTAGTTAAGGCTATGTAGGGTCAGGATGAGCTCAGCTCTGCAACGTGACCCAGCAGTTGAAGAAGTGCTCAGGGTAACTTGAAGCTAGGGGAAGAATGAGCTCAGTTTTGCAATGTGGCCATGCACCGTACGCCAAGGTGCACAGCCACGTCAGGTCAGGGCTAGGGTTAGGGTGAGCTCACCTCTGCGGTGTGGTCCAGCACCTTAGCCTAAGGTACACAATTTCGGAAAGCTAGGGCCAGGAAACGCTCAGCTCTGCAATGTGGTCCACCACCTTTTGGCTAAGGGAGCTGTATGCTGGAGCATATGGCAATTACCCGCTCATTGCTGTTTGCACGCTTGACTGTTACGGCAGTTACACTTGCCAGTACGCAGACCACAATACATCACTTTCTAGCAGCACACGGCTGGCGTCGGTCATTTTTTGAGTTGCATTGGTCACCTTCATGTCTACCCCTGGCGGTGCGGAGCAACAGGCTAGTGAGCAAAAGCTCTCTGTGCTGCATCAGGTTATGATTCAGCTCTCTACATTGCATCAGTAGTCAGTCAGGTCAGGGCTAGGGGTTAGGGCGAGCTCACCTCTGCAATGTGGTCCAGCACCTGACCATAAAGGTCGCGCGCCTGAGGGTACAGCCTTCGCTCAAAGTGCGCATGCGCCTCCGCCAGCTGGTGCGCACACAAGTCCGCCTGAGGCAGCCCCTCCGCCAGATCCTGAGATGTGATAGCAGATGTGATGGCAGACAGCGTTCGCGCTTAAATGCAGAGCAACCATTTGGACAGTGCTGCTGGTTTTGAACGCAGCTAATGTGGCCATTCAACTAGGCACAGGAAGCTCCGCCTGAGGCAGCCCCTCCGCCAGATCCTAAGATGCAATGGCAGACAACATTCGCGCTTACATTCAAAGCAAACATTTGGGCGCTGCTGTAGATTGACTGCGGCCATTGAGATGAGCACAGAAGCTCCGCCTAAGGCAGTGCCTCTGCCAGATTCCGCAGCGCAGTAGCAGACAGCGTTCGCGCTTGCATACAAAGCGAACGTGTTCTCGACGCTGCTGTAGATTTGTAGGTGGACTTGCGGCACAGAAAGCTCCGACTGTGGCAGCCCCCCCGCCAGATATTGCAATAACAGCTGATTATATCATTGTCCAAGACACATGAGTCTTCCATTTACATCATGAATATATGCACATGGATGAATATATGTACTTTGATAGTTGCTATTTCTCCTCACCGCATGCTTGGGGTCCATCGCCTGCAGCGCGAGATAGTCATTGCGACTTTCTGCGCACTGGCCTAGCAGTCGATACAGCTTGGCTCGTTGTGCCAGCGCCACCTTGTACTTCGGCTTTATCTTCAGCGCAGCTGACAGGTCGGCAACGGCCTCGCTGTAGCTGCAAGGTGCAGAGCGTGAAGCAGGACGCAACGGATTTCACGACAACGCTGTCATCGGCTATTACCTGTGCCGTTTAGGAAAGCACGGCAAACGCAGACTAGGTATGCAATCTGTGCACCAAGACAACACAGCACACTATGTGAATATGACAGATGAAGAAGTTTGACGCAGTCCTGCCTCACCTTCCCCGCTTCAGATGCACCCGAAAACGCTTGTAAAAGTTGCGCTCGTTGGCAGGCTCCAGCTCTATGACTTTAGAGAACAGCTCCAATGCCTCCGCCAGCGCCCCGGTGCTGAGCTTCGTCTCAGCTTGGCTGCGCAGGCCGCTGGCGTTCTGAGGAGCCTCCTCCGCCATGGTGCTGGCGAAAGCAGCAGCGTGATCCCCAGTTGCCATGATGGAGAGGACGACACACCCCTGCAGAAGCACCCGCCAGAGCGCATGGTGTGTGTGCTTGCCAGTGCTATATCGGTGGCCACCGCAGCTGCCCTTGCAGCGCGCCATCGTCCAGCTCTGCAATAAAGTGTGCTGTCTTTGGCTCGGCGCCCGAGTAACGAACGTCGAACGCTGAGGGGTGCCACGTGTATTGAAGTTGTGAAACGACCTGAAAGATCCCGTACCTCTAGTTTACCATGCAGAGGCAGGGCATTGAGTGCATACAGCTGCAGCGGGGATGTCATAATCAGGCCCGCAAGGGAGGCTCGCTGAAAGTGCGCGAGAACTACTTGCGGCATGGCGACACCCTGCTGGTGCCTCTGTCGGATACAGTCCTCGGATCTGGTGCTCCTGCTGACGATGGCGGTGGCTTCTGGGGACCATCCAGGCCTCAGCAGCAGCTTCTGCCAACAGTGTACATAACTCCGGATGCGACCGGTATACGATACTACTTAGATCTGCTAGAGAAGGTAGCTGAAACTCATGACAACTTGAAGCCGAAGTTCCTGCTGCTGCACAGCGCGGTTTACAGGGCCGCCGACGGCATGACTCAGAGAGAGCGGGGCAGGCTTCATCGGCTGCTTCAGACATCAGGCGCTCTCATGCTCATGGACGAATTCTGCTCCGACACAGCGACCAAGGGCGCCACCCCGGAGGAAGCTTTCGCCGCCGCGGCCGTGTGGTGCATGCACCGGCTATCCAAAGACAGGCCGTCCGATAGTGACGCTCCAGCCATATTTATCGTAACAGAAGAGCCAGTGCTCTATTTGCCGTACCTGCCGACAGATGCTGGCACACACCCCGCACAAGGCAGCGTGGCAGCTACGGACTGGGCAGCCTGGATCGACCTTTTCTACTCCGGCCACGCCGCCGCGGAGCTGCAGCAGGTGCGACAGCAGTGCTCAGCAGCAGCAGCAGCAGCAGCAGCATCCGCTGGTAACGCTGAGCAACTGCCGCCGCCGCCAGATACCGAGACTGCACTCGCAGAAAGTCAGGGGGGGGAGGAGCAGGGGGGCGGGGGTGGAGGCGGGGGGCTTCTGGAGGGTACCCTCAGCATCTTCCGGCACAATCCGCGCGAGGGAACGGTCCTGGTGCGCTCCGGCGCGCGCGCGGAGTCCGTCCTCGTCTCCGGCCGCGACGCGCTGGGCCACGCATTTCACGGCGATCGGGCGACGCTGCGCATGCTGCCGCGCCGCCTGTGGCGCGCTCCCGAGGGGTCGAGGCGACTGACCGTTGCCGCCGCTGCCGCCGACGATGATGATAGCGGCGGCGGCAGCGGTGCGCAGGAGGCAGCGTCCGGCGAAGGCGGTAGCAGCAGCAGCGGGCAGCAGGTGGGTGGGCCCTGACGCACGGAACAAGTAAGAGCTTGTCAATTCGTAGTGCAATGCTGCAATTGCAACCGCAAGGTGCGCGGCCCGACGTACGCAGTGCGGCTCGCGCACTTGCAATCGGTGCACAGTTCTGTGAGCAGGAACGCCGCATCGCATGGTGGGGCCGCAGTCATATTGCATTTGCGTTAGCGGTGTCGAGGATCGAGATGCCCCAAGTAGGGTATGTACGCGTGTTTCCTGACACTGACACTTAATTGTGTGTGTCACCGCGCGACGCCCCTGCCTGACGCGACACACTTCGCACCCTGCCACACTGCTCAGCAGGCAGCGCACGGCGCAGACGCGGTCCCCGCGGGCGTGGTGGTGTCTGTCGTGGGGTATGTATGCATGTATGCATGTAGTTGATCAACGGACACGAGCGCGTGTGCCACTTCGTGACGCCCCCGCCTGATGCAACTTATTACTCTGCCACACTGCTCAGCAGGCGGTGGGCGGCGCAGACGCGGTGCCCACGGGCGTGGTGGTATCCGTCGTGACGGCAGCGCGGCGCGCATTCGTCGCGACAATCCCTTTGGAGGAGGCTGAGCGGGGGGGCGAGGGGGGGGTTCTGGCGGTCCCGATGGACCCCCGCGCCCCTCGCATAAAGCTGCGCACGCACCAGCTTTCGCGCCTCATGGGGCAGCGTCTGCTGGTACAAGTGGACGCGTGGGAGCGCGGCATGCGCTTCCCCAGCGGCCACTACGTGCGCGCACTGGGTCCCGCGGGAGACGCCGAGACGGAAGTTGCGGCGCTGCTGCTGGAGCACGACGCGGCGTTCCCGCCGTTCAGCGCGCGCGCGCTGGCGTGTTTGCCTCGTGTGCTGCGGCCGCCATTTGAGCCGCAGGCGCCGCAGGGGGGTGAGGGGGAAGGGGGTGAGACTAAGAGGGGGTGGAGGGATAGCGGCTGGACCGTTCCCGAGGAAGATTCCACGGCGAGGAAGGATCTGCGGGGAGGGGGATATAGGGTGTTTAGCGTGGATCCACCGGGGTGCCAGGATATCGATGACGCGATGCACGTGAGGGAGATTGGGGGGTCTGGAAGTGGGGGGAGGGGGGGGGAGGGGGGGGACGGGGTGCGGAAGGCAGGAAGGGGGGGAAGGGGGCAGCAGCGGCGGCGACGGCTACAGGTCAGCCTCTGGGCTTCACGTGTTCTGAAGTGTAGCAGTTCTCTGTTTATATGCAAACGGATAGACAGTTTCAGCAGAGCGCTGCCGTTCGGCAAGCAGTTTTAGGGTTAGGTTTTGGGTTAGGATTAGGGTTAGCCCAAACCCCTACATACACGACACAACGCCATCTTGTCTATGAATACGTACAACCTGTGCAGCGCCACTTTCCCTGCAGGTCTTGCGATAGAGCAGCCAAACGTTAGGGTTAGGGTCAGGGTTAGGATTAGGGTTACAGGACACATCAAACCAACCAGGCCATCTATGGGGGGGTCCTTGGTCTGATGTGATAGCACAGGAATCAAGGGTGTTATTCACAAGGGCGGACACCACAGTAAGACTCCCGTTTTACTGGCACACCATTAGATGGTGCATGACAATAATTGATCCGCTGCTGCTTGTGCAGACCTTCATTGGACATCAGCAGCTGAGAAACTGTGGAGTTTTTGTTTCTTCTAGGGTTAGGAGTGGGGTTCTGTCTCGTGCTATGGTCATTGTGGGATGGGTGACACTGTGCTGGCAGCACAGCTAAACGCCGTGCACGCGTTGGCTGCAAGTGCAGCTGCAGGGACATGTGGCAGTGCTCAGGAACATGTGGCAGCGCTCACCTGCCGCTGTGTGTGGCGTATTGGCTCTGGTCAGGATTAGGGTCAGGGTCGGGCAGGCAGCAGCTTAGGGTTAGGGTTAGGTAGGACAGTGCAGCCCTGATGTTTGCAGACCAGTCAGAGTCGGTTGCTATTCCAACCCTAATTCGAACCCTAACCCTGTTTACTGTGTAGCCCCACACTGACTGCCCCACCTATGCCTGCATACCGCACTGCGCCGCTGCCGTCATGCGTGCGTGCAGGACCCGCTGCCGCACGTCGCCTTGATGTTGAATCCGCGGTGGTGCATCGCCTTGAAGTTGGCGTGCACATTGCGCAGTGTGCTGTGCGCTGCCTCACTGCCCAACGGTATGCATATCTGCATACCTGACTGCAACACATATATCACTGCAACACCGCGCTGCGTGCGCGCAGAACCCGCGGCGGTACGTCACCTTGAAGTTGGCGCAGTGGTGCGTCATCTTGAAGTTGGCTTGCACACTGCGATGACGCGCAGTGTTTAGCGCTGCATAATGCCTTGGCGTATAAAATGCAAACGCGGCACTACCCATACCTTCTACCTCACCGCCCTAAACATCTCTCTCGCTGTGATGCGCACGTGCGCAGAACCCGCAGTGGTGCGTCGCCTTGAAGTTGGAATGCATAGCGGACGTTGCGCGCAGTGTGTATAGCGCTGCGTCGCGACGCGGAGGACAGCACCTAACCCTATTCCTAACCCTAACCTTATTGCCTAACTAAACCTGCACATCTCTCTCGCTTTCGACAGGACCCGCAGTGGTGCGTCGCCTTGAAGTTGGCGTGCACATAGCGGACGTGGCGCGCTTCGTAGCACATGGCAGCCCTCTCGACAGGGAGGCGCGGCAGCGCGGCACCACTACCTACCTATCCCACCGCCGCTTTGACATGCTGCCAGCGCTGTTAGCGGGTGATATCTGCTCGTTGCACGGGGGGCGAGACAGGCTGGCCGTGAGCGTGTTTTGGGAGGTGGAGCAGCTGGAGGATGGTAGGGGGCGGGAGAGTGAGGCGTTTAGGCTGCCGCTGGCGGGCGATGGGAGCATTCGCGCGGAGTTTGCGCGGACGGTACGTGCTTCATAACAGACTTTTTAAATTACTCCAAAAGTGGGTAGACACAGCAGTGTACTTCACAGTGTAGAAGTAGAACCAGTAGTGTGATTGTATTGAAGTACAACAGCATGGCAGTATGCGATACCTCAAAGTATGACATGCCAGTTCGTGCGGCTGCGAATCGCATGGACAATGTAGGTGCACATAATGTATCGTTTACTTCAAAGTGGGTAGATACGGCGGTGTATACTTGACAGTATATTGAAGTACAACAACATGGTTTGGTTTTTCATGCCTAAAAAAAGTACAACAATGCGCGCGGAGTTCGCACGGATGGCGTGCATATGATTTACCAGACTGCATTCATAACTCTGACGTGTGTAGATGCAGCAGTGTATTCGTCAAAGCGTACAGAAGTAAGAGCACAAAAATATGGGTTCAAATGTAATTGTTGGCATAACTGCTGGCGATTAGGTGGCGCAGACTCGGTGCGGCGATGCGCAATCCATTTTGAATAGCGCTTAGGTACAGGCTGCAGTATACGGTAGTTGCGCTCTGAGGCCAGGTGACGGTTCACCCTAAGGCAAGGGTTTGCCGTCACAGTTCGGGCAAAATCTGGTACCATCACGTACTTCAGGGCGCTAAAAATGCCCATATGATTTGAACCCACGCGCACATTCGCCAGCGCTCCTGACGCCGCCTCACCACTCTCCATACGCTCGCTTGCCCTGCCGCGCCACGTGCTGCACAGGTGATCCTCACAGACTGCAAGATCTGGTACCATCACATACTTCATGTACTTTGTGAATAAGAATTGCTTACGGCTCAAAAATGCCAACATATACATTCACCAGGTCTCTGCACGCCGCCTCACCACTCTCCACACGCTCGCTCGCCCTGCCGCGCCGCGCTGCGCGCTTCACAGGTGATCCGCTCCGTCGCCGCCATGACCTACGACCAGGCGCACACGCTCATCACCAAGGGCCGCATCTCAGACCAGCCCCCCGTGCCCCCCGGTCAGGCGGGAGCCCCCGTCCCCCCCGACCTTCACCCCCCCCTCTCCGGAGACCTCAAACTGCTGACGCTGTTCGCGCGGTGGCTGCGGCAGCAGCGCTCAGAGAGTGGGGCGCTGGACCTGACCAAGGCCGAGGGCGAGTTGAAGTTTAAACTTCATCCGGTGACGGGCCTGCCCGTGGCCGTGACCGCCAAGGCCGAGCTGGAGATCAACCACACCATCGCGGAGCTCATGATACTGGCGAATCGGACGGTTGCGGAGACCGTTCTGCGCGCGTTCCCGAGCGCCGCGCTGCTGCGCACGCACGCCCCCGTTCAGGCCAGTCGCCTCGGACTGTTACAGGAGGTGGCGGCGGCGGCGGGCATAAGCGTGGAGGTGGGCAGCGGCGGCGCGCTGCAGGCGTCGCTGGAGCGGTCGCAGGCGGCGCGGGGAGCGGGAGTGGGCGCGCTGCTCAAGTCGCTCGCGACGCGCGTCATGTCGGAAGCAGTGTACGTGTGCACGGGCACGCTGGACGAGCATTCTGCGGGGGGTTCAGGGGGCAAGGAGGGGGGTTTAGGGGGCGGCGAGGGGGGTTCAGGGGGAGGGGGGGTGACGGGGGAGCGCCTCTCGCACTTTGGCCTTGGCATCGGCAGCTACACGCACTTCACGAGCCCGATTCGACGCTACGCGGACGTCGTCGTGCACAGGCTGCTGCTCGCTGCCACGGGCCTGGGCTACGCGGCGGAGGCGGCGCCGAGCGCTGATGACGCTGGAGCAGCAGCTGCGACGGTTACGGCAGTTACAGCGGTTGAAACCGCCCAGGAGGAGGCGGCGTGGCGCGCCGGCGTGCCGATACCGGCGTCGCAGGTGCCATCGCTGCTGCTGCCTGACCCCAACTTCAACTCCAACCTCAACTTCAACCCTAGCCCGCCCGCCCTAGCTGCGGGCCTCGGCGACCTCGATGGCGATGACCTCATTGACGCGCTGCTGGACATGGGCAGCGATGATGATGATGACGGTGTTGCAGCTGGCGGTGGCGATGTCGCAGCGGGCAGTTACGCACTCGTAACTGCCGGATCGGCGGCGGCAGCAGCAGCAGCAGCAGCAGCACCGGAGGCAGACGCGGCAGCGTCGGCAGGTGGAGGCAATGCTCAGCAAAAGGGCGGGGGTGATGTTGAAGTTGAGGAGGGGGTTGAAGTGGGAGGGGACGTGGCAGTGGTGCGGAAGGGCGCGCCGTTTGGCACTCTGGAGCTGGCGCGTGTGTGCGAGCACCTGAATAGCCGCACGCGCGGTGCCAAACAGCTGAGCCAGCAGTGCCAGGAGCTGTTCCTCCGGCTGCACTTCATGGTGAGTGGAGGGGAGAAGTGTCACCAATTACTTGAAGTAGACAGTTGCAGTTGTACGTGCTAAGCAGCAGCTGAGCCAGCAGGGTCAGGAGGTGCTCCTGCGGCTGCACTTCTGGTGAGTGGGTGCGAAGTGTCACTGTGATTACTTGAAGTATACAGTTGAAGTTTGGCGTGCTGTGCAGCGGCTGAGCCAGCAGTGTCAGGAGCTGTTCCTGCGCCAGCACTTCATGGAGAGTGGGGGGAAGAAGTGTCGCTGTGCTTGATCAATTGCAGTGTACGCTGCTCTTGAAGGCTCACTTGAAGTGTCATGTTTGGACAAGCCGTATAGAGCTGCTGCCAGACATAGCGAGCGCGATGCGGAGCGCCACTGATGCAGGTGATGAGGAGAAGGTGGTTTGCTTGCAGTTGTGTTTGTACTTGGGTGATACGCAGGTACGTGTGTTGTATTTTGGTGCACTTCACCTGGATTGCATGAGGCATGGTACCCAAATCACTGGTGGCAGCATGTTCGCGGTTTTGTATTTGGCCTCAAGCCAACCTCATACCGCAGTCGTGAGGTGGGCATTGCCTGTTTCTATGTTGAGGTTTTTACACACGTATGAATAGCACGTCCCGTGCTGTTCAATCTACATGTCTCTTCAGATTGCTAACCCGTTGCGGAAAAATGCAGCATGGGAAGGTTAGGACATACCGTGACCACCGCTTATGCACTGCAAACGCGTGGCTAAGAACCTCGATTGGAAAGGAAGGGATGTTTGCATACTTCAAGAAGTATAATTGCTCATTTGCCTCCCTTGCCGCTTCCTCACATCACCGCCGCTCGTGCGCTGCAGAACCGCGTGCGCGTGGTGGACGCCGTAGTGATGAGCCTCAAGGCCAACGGCTTCCTAGCCTACATACCTGCCTTTGACACCAAGGGCCCCGTATTTCTGGCCGACAAGTCGGGCGTCGTGCAAATGGCGCCGCAGCTGCTGCGCCTGCCTGCCGACTCTGGCGGCGAACCTGCGCAGGGCTTCGCGATGATTCCCAATTGCCGAGCGCTGCCGCATGCGCGTCTCGTACTTCAAGAGGGGACGCCCCAGGAGCTGAGAGTTGAAGTAGAAAAGGCGGCAGCGGTGACGTTCCACGTCCCCATGGTCGTGCAGCTGTACGTGACGTGCGATGTTCAACCGCACAAAGCGCGTCTGCCGGACTTGAGGTTCGGCCTTGCTGGCATAGGCCCTCGCGGCGGCAGCGGCAGCGGCGGCGGCGGCGGCGGCGGCGGCGGCAGCGCATCGCTGAGTCGCTTTACGTCAGAAGGCGAAGTTGCTGCCACGGCGGTGCAGAGCATCGGTGCCGCAGCAGCAGCGCACCAGCCGCCAGCGCACATATGCGCGGAGGTGTATGATGGGTTGGAGTGGGCGCGGGGGGGGCTAGGGGCGCCCCCCACCCCCCTCATCGATGTTGAAGTATCAGCCGCAGCAGCAGCGGGGACAGACTGCGGCAGCGGCGCGCGAAGAAAGAAGAAGGCTTCCGCAGCCGCGGCGGGCGCTGACAGCAGAACTTCAACCGCCAAGGGGCGCGTCAGCTACGGCAACTTCAAGGCGGAGGTGACGCCCCAGATGACCGTCCTGCAGCAGTACGCGTGGGAGCACGGCGCGGCGGAGGCTTCGTTGAGCGCTGCTACAGATGCAACAGTGTTCAGCACAGCGGTGCCTGCGAGCGGTGGTGCGGGTGTGCGGCTGGGCCAATGGGACGACAGTCGGGAGAGGGCCGCGCAGCGCGATGCGACCAGCAGGATTCAGCGGGAAGCTGCGAAGCGGCGGCACTACAAGAAGTCAAATGATTGACCCCGAAGCCAAATTATTGATTCCACCACATCTGGTGCCTTGGCCTGAGTTTGTGTTCTTGTGCACAACGATTTGTGTTGGTACAGTGGTCGCTGTACAGAGTACAGTACAGTTGTACAGTGCAGTTGTGGATTTTGCTCCTATTTGTGAAGGCGCCAGGATAGGCTCTCCGTTCCGCCAATGAATGCACTCGTAATGCTTGAGCTGTGCCACATTGCAACAGTTTGGACATCTTACTGGCTCACGACACCCGTACTTGATGGTGACCACTGCACTATTGATCTTGCAGAAAGTGCGACGCCGTCAGACGACACATGAAGCCAAATCGTCCATGACAGTAATGATCACGTTATGCCGACCTAAGTGGGCTCTGGACGTCCGTTGCTGAGGTATGTCGACAAGATCCCTATGTTGATATGAAATGGAATACTTGAAAAAAAAAAATCACACAGGAGGCGTCGTACTTCCACTTCAACCACGTATTGACAAATACGTGTGTTCTCTGCTTGACCTTGGTCTCCGCGATCTGGCTGAAATCACTACCCTAGAGAACAAGCATGTATGCAATTGCTGCGCCAGTTGCCCCAAAGGTGTGGAAAGGTGCTGCAGTTGAGAGGCAACACATTCGTTGTTGGCATCGGATGCTGGGCACGGGGTCACTGAGCTCTTCGACCAGTCGCCAGGAGGGCGGCGGCACTGTACCAGGGTGGGCTTGCGGATGAAGTGGTCAGGAGGAGGAGTCGACAAGGATGCAACCGTCCGCCGGCTGGCAGAGCCGGAGAGCACCATCAAGCTGCGGTGTGCAGCCAAGGTGCGGATGGCAAAGACGCATACTCATCTGCTGTCATTGCTTGCTGCTGGCGTGAGAACATCAGTGACCTGCAATGAAGCAGAGGCGTCATCTTTCGTGATGCAAGCAGTTAAAAAACAATGTCAGCACTGGTCCCACCCTGCAATGATGCGCATCACACAACATCCCTTCATCTCTGCTGCAGGTTAAGCAGGCTCGCAGTGAGACTGGGAAGGCCAAGGCTCGTGCTACTGCAGCTGCCATCGACGCCGCGGCGAGCGCCAAAGCGGAGAAGCTGTTTCGCAAGCTGTACCACAACGCCGCCAAGAGTCACGCAGCGGAAATGGCCCAACGCGACATTGCTGCCGCCGCCGCTGCCACCGCCACTGCCGCCGCCACCGCTGCTGCTGCTGCCAGCGCTGCAGAGGCAGCTACTCTCCGTGGACGTCTCGGTGCTGCGATTCTGGCTCAGACTGCTGCCACAGAGCGCGCCAACGCTGCCGATGGTCGTGTCCGCAACGCCATCGCCGTCATCAGCAAGCTCGACTCCGCCCTCGCTGCCAGCAGGGATGGGACTGCGGTGTGTGTGAGGAGGGAGCAGAGGGAGCGTGTCACGGCGGTCTTCAAAGAGGCAGCTGCTTGCGCACAGGAGCGCATTGCCGCCGCCGCCGCCAGACAGATGGAGATCAAGCTAGCGGCAGCGGAGGCGCAGCTGAGGGTGTGCAAAGACAGGGAGGGTCGCCTGGTCCTTCAGAAGTGGAACCTGCAGGACGCGTTGGCGGCTGAGAAAGAGGCCCATGCAGCGGAGGTGCAACGCGCCGACAGACTCAGAAATGAGACCGCAGTGTGTGTGAGGAGGGAGCAGCGGGAGCGTGTCAGGGCTGTCTTCGAAGACGCAGCTGCTTGCGCAGACATGGTCGGACAGCTTCCACCCCAGAGCCTCCACGTGATCCATCCAACGTCTCGTGAGCTCAGAGTCTGTCCTGAGCTTGGACCCGGAGTCAATGTGCTGCATTCTGAGCGCATAACGCTCCCTGAACCAGCTCGACTCCTGCGCAGTGTGCTGTTTCGCCGCAGCTATGTACCTGTCGCCAAGTCTAGCGGCAACGGCGGCAGCGTCGGTGCGCTCCCTTGCAGTAGCCGCCGCCTCGCTGAACACTGCATGTCGCTTCGCCTTTGCATGGGCCGCTTTCTCAGCCGCCAACTCATCCTGCAGGCTCCACTTCTCAAGGACCAGGCGACTCTCACTGTCTTCGCACACCCTCAGCTCCGCCTTCACTGCCGCCAGCTTGATCTCCATCTGTCTGGCGGCGGCGGCGGCGATGCGCTCCTGTGCGCAAGCAGCTGCCTCTTTGAAGACCGCCGTGACACGCTCCCTCTGCTCCCTCCTCACACACACCGCAGTCTCAGCCCTGCTGGCAGCGAGGGCGGAGTCGAGCGTGCTGATGACGGCGATGGCGTTGCGGGCACGACGATCGGCAGCGTTGGCGCGCTCTGTTGCAGCAGTCTGAGCCAGAATGGCAGCAGCGAGACGTCCACGGAGAGTAGCTGCCTCTGCAGCGCTGGCAGCAGCAGCAGCAGTGGCGGCTGCAGTGGCGGTGGCAGCGGCGGCGGCGGCAATGTCGTGTTGGGCCATTTCCGCTGCATGACTCTTGACGGCGTTGTGGTACAGCTTGCGGAACAGCTTCTCCGCTTTGGCGCTTGCCGCGGCGTCGATGGCAGCTGCAGTAGCACGAGCCTTGGCCTTCCCAGTCTCACTGCGAGCCTGCTTGACCTGCAGCAGAGATGGGCAGTGGATGAAGCGCTTGTGCACAGCCCGTTGTCGGTTTCACGCTGTGAAAGCCCGTTGTGTTTATTGCAGATCACTGATGCTCTCACGCCAACAATGACGACAGCAGATAAGTATGCGTATTTGCCGTCCGCACCTTGGCTGCACACCGCAGCTTGATGGTGCTCTCCGGCTTTGCCAGCCGGCGGACGGTTGCATCCTTGTCGACTCCACCTCCTGACCACTTCATCCGCAAGCCCACCCTGGTACCAGCGCCGCCCTCCTGGTGACTGGTCGAAAAGCTCAGTGATATGTCGCCCCCGGTTCCCAGCATACTGTGCAGCTGAAAAGCGGACACAGCTGCTTGGCAGCACGCTTCCCCCTCGTTGACTATCATGCAAGGCTCGCTGAAAAAAGGCCTCTGTTGGGCAGCTGCCGAGCTGTTGATTGGAGCAGCCGCCTGCGTATGGATGAACGACCTTGCTCTCACACCCCTCTGGCCGTGATTTACAGGTATCTGACAGCAGTGTGGCTTGCATGTTCGGTGTGTGCACATGTGCGTATGTGATGAGCCATATCCAATTTGAAGGCTGAAGGCGATGTCGCAACCGAACCATGGTGAAGGCTGAAGGCGATGTCGCAACCGAACCATGGCTGATCCGCAAACCGCACTTGGACTGATGCCGGCAACAAATGTGTTCGTGGCGCTTTGCTTTACATGCATGCACACACTGGCAGCACATGCCAGCAACACGATGCCGGGCGCCTATGCAATGCTTTCCGCCCAAATCAGCAGAGCTTGACAAAGATTGACAAAGACAGCAGTTGCCATGCACTTGTGCCAACTCAGCACCCAGCGAGCGCATCAGGACCACAGTCAATGTGCAGATATGCACGTGCTTCCAAGCATGCATGTATGTATGTATCGCGGGCAGCGCAACTTCAGCTGCCATCACTCATGCGCCCCCCCCCCTGCAGATTCAGAAACTTGAAGTGCGATCGCGCCCGTCGCCGTGCTGATGCTCAAAGTTTAACAGCCCGTGCACATCCGCAAACGACTTCCTGAATGACTCTAGCAAGGCCGCCGCCTCCGCAGGATCCGCTACAAATCTTGCGTCATCGTGCGAATCACCGCTGCCGTGGTGATGCTCAACAGCCTCGCTTGTTGCCTGCCATGATGTTGAAGTTTTGACGCTCCTCTCATGGGTAGCGCAGTGCTCAGCATCAGGTGGAGCGTCACCAGAGTCGCCCGCCGCCTGCGCGAGCTGAGCAGCCGATACGACGAGGAGTTGAAGTGACAAGAAGTCAGGCGCAACAACATGGCAGTGCTCACTCGACTTTGAATGTGTGCATGCACGCTACAAAATGTAAACATGGTATATGTATAGAAGCATGTGACAGCATTGCTTGAACACACCGCGCAGCTTCAGCAGGGTTGGCGACACAGATCTTGCATGTCCTTCAGAAGCAGTACCAGAAATTGGGCTTGTTGCTCTTTTCATTGATTTTTGCTCAGGGCGCAAAGCCCAGATGAATGGCATCTAACTTCAAGCTTGCTGTACGGAATATACATGTCGTGTGACAGTCTGAAAGTGCCTCAACGACAACCACTCAAATGCCGCCGCCGCCAAATGGCATCTTGGGATTCTCCCCTACGTCCTCTCCATGTGCCCCCCCCCCCCCCTGTTGTACTTCAACAGGTGCTTTGTGACATTCAAGACATATGCCTTATGCCTCTGTTGATTGATTCGCTTCAAGTTGATGACTTGTTGCTATTCAGACAAAAATTTATCGTGCTCCAGACAAAGATAATTAGATCACCACCAAGTAGAGAATTATCATAATAAACAGTGGTAGCAAGTCAACAAAGCAAACACATATCCTGCCACCATGTTCACGTGGAGTTAATGGGTCATAGCAACTCAGACAGAAATGAAGCGCTACTCAGAGACAGAAATGGTAGACGATGGTTACCAATTCCACCATTATTAGGAATAGTATTCAGAAAAGAGCGTCTCTCACCTCCTGGTATACTTCTAGGGCACTGAGGATCAGAGATACATGATGACAACAGTAGTAGCTTAGCAAATCACCAATAGAGTGTTCCTCACCTCTTGCTTGCTGTACGTATGGACTTGTATTTATAAAGGCCCAAGGGAGGCCGGGTTGCCTATGCAATCGAAAAGCTTGCGTCAACGCAGCAGCCTAGTCTGCGCTGTGCCCTAGGAGTTTGGATACCGGCGCCGCAACACAGCCCAGCATTCGCGCTCCACGTGTGTATGCCATGACGCGCTCCGCCAACTCCCGCGCCAGCGATATGCTCAGCTCAATGTGGATCTGACGCTTAGCTAACCCGGCCTTGCGTAACACATCTGCCTTCCCCCCCCCTGAGCACAGTGCTGAGTGCATTGCCAACTCCTTAACAAAAAGGCTTGTCTGCTTGCCCAGCCGTCCGTACGACTCCTGCACGAATGGCACAAAAGCCCAAGATGACGTCAAGGTGCCGGTGTGGTGCTTGACCTTCGCGTCCTCCCCCACCCCAGCAGCATAGCCGTCCGTGTTCGAGGCATTTGTTTTGCCTGTCAGGTACGAGCTCGCTGTGGGCGCGCGCACACTTGTGTCTAGCACTATTCCCTTGTTACGGTATGCACTGCTAAAGTGCAGACACCCTGGGTCAATGACTGTGTCCGCCCGATACCCCGGTACCTTGAAGACGCTAGCGTCCTCATTGCGGACAATAGAGACATGGTGCTGTCTCAAGATGCGCTGTAGGCACCGCTTTTGGGCAGTGTGTGTCGCGTTGTGCCCCCGTATGTGCTGGCTGGGGCAGCTGATCGCATGCGTGGAGGTGGGGCTCACGTCACTGCACCGCCATGGGCACACCTCGCCCTGTATGCCCCACCCGTCTATAAAGATCGCAACCATAATCATCGTGGCTGCTGCCATACTGGACATGGGCGCCGCACCCGGGCGGTCATTGGCAGCGGGTGGCACGCTCATCCACGCCATTGCCCCGGACGCACGCTGGCTGCGCAGCTGCGCCAGGACCCGCGCGCTAGCCTGTTGGCGGCGGCGGCTGGTGTCACGCAAGTCACCAATAAGTGTAGCCTGCGTCGGCTTGCCCACGGCACCAGCCGAGGCAGCCTCTAGGTCCTCCACCAGGCAGTCCTCGTATTGACGTCGAAGAACATTTGAAAGGCGGGCTTGTAGTCCGTGCGTGAAGTGACCGCGCCGGCGGCGGGGCACTACCTTTCTGCAGATCTCGTCAGCATAGGCCTCCCAGTCGTCGTCGTCGTCCTCCTGCCCGCCGCTGCAGCTGCTTTCTTCCGCGCTAGTTTGTGTTTTAGCGGGCGTGGAAGAGGCAGCCGCGGCAGCGGCTTGAGGGCCAGGTACGGTCGCCGCCGCAGCGGCCGCCTCGGCGCCAGGCACAATGCCGTGGGTGTGTGGGGCTGGCTCAGTGGTCCCCGTCTCCGTGACGGCAGTTGCGGCGTAGATCGCTTGCACCGCAGTGGGGAGCGTCGACGCTGCGGCCGTTGTATCCGCTGCCCACCGTAGCAACGATGCTGGGAGCTGCTCGGCCACAGCTGTGCGTGATTTTTCGCCGCCATCAGCTGTCAGCGCTCGCGTAGAGCGTCGCACGGCCTCGATGATTGGCGGCAGTCCCTGGTCCTCGCGTATTGCGCATGAGTGCTGCGCGAACCAGGTGACTGCGCCGTGTTCGTCAGTGCCGAGCCTCAGGGCCCCTGCTGCCACAGTGGCATGAATTATTGCAGGCCGCAGTGTTGTGCATGCCTGGGCCGTGTATGCGGCTGGTGCCAGTAGCCCCAAAAGCGGCATGCCCAGACCGCCTCGTCGCTCCGGCAACCGTGACGCCCGCAGTGGCACTGCGATGTCCGTGAGTTCTGGCGGGCCCAAGCGCGGCAATACCAGCACGCTGCCACTGCTGGCTACCTCATTGTCACCAGCAGTGCAGGCGGCCAGCAGGTGTGACTTCATGACTGCCGCGGTAGCGCAGCCGTGCAGGTGCAGCATGCGTTCAAGCGTCCATGCACAGAACCCGTCAAATGCGTGCAGCCATGTCTCACTCAAAGCCGTGTCAACGACCCGAGCTAAGAAGCCCATGCGCTTCGTCAGTGACCTGCGCAGAATGAACTGTGCTGCCTGTAGGTGATGCCGCGCCATCCCAGCTAGCTGCCACGACAATCGCCATGTCCCTGCGTCAACAAGATGCTTGCTCATGGCAGCATGCACATAGGCTGGGTGCCCTACCGGTACCCCGACCGACGTAAAGCCCTGACTGGATTCTGGCATGGTGGCGTCCACAAACGGTATGTCAAGGGCGCGCAGGCGTGCTCTGGCCGCTTCATCAAACACTGTGCCGCGCATGGCAATGGCCAGCGACTTGTCTGGTCGAACGCGTAGGCCCCCTGCCGCAAGCCGACGGATCACCTCTGCCACCCCAGCGGCCGCTGCATCGTCGAAGTAGGCAGCTTGCAGCACGTTGAGGTCATCCAGGAAAGCGCAGTGCGGGGCTGGCGGTTCCGCTGTGCTGTGGCCGTAGGCCGGCATACTGCCGGGCGTCGCATTCACTCCATCAGGGTAGAAGAGTAGGAATGCCGCTGCCACTGCAAAGTACAGCGGCCCTAGAGGGTCCCCTTGCTGGCACCCTAGGTGGGAGCAGATAATGCGAGCTTCACCGTTCACCTCCACTCGCATCTCTGGGGCAGTGTCACCACAGTATACGGACTCAAAGTGCGGGAGCAGCTCCGGACAGAAGAGCATAAGTCCCCGCACAATGGCGGCGCGATCCACACTGTTAAATGCGTTCTCACAGTCCAGCTGGATTGTGGTGCCATACAGCTCGTGCCACACGCGCGCGCGCGCTGCCACATGCTCGACGCCAGACCGGTATCCTACGCCAAACTGCGACATGGAGGCCAGCAGCCCCGATATTTTGCCCTTGACACCCCGTGCCGCTGTGGACCCGAGGAGTCTGCGCCAGACACTGGAGCAGGCGATCGGACGCCGCTTCTGTCCTATGCCTGAGAGGGCCGCGGCGCGGAGAAGCCGTTGCGATTGCTCCGGCAGCAGTTCGGGCTCAACAAGCAGCGTCGTGAACACCTTGGCCAGGTGATGGGCGAATGCCGGTTCCATCACATCCGATTCTGAATCACCAGCTAGTCCTGGCGAGGCACTGCCCACGGGGCGGGTGGCTGCTTTCACTGGTGCACCAGGCCCAGCGGCCATCAAGAGGTGTTCATAGCGTAGGCCGTCCAGCCCTCCTGCCTTCCCCGCCCCTGCTGCGGACAAGGTCGACAGTATGTCTGTCGCCTCCACCTCGAGGCGCCGTCCGGCTGCGCTGGCAGCATCCTCAGGCCTATCGCTGCGATCATGCGCCTGACCCGATTCGAAGACGGGACTGCCGCTGCCAGCGGGCCCGGCGGTCGTTGCCACCCCTGCGCCGTGCAAGCAGTGCCGCCGGGCGTCGCGTACCAGGCCGCGCACTTGCTCCATTGGCGTATCGACTACCCCGGGCCGGGTGCCAGTTTCAGGGTGCTTTGCTGCCAGCACCTGTGCCGTGACCTCGTCTGCTGGGGCGCATGCTTCACGCGCCTCTAGTCGTGCGGCAGCCAGGCCTACGCCCCGTCGCTTGCCTGAGAGGGCAGCGCATGCTGTTTGCTGCCTGGAGTCAGCCTCCGTCCAGTCGGCATCGAAGTTCGTTTGTGCCGACGCCGTAGCTGCGTTGTTTGGTTTGGGGGCCCGCAGCGCCGCTGCTGCTGACAGCGTCTTTCTCAGTAGCTCCGCAAAGTCGCCAGACAGCAACGCTGCCAGCCGGGCCGCAGGCGGCATACCGGTTCCCTCCGGTTGCCTACCAAAGGCCATTGCTGCTAGCAGGTGCAGCAGCCTGTAGCCGCGCTGCACTAGAGTCTGAGAAACCTGATGAGCAAACGCCCCGGCACCATGGTGGAGGCGCACCCGTGCCGCCTCACGTGCACTGTCTGTGGCGTCCGCCAGTAGTCGTGTGGCGTGCTCCACTAGCCGTGCCCACTGGGTGCACTGCAGCTGAGTGCGGAAGGGGTTGGCAGTCGTGGTGAACCGTAGCAGCAGTAGATCCGCCTCATTGGTCTGGTCAAGTGCGTGGACGACCGAGGGCGTCGAGAGGTCCCAAGCCAGGGATGCTTGTGACTGGGGCTTTGAGGGCCTGCCACTGGTGGTGGTGGTCGGGGGGGGCGGTGACGCGGCATCGTCCGGCGGGTCCAAGTCCATGTCCGCCCATCCCACGGCCGTCCCGTGGGGGGGGCTGCTGTCCTGCAGCCTTAGGCTGTTAGACTGAGTGCGGCTGCCGGCGCTGCCAGGCGGTGCCGCAGCAGCTGCCGTTCGGCGCCGGCGTTGCGCGCCGGTTGCCGTGGCCGCCGGGCGTTTCTTGCTGGACTTTGAGTTGGCAGCGCCACTAGCCGGCACCGCCGGTGGCTTTGGAGGTGTCGCTGCGGCAGCCCCCGCCGCCGCGGCCGCGCCGTCGCTACCCGCACCCCCGCCCTCGGACTGGCCCGGGGGTACTGCCGGGCGTGCGCGCGTGGGGGCGCTTCCATTCCGTCGACACGTGTGGCATGGCGAGGTCAGCGCGCATTGCCTCTGCCCCGCGCTGGCTGACATATGGACCAGACCGCAGGCACCTGTGCATGCACTCAGCTTCCTTACCGCCCGTAGGAAGTCTTCTGCCATGCAACCATACATGGTGCTCATCTCCTGCACACGCTTGGCATGGTGTGCCCCAGTGTTGCAGGTACTGCTGCCTGAAGGGGCACGGTCACCGGATGGGTCGTGATCAACCTGCTGCCGGATGCCCTTGGCGTATGCTGCCGCCAGATTTTGCTGACAGTGTGATGTGCTCGCCTCAGGGTTCAGCATCGACCTCGTGCAGCTACCACCGTTGAAGTGGGCCACTACCGGTGCCTTGTTGTACTTCAGAAGGCTCTCTCAATACATTTCTGTTCTCTTTCAGACAGATGCCTACTTGCCTTGGCATATTTGCTTGAATTGCTTGAAGTTGATGCCTTGGTCCTATTCATAGAGACATGCATCGCTCGCCAGACAAAAATAATCAGACGACTAGAAGTACGCCACATTAACGAGTAGCAAGTCACTAATACAGTGTCCCTCACCTCCTGGTATAGGGCGCTGGCGCGCTCTGCCGCTGCTGCAAGGTCTGCAAGTGCCCTGGCATACTCGCTCATGCCGCGTGGCAGAGACAGCCGTTGACTCTGACTTTGACTCTGTATTGCAGGACAAGGAAAGGCCAATGACCAGGATTGGATTCACTGAAGTGAAAGCAGTTCTCATTTGGAAGCACTGAAGTTTTCAGCATGCGATCACAGCCTTAGGGCTCAAGTTAGGTTTTTGGTTGCGCAATCTGCGCTGCAGAGATCTTGGGGGTTAGTTTGTAGAGCAAGAGGAGAGAACCAGCAAGAGGAGAGAAACGTAGTGCAGCTGATGCAAAACATGCGACAGAGCTATGGCGGTGACTAGGTTTAGGGCTTGGCTGTCACGCACCTGCGTGTGACGGCGGCGCGCACGAGCGGCGGGCGACGAAGCAACACCCAGGCGTGGGAGCGCTGCGTCCGCTGTTGCTGTCGCTGCCGCTGCCGCTGCTGCTGCTGCTCCTGCTGCTGACTGCTGATGCATATTCACTTCCGGCAAGTCCGCAGATGAAGCCGCCACAGCAGGGAGTGCCGCTGCCGCTGCTGAGCGACGAGGCATGTGCATAGGTGGCACGTCCCCGGTTGAAGGAGTTGATAACTTCAACTTCTCTCCGCTGCTGCGCGGGCTGTCACGGACCCTGCCGTCAGGGTTTGCAGCCGTGTCAGACGCTGCGGCAGCTGCAGCATCTGATGCACTGTCAACGCGCTGCGCAACTGTCACTGTCGAAGGACTGGAGGGCTGCTGAGCAGTTGCTGCAGCTGCTTCTGCTGCCGCTGCTGCTGCTGCCTTTGCCGCCTCCGCTGCTGCCGCCTCTGGTTCTGCTGCAGAAGGGGGCAGCGACAACGATGCACTGGCATCTGCCGCTGCGCCAGCAGTGGCAGCTGCAGGAACACCATCACCAGCCACAATCGCACCAGCGCCATGCCCTACATCGACAGCGGCAGCAGCATCACCGGCAGCAGCGACAGCAGCAGCAGGAGCAGCCGCGGGAGCGGCGGCAGCGACAGCGCCGCTGTCTGTTGGCTCGCTCAGAAGGCCCATCGCCTCCAGACGGGAACGCATTTTCTCCACAGCATTCTGCATGTGAGGAAAGGCAACGGAACTTGGTTTAGGGTTGGGGTCAGTAAGAGGGGGGTTGGGGAGCAGCAACGCTTGAGCGTTGCTGCCGTAACACGGTCTGCAGAACGCTGCGAGGTGCTGTGTGACTGGTGTGCTAAGCTTTGTATGAGTGATGCTGACAACCTAGGGTTAGGGTTAGGCCCTAAAAGCTGTCAAAGTACTTCTAAATCGCCGCAGCCAAAGCACAGCATTAGGGTTAGGGTTAGGGGTAGGGTTAGAGTCAGGGTTAGGGGTTAGGAGTTACAAGGCATGAGCTGCGGACAGTCACGCCTTGAAGCAGGTAAGCGTGCCACTCTTGAACACTGGCAGTCCAAGGTGAGCAAGGATAGAGCATCGTTGACCAGGGGGATGTAACGGTAGCACTGCATCCAAGCTGCAATGCTTGGCTAGAATCGGAGTTAGGGCTAGGGTGAGTCTTTTGCGCATCTGTTCTGCACACGTGATCACTGCGCAAGTCATCGTTGCCCCCATTGGCCGTACGCCGATGATGCTCAGTCCACCGTCACCAAGGACAGTTCAGCGTGCTTCTACCGCTGTAGGCAGGGCTTGTAGAGTTCGTTCAAATTCTGATGATAGGTCAGTTGTGCTTGCTTCCGTCTCACACCGCCCCTCTTGTAGGATTAGGCTCATAATGTTAGATTGCATTGCACTTGACAGGCGGGCAAATATCAGCAGTGGCGTTTTCCTCCGCTCAGAGGGTTAGGCTAGTAAGGTTAGGTCAAGTTTTCTGAAGGGGTACCTAGGCAGGTATCATCAGTTGCACTTGCCTCCGTCTCGTGCCGCCACTCAAAGCCTAGGCTCATACTGTTAGATTGCATTGCACTTGACAGGCGGGCAAATATCAGCAGTGGCGATTTCCTCCGCTCAAAGGGTTAGGCTAGTAGGGTTAGGTCAAGTGTTATGAAAGGGTACCTAGGCAGGTATCATCAGTTGTACTTGCCTCCGTCTCGTGCCGCCATTCACATACGCCTAGGCTTGTACAGCTACGTCAATTTTTGAAGGGGTGGGCAGGTATCAGCAGTTGCACTTGCCTCCGTCTCGTGCCGCCTTTCGCGTAGGCTTAGGCTCGTACATTTACGTCAATTTATGAAGGGGTTGGCAGGTATCATCAGTTGCACTTGTCTCCGTATCGCGCCCCTGCTCCCATAGGGTTAGGCTCGTAGGGTTAGGCCAATTCTTTTGGAGGGTTAGGCCAATTCTTTTGGAGGGGTAATCAGGTATCATCACTTGCACTTGCCTCCGTCTCGCGCCGCCGCTCGCGCCGCCGCACCGCCTGCGCAATCTTGCTGGCCAGTGTGGAGCTCGCAGTTGAAGAAATGGATGACGAAACTGCCGACGACGAAACCGCCGTTGCCAGCAGCAGCTCCTGCTCGCCATCCGCATGCGTATCACCAAGAGCTGCTGCTGCTGCTGCCTCTTGGTGAGCACTGCCGCTGTGCTGAGTGTTGTTGCCGGCTTGCCCGTGTGGAGCGCTGCTGCTGCTCTGCTGAGCACTGCTGCTGCCATGCGGAGCACTGTGGATGACATGCGGAGCGCTGCTGCTGTCCTGTTGAGCACTGCTGCTGCTGCTGTGTTGAGCACTGCTGCTGCTGTGCTGAGCGCTGCTGCTGGCCCCTGCGCGTTCGTGTGCATCCTCCGCTGCTGTCTTTGGCTGCAGAGCGATGGCGCTCGCTGCTGCACGCCGCAAACGCAGTGGCGGTTTGAGGATTTGCTTAAAGTGTAGTGTTGTAGCGTAAAAGTACACACTGTACGTTGGCATTCCGTGGGTGAATCATATCGCAACGCGCTGTGACGAGTGCAGTGGCGATTTGAGAGTCTGGTTCAAAATGACGTAGCGTGTTGTAACCAAAAGGTGCACATTGTCAGTCACTGCGTGGACAGATCATGCCGCAACATGCTGCAACGACACTTTCAAATTGCCGAAACGACGTCTTGAAGCACTCGGGCACAATGCATACCACTATAGCTGGCCTTGGCTGTGCTCGAAGCTCTGACTGACTTCACACTTGACCGACATTTAGCGGAGCGTCAGGGCTAGAGTTGGATAGATTACCGCATCCAGTCAACAGTAAATGCAGTTCTTGCAGTGTCACATTTTAGTCACCTACAGTATGGCTGCCCTCAAAATGCGTTTGTCGCAGTTTCACTGTTGTTGTCTGATGCTTCTAGTGTGACAGTTCAACACTGCTTATGACGTACATGCATCGCTCATTACTCATGCAACCGCTCAGTGACACTCGAGCGCTGCTGCGCATCAGTGTCCTTTGCCCACTCTAGAAACGCCCTTAGGCGGGCAGTTTGTACTCAGCTACTTTAAGTACACGCAGTGCGAAATCCTCAAAGCCACTACAATAGTATTTCCGGTTTTCTTGCAGTAGTTTGATGAGCAAGTACTTCCTGTAGCACAAGTAAAAAAAAGGGATCTGTCAAGTGCAGAATCTGCCACCACGATTCAGAATATAGCAGAAGGTGCTGTTGAAGTGACCATGTGCGCTTTACATACAACTTTAAGCACCAAGTTTAGCATCAGGGGTAGGGTTTGGATTAGGGTTACAGCAAGGTATGTATGCATGTACCTGCGTCACCGTCACTGATGGCCTCCAAAATGTAGTGTTCCTCAGTGTCGCTTGCACCCCTGCTGTTGTGCGCAGACCCACCTTGGAACGCATCTGTCACATTGAAATCAACCAGATATCGAGGCTCTGATGAGCATTAGGGTTGAAGTTGGTATTAGGACTTGGGCCACATGCGGTGAGACTGGAGCAGATTAATATTTCCAAGTGTTGCTCGCGCCCCGGCTGCTGTGCGCAGACCCAGCTTGGAACACATACATCACACTGAAGTCGGTCAGATATCGAGGCTCTCATGAGCATTTGGGTTAGAGTTGGGGTTGAGATTTGGGTAAATCCGGTGCAAGTGATCCAGATATATATTTTCAACAATAAACAGGGGTTCTCATATATGCTGGTAGCCTTAATGCTAATCCTAGCACGAAGTGGCGCCGATGCTTTACATTGCATCGGTACCACAAATCTAGAGTGAGACGAGAGCGGCCCTGACTATGGCACAACTTGAAGTGAAGGTGTACAACCAATGGCCATGCAGTACGACTCTGTACGGGCACAACTTGAAGTACACGTGTGCACCCAATCGCCATGCGGTACGACTTTGTACTTCACCACTAACAGCAAGGCAAAGGCAGGACCCAATCAGTTGAAGTTGACATTGCGCATACACAACGGTCAAGGTATGTATGTATTATTGCAGTGCTATGTACATGCATGCAACGATGCGCAACCCATGCTGGTTGCTGAATACTTGAAGTAATGCATTCCTTTGTGTTCTCATCACTGAATGTATAGTACGATGCTTCTAGAAGTATGAAATAGGCCGTGAAGTTGTTCAAGCAAGCACAGTGATACATCCAGTACAATTACACCTGGTATGCATGCAACCACAGTCAAGGTGGACGTGATCACACTCAGTGAGCCATTTGAAAGTTGCGTGCAGGATAATCTACACATAGCATACAGATGTGGGGCACAGCGTACATATCCTCCAGCTGCTCTGCACTTTCTGGAAAAAATGTCGCCAAGAGGTTCGGCAAAGGGACTTTCATATTTGCCACCATTTAGACAGGTGTGTAATGAATGGTTTTGTTTGACCTCCTGTCCAAGTGACTCATGCGTTAAAGGCTCGAAAATCTGCACGGAATGCTGAGTCTTTCCCGTACGAGCTGGATGCATATATACCGCCAGAGCTTCATCTACGCCAAATGGCTACGTGGCTTTCATCAGCCTCACGAGTGCCAACACACCACTAGCTACTCAACTGTACTCCATACTCCATACCCCATCATTTCCGTGGTGTACCTGTGTCCTGCACCGCCGTGCAACACACCACCAGCTACTCAACTTTACTCCAGATTTCAAAATCTATTATACATATGAAAACAAATCAAAAGATCGTGGAGCTCTACTTAGGTGACAAGGGATGGTTAGTCGCAAGTGCCTTCCGCCATGTTTTTGCTGTTTATACATACCTGTGTCCTGCACCGCCGTGAAGTGCAGCGGCCTGACGGGGGGGGCGTGGGGGGCATGGGTAGGTATACCACCGTCATCCAGATACCCATACCCCTCATCCTCCTCATGCCCCTCGTCGCTGTACTCGTCTGCCGGCTCAGCGTGTGCTGCGTCAGCACTGTGTTGCTGAACGCTGCTGCCTGCACCTGTTTGAGTATTGCCACTGAGGTGTTGAGCACTGCGGTCGGCGGTTACACCGGCGGCGGTTTCGCCGCTGCCGGAGTGCGTGGGCCGCTGCCAAGGGGGGCACAGGGGGACAGTTGAGAAATATTCTTAATGTTGTTGAGATATTGAGGGTTGAGGTACGATGCGACAGTTGAGGTGTGATATGGCACTTTGAAGATTTGAAGCTCATGGGGTGCCACATTCCACAATCACACTAAGAAGCACATGTAAGACACGTATGCGTGTATATGCCACCACTTGTAAGGGCTGTTGTCAAGTGCATGATACTGCTTCAATATGTGCGGCTGTTACAATTTTGTGGCAGCACTTGCACCGTCAGATCCGTCCATATGCTAACAGTTCTAGGGACTGAATTTATGCACAGTCGCATATATATGCCTCCATATGTAAGGACTACTGTCAAGTGCATGCCACAGTGGCTTTCATATGTGGCTGACGCAGTGCAGTGGCAGCGCTCACACCTTTCTGGTCCGAATGTTGCTGATGGGATATATGTACATGCGTAAACGTATACTTCTGAAGTATACCTGTTTGAAGTAGTATATATGTACATACATAGTATATAAATTGTTGTCAGATACACGCCACAATGGCTGAGACATGTGGCCGACGAAAAAGGCAGCAGCGCTCAACACACCTGTGGTGACGCCCCCGCATCGTCTTGCTCAAAGTCACTGCTCTCGTACGCTGCATCGTCTGTCGCCGCCGCCGCTGCCTCTGGCACCTGCTGCTGCTGCTGCTGCTGCTGCTGCTGCAATGCTGAGGAAGCATCCTCAGCGGCCACATGGACGGGATCTGCATCTTGGCCTGCATGTTGAAGTTGAGGTTGAATGTCAATTTGAACCTCGTGTTTGGCCCTCTCCTCCTTCTCACGGCGCTGCGCCCAGCGGCTCAGTGGCAGTGCTCGACCGCCGCCGCTGAGTGCTGATTGGCTGGTGGCAGCAGCTGTAACATACAGAAAGAAGGTACAGCAGCGATGGCAGCACTCAGATTAGGCAAGTGTAGCGTAATTCAGCTGTTCATGCGGCAACCCGTTGTGCGAGTGCTTAATACGTCCATAAGAAGAAGGGTAGTTGTTTATTGACGTGACTGCCATTGTCTATCCTCTTGAGTGCCATTGCTCAGTGGCAGTGCTTGACCGGCACTGCTGAGCGCTGCTTGGCTGCCATGGGCTGCGGCATCAGCTGTCAAGTACAAGAAGCGAGCGATGGTGCACACTTGCAAAGTCATCAACAGTGCAGCGACTTGTGGATTTCTTACAGTCCGATGAATTTGTGTGCAACACATTCAACCTTGTTTTAGGATCCGCGCCGCTGAGCGCTGCTTGGTGGGTGGCAGCAGCTGTCATATAGTAGAGCATACATTAAGATGGCATACGCTGAGTAAAGGAAATTTTGGCTTGAATTCAGCCGGCGATGCGGCAACCCGTTGCAATGGCACAAACACAAATACACACCTGCCGCGGCTGCTGCCGCTTCCTGCTGAGCGGACGGCGGCGGCGGCGGCACCACCGCGTGGTCTGCTGCCGGGTCATCGTGCGCCTGCAGCTGTGCCTCGTGGTGATGCTCAGCAGCAGCAGCAGCAGCAGCAGTGCTCAGCGCCTTGTGCGTCTGTGCCCACGGCGGCACCTGCGACGCGCGCAGCTTCAGCCGCGCCTTGGCCAGGAGGTGCGCCTTGAGGTCTCCTCGCGCCTGAGCAGGGTTAGGGTTAGGGGGGGGTCAGGCGTATGTGATTGCCTAGGGGATAGAGCGAAAAGGGTAAAGGCACGGGCTATTTCAGGTTTAGGGTCAGCCACAGCTTCAGCCGGGCCTTGGCCAAGAGGTGTGCCTTGAGGTCGCCTCGCGCCTAGGGATACGGTGAGAGTCGGAAATGTGAGTATTAGAGCCAGGGTTACATTAGGATTGAAGTCAAGCACAGGGTAAGGTGTTGGGTAGAGTCAGGGGCATACTCGAATAATTAGGGTTCAGTTAGGTACGGCCTGAGGCGTGCCTTGGTCAGGAGCTTGATATCGCCTTGCGCCTAAGTAGGGTTAAAGTCAGGGTTAGGGGTGAGTGATAGGGAGGGGGGGGGGGTAGGCTTAGGTAACTTTTTTTTGGAGCCAACAGGGCGGAGGTACAGGTTATATTAGGTGTAGCGTAAGACGCAGTTTGAGCAGCGTCTTGGCCAGGAGGCGCAAGGCGACCTCAAGGCACACCTCAAGGCACACCTCGGTGTGCCTTGAGGTCGCCTCGCGCCTAAGTGGGGTTGAAATCAGGGTTACAAGGCTGGGGGTTAGACTCAGCTTAGGATCTTAAAAGGTCAGGGCGCAGGTTGACCGGGTTAGGGTTAGGGTTAGGGTTAGGGTTAGGGAGAGGCGCTGGGACAGGTTGAGGTCAGGGTGATGACTCGGGTTAGGGTTAAGGTGAGGTTAGAGTTTTAGGGTTGGGACAGGGGTTAGGGTGAGGTTATCGTATCACTAGGAGGTTTCGCGCGATGCATGGTACCTTTAAAAGAGGCGAAGCAGAGGTGAGACGAGGGAAAACAATGCACACGGGGCACAGCATAATGTAAATTGATGGTCTGGTGGCTACTCAATGGTGATAAGCCATGCGGACTCATCTCATGGAGGACAATGGGACAAACAAAGCGCAGTGGACATCCAGTTCAACTTGAAGCACTCATGATGATGCCTAAGTCGCACGCCCACTGTAGTGCTGCCTCGGTCCTGTGCTTGCAACCATTGTGTGTCCTTCGCTGAGAACCTCGCAGCAGCGTACGCAGGCTCACAAGTCCTTCCGAACCTGGACCTTCCGGGGTGCCCCTGTGATGAGCGCTGCATGTTAAGACTGTTTTTATTGACGTGTTATCAGAAGTCACGCTGAGTGAAATCAGCAGGCATATAGGTGCTGCAACTCTGTGGCGAGAGTCTGGGGTGTTGAGTGAGCTGTGCCTCACCTGAGGCGCGTCGTTGCTGGTTGATGACGGTATGGCGCCTGCAGCAGTGCTCAGCAGCGGCGCTGCAGGACGCACCTGCAAATGCAGCACCACATGTCTACGTCAGTACACACGAGGAGTGCACTGTACTCATGTAAGTATGTTCGAACAAGCTCAAAATTCACTTCGGGCACGTTTATTTGTTTACAAACTTACAACAGTGCCTGCGTCGATGACAGTTCACCTGACGCATCTGCAATATTCATTTGTAAGTACACGGCATTTGAATTGAATCTAAGAAAAGTGTACTGTACCTGCACTGACTTGACGCGTTGCACAGCGTTAATTCGTGCAGTGGCGCGCGCAGTTTCAGTTGTTGGAGGTTGCCAGCAGAACAACAACCTCCTTGATAGTGCAAATGACAGCGGTTGCTCACGAGGAGCTTGCAGGTGGTCAGCATGCGTGCTTTGGTGAAATAATAGTTTCACACTCCACAGTGGCTTCTGCAGCTGATATTTCACAACGCATTCAGTATTTGTCTAGTGGGTAACGCATACTTCTTTTCTAGTGGGTAACGCATGCTTCTGAAGCACATTTGTTTGTGTAATGTTATGCATTTGCATATGAAAGTATTATCTGCCTCTCAGACCTACTGTGGGACCACTGTTGCTCTTCTCATCATACAGTATAAACAACCTTTATCGCCAGAATCTATGACATCAGGAATCGTGGTAATAAAGACATTAACTGAAGCACAGAACTCCCTGTTGGTAACGATCAGCAGTTACATCCCACAGAGTGCGCACTTCAGAAGTGTAAGCTCATTGTCATATTTACGGTATTTTTTTCTAAAAATGTATATGATGATAAATATGTGTTGGGCTGCCGATTGGAGTCGGCCCACCGAACTCGTGAGACCTTTCCGTACTGAACACCTATGCCTCAAACGCTTAAAGCTTGCACACAGAATTCTTCAACTACTGTGGATATGGCGGTACTGTTTGACTCGTGGCCAGTCGGTGCAGCAGCGGCGACCACGGTTATTGGTGGAAGGCACTTGCGATCAACCAACCCTTGTCACCGAGAGCTCTACGATCTTTGATTCGTTTCGATATATATTGATTGAGCCTCAGGCACCACTCGCACCATAAGCATCACACAAATAAGGCACTTCAGACACCCAATCTTGCTATCACGCAACTGGTGTATCAAAGCCTGGCAGCCTCACACCTGTAATGCACGCAGCTCAAATCGTGAAATGGGTGGTCTCTTCAGCGGACCAACTAAGAGACATCATTGTAACATTTTAGATGCCCATACCTGTGGAATCGTGGGATGAACCGCAACGGCAGCACTGCCACTAGCCGCCGCAGCTGCGCTATCTGCAGTGCCCCCTGCGCTGCTGTTGCCGCTGGTCACTGCTGCCTTGCAGTTGGGATCCGCTGGCGCCCTGTAGAGCTCTGCCAGGCGGTCGGACATGGCGCGGTGGAGCTCATCGCTGAGCCTCCACACAAACATGCTGCAGACAAAAAAATAGGCGGAAATCAACACAAAATGGAAATATGAAGTGAGCTTTCAGACAAACATGCGTTGGCGAAAACACGACACATGAGGATGGCGACATACCAGAAGTGGTGAATCATACTTCTAGACGCGATGAAGCTGATCGCTCAGCCGCCACACAAACATGCTGCAGGAAAAAGACAAACATGCAAGCAAGTACGAACATCGTGTAATTGTGAGCTTTCAGGCTAATGCACTGCTGCAAAAGTGCACAGTACTGTAGCGACACAACCTTAGCACTTGAACTGCATGATCATACGCGCGGTGTAGCTCATCGCTGAGCCTCCATACAAACATGCTGCAGGAAAATTAAAAAGGTACAAAACGGAAATAGTTCTAGTGAGCTTTCAGAGAAATATATGCAGCCGCAAAAGCGCACAATACCAATTCATACTCTGAATTGCAGGATGATACGACACGGAGCTTATCGCTGAGCCTCCACACAAACGTGCTGCAGCACGCATACATGCCCACATGCTCACCGCACCCGCACAACCACATCATCCGCTTTGAGGTAGTTTGAGCTGCTTGATCGTACTTAAAGAAGTATACCATACGAAGTCCGTTGTTGTGTGTTGGGCATGGAGCACATTTCAGCTCTGTCTGGTGCTGTGCCTGCAGCAACCACCTGCGCATACCAGTTGAAGTGCAATTGGATGTACAGCAGTTACACCGGTTGTCGGTGGCATACCGTACCACTTTAAGCTCTAACAAGACATGACTCAGCATGAGTCGTCTGTCGTCTCAATCGCCCTGATGTCCACCTCACCAGCCATCACTGCCATCAATGACCAGTCGCCAGCGTGAAGCGCACGCCCCTTACGAGCTCGCTTTGCGCTGTGTCTGCTGACACCCACAAGCCTTCACGAAGCAGTGCTCACAAATGACATCAGTGTTCACCAACCTTCGCCATCACTACAAACAAGCCGCCTGCCAGCCTGCCTGAAGTGCACGCCCTGCTGCGTGCTGTGTCGGCTGACACACACGAGGCATATCATAAAGCAGTGCTCAAATATAATGTCAGTGCTCACCAGCCGTCACTGCCACTAGAAATGAATCGCCGACCAGCCTGCGCAAAGTGCGCTCCTGCTACGAGCTCGCTGTGTGCTGTGGCCGCTGACGCGCAGCAGTGCTCAACGAAAGTCAGTGCTCACCAGCCGTCGCCGCCGATGGAGATTAGCCGCCGTCCATCCTGCGTGAAGCGCACGCCCGTCACGAGCTCGCTGTGGCCGCTGACGCGCGCGAGGCAGCGCCCGCTGTAGAAGTCAAACAGGCGAATCCACTTGTCGAAGGAGCACGTTGCCGCGTAGATGCCGGCTGGGTCAATGTCCACCTGAGCGTTGTTGCAAGGGCAGAATGAATTGTTGTTTTGCATGCGTGTGAAGAGAGGCGAACATTAAAACGACAATTTGTGGCATGAGTTTGATGGCATGTTCATTCAGCCATTGTACCCTGCAATTTCTTTTTTGCACAGGGGCTCGTGCTTCTCCTGCCTGAACCACAGACACACATTGATTCTGTTGTGCCGCAACCCTGCTCCAGTTATTAGGTCGAACTAGGGTTTGAACGTGCGATTTCGGTCAGATCGACCCCTTGGTTGCTTTGCGACGCTTCAGAGCTCAGGCTATCATAACTTCAACTTGAGGTAATCACATTGTACAGCCCCCCGGCAGCACCCGCTGCGCCGCCCAGCAACGCCCACCAGGACCTCGGGTGCTGCCCACTCTCTAAACAACAAGTTGCAGCAATGGTCACAAATTCAACTCGAAGTTCATAAGTTCAACTTGAAGCACCCACCTTGTACAGCTCTGACGGGTGCCTCCCATGCCGTCCGGCGACAGTTTGTACGCCCACACGTACCGCCCGCTTACGTTGCAGCAGGCAATGAAGTTCAATGTCTCATGCTCACAACTTCAAATTGAAGAACCCACCTTGCACAGCTCCCCCCCGCCCCCTCCGGTGACGCCCTGTAGGCCCTCACGTTGAGGTGAAGGAATGATCACAAGTTCAACTGAAGATCATAAGTCAACTTCAAGATCAAAAGTTCAACTTGAAGAACCGACCTTGTACAGTTCCCCCCCCGCCCCCTCCGATGACGCCCTATAGGCCGTCACATCGAGTTGAAGCACTGATCACAAGTTCAACTTGAAATTCATAAAAGGTCATAAGTTCAAGTTGAAGTGCCGACCTTGTACAGCTCCCCCCGCGCCTCCTCCGGCGACGCTCTGTAGGCTCTGATGTGGCGTCCGCTCACTATGCCCAGACTGCCGACTTGCAGTTCGTGTCTCAGGATCATAAGTTCAACTTCAAGAACCCACCTTGTACAGCTCCCCCCCGGCGCCCTCACGTGCTGGCCGCTCACTAGATGTTAAGTTTCAGCAATAATCATAAACTTGAATAGAGAGAGAGAGAGAGATGAAAGTGGGTGACATTATTCAACCTACTTGCAGCTCTTTTATTACTGCCCAAGTTGACAGTCTGAGGGATTTGGTGCCTGGGCATGTTGGTGACGTAAAATCAGACGAGCAAAATGCCTGCGTAGCACACGTGGCATCAGTGCCACCAGTGGATGCTGTGCCACCAGGGTGTGTGGGTGTGGGTGCCTTCAACACAGCTGCTGCCATGTGAGCAGGCGCGCACAGGTACATAGCAAGCCACAAAGCAGAGAGTGTGAAAGAGAGAGAAGAGGATTATCAAGTATGTACAAACCATTTCAATTGTGAGTTGTGTGCCAGTAACATCCCCAGATTCTGAGCAGTACACTGTGCCCTCTTGAGCAGCAACAGGTGAAAGCTGCGAAGCTGATCAAGAAAGAAACAGATCTAAGCCGTGCGAGAGTGGTAGAGAAACAGCATGTCGTCCACGTTGCCAATGACAGGGATGTTCGCCACCCGCATCGCGTCCCTGGTGCGGCCCCTGTCGATGTGCGCCTTGTGCTGGCCGTCGGCCTTCAACATGTACTGAGCCCATTCGTACACCCGTTGGGCTGTCTCACCCCCCAGCTCCGGCATCACCCTTGTGCGGTCAGTGTCGTGCATCGCCGCACACATGGAGCCACGCGCCAGAAGACTCTGTTTGAACGCAAACGTCATCTCGGCCACCTGCTCTATGCCGCTAACGACGACGATGCCGTGTGCATCCACGCGGTTCGGACGCTGCCCATCTGCCGCCAGCAGTTCCAGCTTCGCCACCACCAGCTTCACCCTGCCGTGGAACTGCATGTCCAGGTCACATGATGCGGCCTTGATGCACGCTGCGCCAGCGGCCATGTTGGTGGCTGCTGACGCACCAGGCAGGTGGAAGGAGGTGCCCTGGAGCTTGATGAAGACGGCCTGGGGCACCGTGAAAAGGTCGGCTGTGATGTTGACTGCGCGTGAGGTTCTGGCAATCGTACCAGTGGATTTCACCGTCACCTGCCGCATCCCGCCGACGCTCTCCTCTAGAGTCTTGTGGCCCGTCCCCTTCTTTGGCATGCGGATAGCTGAGGTGGGGATGTCCTCAAATAGGTCAGACACGTAGTCGTTGACGTGCACCAGCTCCTTGGCGAAGCGGACGAGGTTGAGGGCTTGAGGAGGGGGAGCGGCGGCAGCAAAGCGGCTGTGAAAGAGGCCGCTGATGGTGTCCTTGTCCGTCAGGGTGGCACGAAGGCGTGCCTCCGCTGCAACTTTGGCAGCAGCAGCAGCAGGATCAGGGACGCTGCTGCTGCCACCGCCACCACTGCTGCCACCGCCAGAACCTGTGTCAACTGCCTCTGCCTTTCTCTTTGGTGCAGCACTGCCACCAGCGCTGCCACCACCGCCGCTGTTGCTGCTCCTTGCTGGGTTGAAGATCGAGAAAAGATTTCTGGTGCTAGGTGCAGGTGCACCACCTGCCCCACCGCCGCTGTTGGTCCTGCTGCTGGCTGCCAGCGGCGACGACATTCTGCCTGTCCTCCTCTACTAGTACTGGTGGCTTGCTGCAGCTAATATGTCCTGCTGCTTCCGAGTTGCAATCCCCCAGACGCACACGAACTTCTTTTTGAACTTGAACACGTTTGAAATACCGAAGGGTTCCGCACGCCTGTGATGTTGTGCAGACTGTTGGTGTGCAACAACAGTTGTTTGTGGTGTGCCGTTGCTGCTGCTGCAGCAGCGTGAGAACTTTGTCTGCAGCAGCGTGAGAACATTGGCGGCGGGAAGATGCGGCGCTGCTGCCGCTGCTCCTGCCCGCCAAGTTGTTCGCCAAGCTGTTTTTCTCATCCACAAATAATAGCCGACATTTTTTTCGCTTTCATCGAAACGCACTTATTATTCATTAGCCACTGCTGCACCTTGGCGAGGAAACCTGCAGAGGACGTAATGCGGGTATAGGGCAGGGATTGCTGCAGCCATGCAACCAGCTCCTGCTGCTGCCACTGGTGGCCGCCAGCATTGTGGTAAAAAGTAAATGTCAATGCAGCATATGCCACTCTGAGATCACCAAAGACAAAGTGCTCACCGCCAAGGAGCGCCTTAGCAGCGGCGTTGGCGCTTTTGCAGTGGCTGCTGTGGATGGCTCTAGTGGATAGAGCAGCTGCAGTTGTTGCTTGTTTTGTCGCTCTCAGCTTTGCGAGTGCAGTCAGGTACGCCTTGGTCTCACAAAGCAGAGAAATGACGCTGCCGGTGCTGTCGGCAGTGCTAACGTCTCTAAACATACAGTGGTGGGTGGCAGAACCGCCAGGTAGCTCCGCAAACGTGAAATCACCTGTGCTAAGCACTTCTACAAGAGTCCTGCCGGACATCAGGGCTAGTGCACAAACCAGCTCAAAAGGCCGCGGTCTGGGGTATTCTAGTATTGCAACCACGTTGCTCATGAGCCGGAAAGCGTAGGCGGTGCTTGGTGTCTTGTCCACTGTCGCACTACTGACAGCAGCGCTCACCGGTGGCACCCCACAAGCAATGCTGAATCGACCCAGTATTGCAACGCTTGACAACACCAGTGTTCGACGCCAGGAACTCTCCCTGACCAAAACGTGCCCGCTATCAGAACTGACGCCGACATTCGATGATTTCACACACTTAACTGTTTCTGTGCACAGTTTTGAGTTCCCTGCCGCGGCAACTTGCTGATATCCACTTGATGGCGGTGGACGGGTTGCGCATGGCACCGGTGGCCTAAGAAGGGAGCAGGATGCTTGCCTCGATGATGTCACAATACTGAACATGCCTGTGCTGCATGAGTAAACAATATTTTTTTTGGCAGCAGCTGTGTTGAAGGCACCCACACCCACACACCCTGGTGGCACAGCATCCACTGGTGGCACTGATGCCACGTGTGCTACGCAGGCATTTTGCTCGTCTGATTTTACGTCACCAACATGCCCAGGCACCAAATCCCTCAGACTGTCAACTTGGGCAGTAATAAAAGAGCTGCAAGTAGGTTGAATAATGTCACCCACTTTCATCTCTCTCTCTCTATTCAAGTGCAAGTTGAAGTACCCACCTTGTACAGCTCCCCCCCCGCTCCCTCCGGCGACGCCCTGTAGGCCCTCACGTGGCGCCCGCTCACTAGATGTTAAGGTGAAGCATGACTACAAGTTCAACTTGGCGATCATAAGCTCAAGTTGAAGTACCCACCTTGTACATCTCCCCCCCCCCGCCCGTTCCGGCGACAGCTCGTATGCCCTCACATATGCATGCCGGCCGCACACGATGCATCAGATGTTGAAGTTTCATGTCTCGTGCTCACAGTTCAAAAGTACCGACCTTGTACAACTCCCCGCCGGCCCCCTCCGGCGACGCCCTGTAGGCCCTGACGTGGCGCCCGCTGACGATGCTCCAGATGTTGAGCTTCTTGTCCTGCCCCGCTGTCACCATGTATTTGTCCGTGGGGTCTACATCGAGACCGTAGGTCGTGCCCTGCGGTACTGCCGCGATGGTCTTGTAACGCGACACTTGGCGTCCTCGCACGTGGTTCAGGACGAGCAGCTTGTCACCGCCGGCGCTCACGAGCCTACGTCCGTCCTGCCAGATGGTAAGAATGCAGGTCATCGCAAGTGAGTTCAGGTGTTAGTCGAAGTCCAAGTCCAGGTCAATAGCATCAGGGCAGGTTTGTAGTGCGACACTTGGCGCCCTCGCATGTGGTTCAGGACGAGCAGCTTGTCACCGCCGGTGCTCACGAGCCTGCGTCCGTCCTGCCAGTGTTGCAGCAAGAGCCAGTGCAGGTGAGTTTACGTTTGAGTCAGAGTCTGCGTCCAGGTCAATAGCGTTAGAGTTGGCATTGCAGCGCGACATCTGGCGTCCTCGCACGTGGTTCAGGACGAACAGATTGTGTCGCCGGCGCTTACCAGCCGCCGCCCATCCTGTCAGAATGAGAGACAGAGTCATAGCACATAGGTCTGAGTCAGATTGTGAGTCCATGTAGCGCAAAACATGGCGCCCGCACGTGGCTCAGGACGAGCAGCTTGTCGCCGCCGGCGCTCACGACCCGCCCCTCAAGGAGAGTCAGAGCCTTATCTGTCTACATTGGCTAGGCTCACACCGTGACCTAAGCGCAGTTTAAACACAAGAAAGCCCACCGTAACCCTGACTTCAAGTACAAGTGCTCCACGTGACCACCTTCTAGTTGGCCGCCTCTGTCCTACTTCAAGTACTCGCACTGTGAATCACACACCTTGGAGAACGTGACGGCGGCCTGATTCCAAGTACAAATGTTCCACGTGACCACCTTCGAGATTTAGTACTTGAATTACTGGCGATATAAATCACACACCTTGGAGAACTTGACGGCGACCTAAGTTCAAGTACAAACGCTGCATGCGACCACGTTTGAGATGTCAGCCACCACTGTTATACTTCAAGTACTTGCAGTGTAAATCACACACCTTGGAGAATTTGACGGCGGTGACGGAGCTGGAGTGCGCGTCCAGCGCGTGCAGCAGCGGCAGAGGAGCGTCACCGCCTCGCTGAGCATCATCACCACACGCCCTAGACCTAGGGTTCGAGGCATCAAACACCTTGACCAGCCTGTCCCTGCCGGCACTGGCCAGAAGCACGAGCCCCCCTTCACCCCCCTGTTTCCCCCCTTCACTCCCCCTGCGGTGCCCCGGTCCCATGGCCACCCACTTGGGCGGCGGCGGTGGCAGTTGATCTGCCGCTGGAGCGTCAGTTGAAGTTGAGGATGCGGGGGGGGCAGGGGGGGCTTCGCTGTGCAGGGGGACCATGAGGGGGCTGTAGCTCAGGCACAGTACTTCTGCGTCGTGCGCTGCCTGCAATGCCGCACGCGCGTTGCAGAACATCAACACCAACATCAACATCAGGTCCAATGAGACAACTAGCGCGGCACCAGCGCACGAATGTAGACTATGCATGTACACTCAACAAAAACGTCGTGTTTACAGGAATGAAGACTTCAAGTCTCTCAGGTACTTCAAGTACTGCAAAAGCGTATCCCTCACAGTGTCATGAGCACAGCGCAAGTTTTGGTTCCTCGAGAGCTTGCTTGATTAGCAGCGTGCTCATCAGCAATGCAGTTCTAGCAAAGCACATATATATATATATATGCGTCACCTGTGTGTGCTTGAGCGACATGGTGGTCAGGTCGTACACCCTGATGTGACCCTGCTTGTCCCCACAGGCTACCTGCGTACAGTACAGCAGCAGAAATGTCAATGTTGAAGTAGTGTGATGCTTGCTTTCTTCTTCCAAGCACGACCATAGGCATTGCCTCCGAGTGCGCTGTTTCAACGGACAGGCGCAGTACCAGCTCACAGTTTGCCCGTGTAGGGTACTGCCAGGGTTCATAAGAGTTCACCTGTGTACTGCAGGGGTGCACCGGTAGGCTGCGATACCTCAAATGTGCTTCATGCTAGGGTGCAATGGGTTGCCACATTGGTGCGACTTGGGTACATGAGTGCGCCCAGGATTCACATGGGGCTCACCGTGTGCTGCAAGGGTACACGGGGGGTTTACCTGTGTACCGCAGGGGTGCGCCGCCAGGCTGCGCGGCGCCGCGGCTGATGTGCGGTGGGATCCGCGTGGGTTCACCAGTGTACTGCAAGGGTTTACGGGGGGTTCACCAGTGTACTGCAAGGGTTCACGGGGTTCACCTGTGTACCGCAGTGGTGCGCCGGAGGCTGCGCGGCGCCTGCGGCCGATGTGCAGTAGGATTCGCGTGGGTTCACCAGTGTACTGCAAGGGTTCAAAGGAGGTTCACCTGTGTACCGCAGGGGTGCGCCGCGAGGCTGCGCGGCGCCTGCGGCCAGTCGGGCTGCGCGGGCATCTCGGCGTCGGGGATGGCATCGCTCAGCAATCGCCACGCCTCATCCGCGTTGCCGCACGCAGCACCGGCGGACCCTTGTGACGATGGCTGAGCAGCGTCGTCGCCCTGAGCGCTGCTGCTGCTGCTGCTGCCGTACAGTATGCGCAGCAGGTACTTGCTACGGGGCGCGCGGGGAGTACAGATAGAGAGCGGTGAGTGCGCTTAGGACTCCTGTAGCATCTGCGAAATTGAACACGCATGCGCACTGACGACCGTCAATAGGTTGAGCAATAACACACCGTGCGCTGCTGCCGTCAGTATGCGCAGCAGGTACTTGCTGCGGAGTATGGAGAGCACGGACAGACGATCGAGGGTCCGCTTTTGGGCTTCTGTCAATGGCGCGAGCTGAATTGCGCACGTGTGTGCACCGACCGCCATTGATGGCTGAGCATCATCACCCTGTGCACTGCTGCTGCTGCCGTACAGTATGTGCAGCAGGTGATTTCTGCGCGCGCGCTGAGCACAGAAAGGGGTGGTGGCGAGCGCTTTGAGCTTCTGTAGTTTCTGCGAACTTGAATCGTGCGCACGGACCGACCGCCGTCGATGGTTGAGCATCATCATCCTGTGCACTGATGCTTTAGAGCTTGTGCAGCAGGCGATTTCTGCGCGCGCGCTGAGCACAGGAAGGGGGTGGTGGCGAGTGCGCTTTGAGCTTCTGTAGTTTCTGCAAACTTGAATCGTGCGCATTGACTGACCGCCGTCAATGGTTTTGAGCATCATCATCCTGTGCACTGATGCTGAGTTTGCGCAGCAGGTAGTTGCTGTGCGCGTGTGCAGAGCACGGGAAGAGTGGGGCGAGTGCGCTTCAGGCTTCTGCAGTTGTGTGCGCATCACGATGCTGCTATGTATTGCGACACGACATGCGCCTGCATAGGTGTTTCTGTGTTGGGCCATATATTAAGATGGGAAATATACGTATGTGTGTATGAGGCCGTCATTTTATGGAGCCAAGCTTGGCAGCAACATCAGCGCTGGCTGCGACAGATTGATACCATACCCTACCTACCCAGCGCACCTTGGTAACACCTGCTGCTGCCGCTGAGTCTGCTGCCACTGTGCGCCTAGATCTGTGCTTTGTAGAAGCTGAGCAAGGACGTGATGCGCAAGCTGTGTCATGCATAATGCTTTAGGATTAGGGTTAGGGTTAGGAATAGGGTTAGGGTTAGGGTCACATGCAAAGACCCCACACTCGCTGAGGCCTTTGCCCTTTTGTCACCTTGATTTTTTGGATCACCTTCGACCGCAGCAGAGAAATCGAGGTTAGAGCTAGGATTAGGCATCAGTGCCGGCAATGGTGACAGCTTCTATGCATGCAATGTATTTGTGCTCACCTACATACCTGCCGCCTGCATTCGCACCATTCAAGACATATTACCACCTGTTACACCTTTACATGTGACACACGCAATGTGTGTGTGCCTATCCTGCCTGCTCTTTACCTGCACACAGCTCGGTCACGCGTAAATATAAAGTAAGACATTACCTTCTGGTGCCTACCATTCCCGCTTTTGCTAGCATGGCGGTTTCACCAATAAAAGTCACCTTTCGATGGCTACCCTTCCTGCTTGTTTGCCTACAATAGCAGTATGACCGTCTTGGTTACCTGTAGATGTTTGACCATCTTCCGCTGGAGCCCAGTGCCGTTGTGCCAGTGACAGAGTTATTGAAAGCGGTGGTAACAGCAGGGGCACTGTCGAGGGCTCCAATGTCCCAAATGCGCAGCGTGTTGTCCGCGCTGCATGTCACCACGCAGTTATCCGGCAGTCCTGTTGCCTGTCAAGGGCATATGTACATACATACTGGTCAGGGAAAAGAAAGATCAGATAATTTATGCTGCAAATAATCGACAGCTAAAAGCAGCACTTTTATGATATTATGGTAATGTGGTGTCTGCGCTGCACGTGACCACGCAGTTGTCCGGCAGTCCTGTGCACTGTCAAGGGCATATGTGCATACAGATTGGTCAGGGACCAAAAAATGGATAATTCAAGTTGTGAATGATCAACAGCTACAAGTAGCACTTCTGATAGTATGATAATGTGGTGTCTGCACTGCACGTCATCATACAGTTATCCCGCAATCCTTTAGTCTGGTCAGGGCACAAACACATACATACATACATGTGTGGATGTTAAGGGGACAAAACATAATGGACAGTGGATGATGAGAATGTTTTCAAAAGCTACAAGTGCTGTAGCAGTTCGCAGCGTGTTGTCCGCGTTGCACGTCACAATGCAGCCATTCGGTAACCCCGTATCCTGGCAAAGGATATACCTGCATACACAACACACACGTATGTATGTATGTGTGCATGTGGAGACCAGGACCAGAGACCTCGGATAACACTAGCAGAGATATCAACTTCAACTAGCAGTTTGCGGCTGCTTTATGCGTCACCACGCAGGCGTCCTGCAATTAGCCTAGTGAGGACATACATACATACGTACATGGTCACCATATATGGTTCTAAGAATCCTACCTCCGAGTCCGTTCAATGTGCACAACTTGTGAATGTGCCCGATGTTCTTGAAGGAGAACGTTCCTGGGCAGAAATTTGGACTCAAAACTTCTGTTTCAGATGAGACCGGCATTTACAGCTCGACTCACCTGACCGGCGCTGCTTAGTTATGGTTACTTCACAGTTACGGACAGTTACGGCCGGTCACAGGCTCGACGCACCTGAGCGGTGCTGCCCGGCTACGGTCACTCTTCAGAGTTACAACCAGTTACAGACAGTCGCGGACACTTACAGACAGTTGCAGGCTCAACGCACCTGAGCGGTGCTGCCTGGCTCTGCGATTGACTGAGGCTGCTGCGGAATGCAGTGCACGTCCCAGATGCAGGCGCTGTGGCAGCGAGCAGCGAGCAGGCCCACAAAAACTCGTTAGATGATGGTGTACAGTGATTGCAATTCATCAAAGTGGTTAGTCAGGGCACGTTATATTTGATCTGAACCTTCTGTCATCAGAGCTGACATCATGTCATCAGAGCTGATATCATAGTATACCTCCGGGCTGCATGAGATTTGGGTTCACACTTTGGTGCTGACATGAACAACACCCTCCCTTTTTGTTCGCTTCCTGCGCTGCAGCGACAGCGACCATCACATGCACCATGAAAGATATGTGAGGGTGCGTCACTCGTTGAAGTGGACTCACTTCACGTGGGTATGCTGGCGCCTTGAGAAAAGAGACTCACTTCTTAGTAGTATGATTTTTGTTGCTATGTAGCATAATTAAGACACTCCAGATTTCAAGGCATCTCGAATGTGCTGGTGTGCGTCAGGCTTGAAATGAAATGGGACGGCCCATTGCAGTGAAAGATTTTTTGGATTTACACAATGACGGACAGTAATCATTATTGAAGTATGCAGCTGCAACCGATGCAGAAGGCGGAAATGGAGAGCAGTGCCAATCACGCAACAGGAAAACACAGTGCAACTGTACCACATGCAGGACATTTTCCTGCGCATGGCAGTCACATCTGCTGCAGAGTTACTTGAGCAATGACTACACTTCACGATAATGACTAGACTTCACGTGCCACAGATGCAATCAAGGAGCAGTGTCTGGTGGCGATGCATGAAACAAACACACAGAGCGTGCAGCAAGTTGATGCTTCTTCAAGTACATGGAAAGACGAGTACACATGCTACTCTGAGCGCAGAGGCGGGGTCATCAGTTGGGGTTGAAGTTAGCGCTGACCATTCATACATACCCTGACTGCCACATCCGCATGCAAGACAATGATGATGACACGCAGATCAATGGTGATGATGCTGGCTTCCGATTCAGGCCGGATTGACACCGCAGTCCTAGGGCTAGGGCTTGTCATGTGGCACTGCCTGCACAGGCCCATCCTAGGGTTAGGTATAACCCTACAACACGCGAGCCTCGGTCGCACACATAAAAGCGCCAAGCAACACACTACGTCTAGAGTTAGGATTGGAATACAGGAGGGTTTGGGTTGGTTTTTGTCGTGACAGACATAGGGTTAGGGTTGTACCCTGCAGCACGCGAGCCTCCGTCGCACACATGAAAGCGCCTAGCAACGCACAGGCTAGGTCTAGGGTTTGGATTAAGGTGGGCTGGGGTTGTTTGTTTATCGCGACAGACATAGAGTTAGAGTCTAAATCTACAGCGCACGGGCCTCAGCCGCGCACATGAGAGCAACGCGCCGGTTAGGAGCAGGGTCAGGGTTAGGGTATGATGCGAATCAGGGTTAAGGCCTATTGAGGGTGAAATACGCAACTGAGCGCTGGTGCAGCAGCAGCAGTGCTCAAGGGAAGTGCTCACCTGTGGTTCAGGAAGGACCTGTACTTGCCCACCTTGGCGGTGTCAGTGATGTCCCAGATGAAAAAGCTGCGATGCAAAGGGGGGTATTGAGGTTGGGGAGGGAGGGGTTTGTCGGAATAGCAGGCTCTCTTAGGTCTGCTGTTGATTAGGTCGTGCAGAGTCATGACTGGCTACAGTAACTGTTGTGCAGTGCAGGGTCACAGCATATTCTTCGGATAGTTCTGGGCCAGATGAAGAAGCTGCAAATCAAAGGCAAGGGGGGGGGGGGTGTAGTTGGGGAGGGAGGGGGTTGAGGTTGAGGGGCCGGCCTTTTGTGCTTTGCAACAGTTGCAATTGTCGGGGGTACGGTATGCACACACGCAGCACAGCAGCACTCGGCTCTCATCATGACTCGACTCCTATTGCGCATTCACGATTCTGCTGGCAAGTACTTGCAGCTGCGAGCTGTGCTTGCAGGCTGGGCGAACAGCAAATACGGCCGCCAGCTTGCATACAATGTGCAAGTTGAAGCGAGTAGCAGTGACGCTGCTGGAGCAGCAGAAATAACAGACGCAGGCTGTAGCTCACATGACATTATACCACATGATGTCAACGACAAGTATAGGGTCTGGGTTAGGCATGGCCTTGCTGGGTCTGTGCCAGCAGACAACCTTTTCTGAAGTTGCAGAGCAGGAGTTACCATCGGCCAATTCTAACCCTGACCCTAATCCTCCCTGTTCATGCAGGCATGAATCTGGAATCAGGTACATCGAAGTACTATTCATGTGAATGTGCCTCGTGAGTGCATGTACACATACCTGGTACAGCCCGCATGACCTTCACCAGTGTAGCACGCATGGCAGACAGACACCAGTGATTTTCGCTTTTCTAGAGTGCTCCATCGTACCAGCAGCTTCGCTCACTTGAATAATTCATTCATTCAAGTGTGCAGACCACTCTGTCGTGCCAGTTGCCGTGCTCACTTGACAGGCCCGCTGACCACGCATTTCCTGCTGACACTTCTGCTAAATCCTGAAAACAGCTTCAGTGTCCGATGGTCTCGCGACATGTGCCACAACGTGTACCTACATACCCGCTGTCCGCGTGCCCCCTCACCCAGCACGCACGAATACACCTGAGCAATGGTGCACACTGGCAAAGGCATTGATAATATGTGCTTGGCGCCTGTCTCGCATGCCTGCACTACTTGCGCATACCACAAAATCATACACTTGAAGTACTTCACTTACAGCACATGAAGCGTACCCTGACCTACGCCAGACCTGCAGTCACGTCACCTTGGTGCCGAATGGGCTCATCCCTCTCAATGAGCGTTGCTGCACAGCATGGCTCTCACTTGTAAAGAAAAGCGGCATGCCTACGTACCTGCGGTCCCCCTTGCCGAGCGTTGCTGCACAGCAGTGCTCATACTTGTAGAAGAAAGAGGTATATACCTACATACCTGCAGTCCGCCTTGCCGAGCGTTGCTGCACAGCAGTGCTTATACTTGTAAAAGAAATAGGTATTACCTGCACACCACCTGCAAGAAGTATACCTACATACCTGCGGTCCGCGTATATGGTGACCACCTTGGTGCCAGATGGGCTCATCCTGACGCCGAGCGTTGCTGCACAGCATGGTATACACTTAGAAAGAGGTATACCCACATACCTGCAAGAGGCATACCTACATACCTGCGGTCCGCGTAGATGGCAACCACTTTCGTGCCGGATGGGCCCATCCTCACATTGAGCGTTGGTGTGTAGCAGTGCTCAGAGTTAGAAATAGGTACACCTACATACCTGCAAGAGGCGTACTTACATACCTGCGGTCTGCGAAGGTGGCGACCACTTAGGTGCCGGAGGGGCTCATCCTGATGCCGAGCGTTGCTGCAGAACAGTGCTCAGAGTGCGAGTTAAATAGGCATACCTACATAAATAGGCATACCTACATACCTGCAAGAGCAATACATACATATCTTCAAGAGGTACACCTGTATACCTGCGGTCCGCATAGATGGCGACCACTTTGGTGCCGGATGGGCTCATCCTGACGCCGAGCGTTGCTGCATAGCAGTGCTCAGCAGCTGCTGCTGCGCCGTCCGCACCGCACTGAGGTGACAATGCTGATTCCATGCTGCTGCCTGATTGCAGCTCTTGCAGCTCCTGGTTTGCAGTACGCAAGGGGTATGTAGGGTAAGCGATTAGGGTTAGCACTGCGCAGAAGAGGCATTCAGTGCTGACTGGGACCCAAACTCCAACTGATTGCAGCTCTTGCAGCCCCTGCTCGGAATACGTAAGAAGTAGGGCTTGAGTTGGGTTAGCATTGCGCAGGAGAGGCACTCAGAGCTGACTGGGACCCATACGGTAACTTCAAATGGTCCCAGACGGTAACTTCAACTGATTGTAGCTCTTGCTCCTGGTCGCAGTACGCAAGGGGTATGTAGGGTTACAGTTAGGTCAGCACTGTGCTGAAAGAGGTACTGAGAGCTGACTGGGACCCAAGTGGTAACTTCAAATGATGATCGACCTTGATATCAAAGTGCATTTGAGGAAATAACACTGAGGGGGGCCTTCCTGACATGAAAAATGGGGTTTGTACCCTTAATGCCCACACTTCACCGCACGCAAGAAGACGTTCAAGCCGTGCACGAAAACACTACTATGTACCTACCTACCTACATGCTGGCACATGCACGTGAAGTACCATCATTACTGAAGTACGCGCCAATGAGTCAGACTCTATTTGTTTAAGTCCTTGAGTTCCTGCATGACTTCAGTCAGTCAGACTCTTCTGTACAAGTCACAAGTCCTTGAGTACCTGGAGGCTGGCCACGTTGGCGTGTCCCAGGGGCGGCGGCTTGGGCAGGGTGGCCACGTACTGCAACTTGGAGCATGCGTCACCCTCACTTGAAGTTGAGTTACTTGAAGTTGAGTTGAACTTGAAGAGCCTGATGACGCCGTTGCAGCAGGCTGCGGCGAGCATGCCATCCTGAACGGAAACGCCGTAGGCAGTGGCGCTCTCTAGCGTAACCCACTGCTCCATGACATGCGTTCTGCAGAGGCAACCAGAGATAGCTGGCTTTAGACCCCACAGGTACCTACCTCTTAGAAGTATATATATTTTTTACAAAAAAAAGAGGAGGCAAAGGAAAGGGTGGCACTCTGGCCCATGAGGCATATACCACCACAGGCGGAGGTATAGGAGACATGCTGTTTTAAGCAGAGACGCCGTAGGCAGTGGCGCTCTTGATTGTTACCCACTGCTCCATGACGTGAGTTCTGCAGCAGCAATGAAAATTGGGTCAGCCTGACTCTTTCTGTATTTCAAAAAGGACAAAACAAAAGAATTGTGTAAGCGGTCACCTCCAAACACTCCTTGCAACAAGCCGCAGACACACACGCGCTATAAACTACATCACTTACGGGGTTGGCGTTAAGGGTAGGGGTACTAGGGCGTGTGTGCACTAGGCATGTTGGTGTTCAAAGCATACACATATATAGAAGCATGTTGAGGTTGTGACCCCTAAGGCAGAGTCAAGAGGGGGCAGACAAGTTGCATTCAGAGGTGGACGAGGCTGTTACGGAGGTTGACACGCAGTCATATTCATTCAGGGTGATGATGTTTACTGTGGCGTAAACTCACAAGATGGCAGCAGACGCCCCGGTGTTGAACCGGGCACTTGCTGAGGAAAATCTGATTGCGGCGGCTGTTGCTGCGGACATTTGCGCATTGGGAGAACAGTGAGAACTCACACATGAACAGTTCTTTACAGTACACAGAGTATCATGGCTGTTGCACCAAGAACTCAAACACAGGATCACCTTAGACAGCAACGCACGCCACAGCGAGAGAGTCCTGCTAGAAATCAATACTCAAATGACTCCTTTTGAACTAGACTAAGTCGCAGTAGAGTTCATCGTAGTGCTTGTATACTTCCAAGAATAAAGAAGTACTTCCATACAAAATAGACGCAGAACACAGTGAGCATTTCCTGCCGACGCGTGTGTGTTGATACCTCAAAGGACGTCTTTGCAGTACTTTTTCATGAACACTGTAGACTGAGCACTCTGGGAGAACGCGCACAGGATCCCTTTGGAGGTGACGCGGAACTCAGCGAGAGTTTCCTGCCAACAGGTAATACTCAAGTGACTTCTTCATGGTACTTGCGAGAGATACCAGCTAGAAATCAATACTCAAAGAACTTCTTTGTAGTAGACTTAGTCGTAGTCGACTTCATCATAGCAGTTGCATACTTCAAGTTTATAGAAGTATACGAATAGACGCAGAACCCAGCGAGCATCTTCTGCCGACACGTGCAACTCAAAGGGCTTATTTGCAGTACATCTTCATAAACAAAGGGGCCTGAGCACTGCTGCTGTTGTTGCGCGCACGTACCGCGGGAACGTGCACAAGACCCCCTTGGAGGTGACACAGAACACAGCGAGAGTTTCCTTCCGACGCGTAATACTCAAACGACTTCTTGTAGTACTTGGACTGATATATACATATTTGAAGTACATAAAAGCACTGAGCACTGCAGCTGTTGCGCGCACGCACCGGGAGAACGTGCACAGGACCCCCTTGGAGGTGACACAGAACACAGTGCTCAACCCCGCGGCGGCAGCGCCCCCCTCCCCCTCCCCCCCAACACATTTTACTCAATGCACGTCTTTGTAGTACTGGTATATATGCTTGCAGTACATGAAAACCCTGCACTGCAGCTGTTGCGGGCACGCACCGAGAGAAGGTGCACAGGATCCCCTTCGATGTGACGCAGAACACAGTGCTCAGCCCCGCGGCCGCCCCCCCCTCCCCCTCCCCGCCCCTATCGCAAGCCACGTCCATAAACGTGCTGTCTCTCAAGTCCTCTTCAATGCTGGCGGGTGTGCCCTGTATGCAGGGAACGCCATCCACCGCGTGTTCCTCGGTGTCAGCATCGCTCTGCACGAGGAGCGTACACAGCGCCGGTGTTAGAGTTCAATTTGAAGTATGTCTAAATGCAGATGACAAAGGCAGGGAACACCGTGTATCACGCCTTTCTCGTTGTCAGCATTGCTCTGCAATGTTCACAAAAATTGGAGCGCACGACACGATTTTGTCTCAGTTCAAGTTGAAGTATATCAGCTTCAAGTGCACAGAATGAATGCAGGGAACGCCGTCCAATTGCGTGTTCCTCATTGTCAGCGCCGTTCTGCATGTGGAAATGGGAGCGCACGGAGCGTTGATGTCTCAGTTCAAGTTGAAGCATCTTGAAATTTCGATGCAAGGCATGCCGTACGTGGCCAGCGCTGAGAACGAACTCATCATTTTTCACCCCATGCATTTTTAAAGTTTACCTGTATTGCTGCTGCTCTGCGAATGCATGCGCCAGAACAGCATGTGACCGGCATCGCCCTCCGTGACAATACATACATACCGGAAGCAGTGTTGAAGTTCACCTGTGTTGTTGCTGCTCCCCCATCCATGTGCCAGAACACCACGTGGCCCGCGTCGCCCGCCGTTACAAAGAACTGGTTGCTGACCCTAACCCTGACCCTATAGATCTATCTACTGGTATCATGGTAGAATACACCCCTGCATACATACTTCAAGGCAGTATTGAAGTTCACCTGTGTCGCTCCTGCTGCGCCGTCCATGTGCCAAAACACCACGTGGCCGGCGTCGCCCGCCGTGACAAAGAACTGTCCGTCGTCGCTGAAGTCCACCGCTCTCACGCGCTGGCTGAGCCGTGAGCACGCCACGCGCTTCGGTGCTGAGCGCTGCTGCGGCATACACAGAGAGGTTATGAGTACGTTTACAGAAGGAGATTCTTGCTGGTGCTCCCGTCTTTGATGCCCATTCTTAGCAACGCATTGTGACACAGTGGTGCTGGCTGAGCCGTGCGCACGCGACGAGCTTCGGCGCTGAGCGGTGCTGCAGCGTTCACAAGTAGGTTTATTAGTGCCTATATTGAAGGAGACTATTGGTGGTGCTCTTGTGTTCGATGCTCTTGTGTTCGATGCTCATTAATAAGTCATTGTCAAACAATGTACTGTAATAAAGAGGCGCCCCCCATGAGCTGACTGAGCAGTGCGCACGCGACGCACTGCAGCGCTGAGCGCTGCTGCAAAGTCACAAGAAGTTTTCAGTACGTTCACAGAAGGGGGTAATTAGTGGTGCTCCCGTGTTTGATGCCCATTGTCATGCGGGACGCAGCATTGTCGCGAATGCGCCACATGAGTCAAGTCATGAGTAGAGTAGAGCACTGCTGTGCCTCACGCGCTGGCTGAGCCGTGCGCACGCCCCACGCTTTGCGCTGAGCGCTGCTACAGCACACACAAAAACAATCATTTATACAGAAGGAGACTGCTGTGTTTGATACCCATTATTAACAACGTACTGTATCACAGTGATGCTGGCTGAGCCGTGCGCATGCCATGCGCTTCGGCGCTGAGCGCTGTTGCGGCATACACAGAGAGGTTATTAGTACGTTTACAGAAAAAGACTATTTGCGGTGCTCCCGTGTTTGATGCCCAATATTGACAACGTATCATAATATAGTGGCGCCCGCATGTGCTGGGTGAGGCGTGCCGCGTGCCACACGCGGTTTGGCGCTGAGCAGTGCTGACGCAGTTATAACTTTAACCCTAAACCTAACCCTAATCCTAACCCTCACCCTAACCCCAACCCTATTGTCAACAGACAGTGATTATGAGAGATGCTTCTGAGTCTCATGGCTTGGAGGTATGGTTGGGGTTAGGGTTAGGGTTACCCTAACCCTAATGCTTAGAAGTATGATCAAGTGGAGCCCTCCACGTGCTGGCTAAGCTGTAAAGCTCAGCGCTTGGACGCTGAGCGTTGCTTCATCGTACAAAATGAGTTTATTTCCTGAAAGCGTGTTTGCAGAAAGCAATTGTTAGTAATATTCCTGAGTTTTATGCCCATGTCATAAAGTGGAGCCCCCGCGTGCTGGCTGAGCCGTGCGGGTGCCATGCGCTGTTGGCGCTGAGCGCTGCTGCGGCATATAGTTTGAAGTCACAAGTGGTGCCCTTTTCTCATCAAGAACGTTACCCGGGTGTTTGCCATGTATGCATACACAAATGCACACGTCGCATCATGCGGACCCATGACGCTTGCGCTTGAAAACAAATGCTCCTCCATAGCAGCACTTGAAGTGCTCACAATTCACATGTTACGCACCTCTGCTTCCAGGTCCACAGGGGATGCGGGCGGGCCAGCGTCCGCAGCAGTGCTCAGGTCCCACACCTGCACATACATACAGCACACAAACACATATATAGCACATCACACCATGCATCTACACGTTGCCATATAAAAAGCAGTGCTATACGGTAGGTATGGCGGTATGGCAAAGAATTGGTATGCACCACTCTGTTGCTGTACACCATGTGTCAGAGGTGTCCAGCGGTTAAAGCGGTTACAGCGGTTACGTGCAGCGTTTCGCAGTGCTCCATGACCGACATGCCAGCAGGCACCCCATCATATACACATTTCCGCAGGCACACTGTGAACCTCAGCAGGGCCAGTCAGCAAGGTGTGTTTGTCACACGCTTCAACCTTTCGTGTGCACTGAGATTCTTAGTGCTATCAATTGTGTCCGGGTTTTCTTTCTTGATCATGCAGCGTAGTGTAGCTTGCTCTCAAGGCACTGAAGTGCGCAGTTGACTATGCCATGAACTGGTAAGCCAGGTACGTACATGCTATCTGCAAGCTCATTGCAATAAAGGGCCTGCCATGCACACTTAGGGTGAACCAGCCTAGCTCTTTCTAAGTCTCAGGGTACCTTACGTGCCGCAGAAGGCAAACTGTTCTGCTCTTATGGCATCCTGTCAAATGCCAATCACACCCATATGGCTGTGCTGCCTTGCGCGGAGAACGTCATTAGACATGTACAAGCAATACAGTGTACTGCTACTATCACCATACATAAGTGCGTTATGTATACTTTGGGGTGAGTGTAGAAATATGCCTATTGCGCACGTGCAGCATCCTGTCATCCACTGAGAAACGCCAAAGCGTATGCTTTCTTCTGCTTGGAAGTATACATGTAAGTGCACCTGATTGAAATTTAAGCTGCGACAATAAAATAATACCGCTGACAATCATGTACCTGTAGCATTAGTGCGCTGCCCTGTGGCGAGAATGCCAAAACGTATGAGCACTACACTACTTGAACTTGAAGTATTTGAACCAATACACGCACCTGCAGCATCCTGTCATATTTGAACCCCACCGATACCAGTGCGTTGCCCTGTGGGGAGAATGCCAGGCACGCCACACCATACTTGTGGCCGCCCTTGAGCTCCGCCAGCACGACGCCTGCAGGTGCGTCACACATGCACAAACTTCATTATTGAAGTTATTGGAGTAAGTCTCGTTACTTGCGGCCGCCCTTGAACTCTGCCAGCACGACGCCTGCAGGTGCATCACACATAGAAGTACACGAACTTCATTATTGACGCACTCCTGCAGCACAAGACTTCAAGTTTATTACCGACTTGTGGCCTGTCTCTAAACTCCGCAAGCACAACGCCTGTAGGTGCGTCACACATGCACAACTTTCACATTTGAAGTAACACATACACATCTCAGTTCGTATGCACTTTATATGTCAGCCATTTCCATATGAACTTCTACCTCTAGAAGTACTACTTACCTTGCTTTCATGAGCAGTTGCAGTTAATTCCTCAGAAGTATGTACTACTTCTACACACGCATGCCTGCGATGGACTTCTCTGAAATATGCAACGTAAGCCGAAGTTCAGCTGTCACGTCATGACTCAGTACATTTGGCACTTGCACAGCCCCACCTGGCATATATGCAAGCACCGCCTTCCGAACAAGCATTTGACAAGAGACCGCTTGACCTAGGATTCGAACGCGTGTACTTGTTAGCTTTGTTGGTGTACCACATTTCTGGGCATTTGGCATCTCCACATGGACCGCCACCTTCAATCAGTTTCTCAGGTATCACTTCCTATTGTAACTGCCATGCTGACGGCATACCTTCGCATCCGCCAGTACCACACCTGCATATGGTGCATGGTACCTTAACTTACTGCATGGCAATCTTCAACAGTGCTTCATCAGCACGCAAAGGCACTGCACATGTCTTTAATACACGCCGAAGCACATGATACCGGGCATCTCAAGGTACCAGTGCGTTGACAGATCACCAACGCAGGAGCATGACCAGAAAACCTTACTTACGAAACGCTCTGAGGCAAACCTCTTGCCTCTGTCCGCCTATTGAGGCAAGCTATTGTGCCTTGTGCGCATACATGTGCTACTTTTTTTAATATGCCGTGTAGCAACTGCCCATGCTCATGCTCAGGTACACCGATGCGACAAGCTCCGAAGCATAATACATTCATCACGATTGAAGTGCCCAACCTTTCGGGATTCAATACACTTTGAGGTATATGCACTACATCTATTGTGAGCTATTACATTGTCCTACGGTCAAACTCCTTGATAATGATAAATGACTGCAATATTATTTAAAGCTTGAGGTAAATTTGAATTTAATTCTAATGCTTGATGATAATACTCTAGTGCTTTTACGTATTCACCGTTGCACACCTGTCACCAGCTTCCACACAATGACAGAAAGCAGGTGTCCCCTCTCCCCCACCGCCACATACACTTTGAGGTACACATACCCCCCGGAAGTACACATCACTATACTTCAAGTGAATATACCTGAAGTACATATGCCATGGTACAGTCTTTGAGGTTGTTTCTTGAAGTATAGATGTACAAGTGTAATATGCCTTTATAACACAGTCACCACGCACCTGTCGCCAGCCTCCACACAATTACGCATGGCAGGTGCCCCCTCTCCCCCACCGCCATATACACCATGTGCAGCAACGCATATACTTTGGAAGCATAAACGATAAACTGTAAAGTACAGATATGCGTGCTATTATCCCGCAGACAATATGCACACCTGTCGCCAGCTTCCACACAATGACGGAAGGCAAGTGTCCCCTCTCCCCCACCGCCAGCATGCTCCCATCCCTGCTGAACGCCAGGCAGCTCACCGTTTTCCCCGCGCGAAAGTAGCGGAACTGCCTGTTGCGGCGCGGCTGCAGTGCTCAACGGCAACAAGACAGCAACGCTCAGCATCGAGCATACATGCGACTGTAATATCTGTTCATGTAACTGTGGTAACTGTTTTGATGTGACTGTTGCAGCGCGGCTGCAGCGCTCAGCGGCAATAGGACAGCAACGCTCAAATAGGACAGCAACGCTCAGCAACGATACATGCAAACTGTAGTAACTGTTCATGTAGGCGATAGCAATGGAGGAGTGCTCAGCAATGAGCCACATTCGAAGGTTCACAAAACCAAAAGTTCAAGAACTTGTTCTTATAAATGAATGTCTGCACCGCAACTGCTTTGCCAGTGCATCGTTCGCACCCACGAATAAATTAAAACATTTATGAAATGAATAACCATGTCTGCATTGTACATGTCGAATGCGTCGTGAAGCAGCGGATACTTGAGTGTCACGACGTCGCTTCGCCCAACTCTGATATTGGTCATAGTCTCTCTCTCTCTAAGTGCGTGGTTGTCACACCACCAGACAGCCTGCTGGATGTGTCCTTAAGATTGCATATTGAAGACACTGTGTGCCAATATGGATGCGCGCACAGACACAGTACCTATGACACTGCCAGTGACCCTCTCGGTAATTGATGTCTGATCAGCCACAGCGAGCTTGGGCAACACAGCGGCGCACAATGTGGCCCAACAAACAGAAATCAGACGACACGCCAAGAATCGGTGCTGTTGCACGATGAGTGAAATTTCAACTGCTGGGCGCAAGGCAAATCCAGCAGCGGCAGCAGTACTCACTTGATAGATGACCACCACGCACCCAGCCGGATACGCCTGCACACGAACGGTGCGAATTCAACTTCAGGCGATCTTGCAGTAGAAGGAGGAAGAGCAAGTTGGAAGAGTAATACAAAATGCATACATGCAGTGCACGAGCAGCTATAATGAACGCGACTTACCACATCGCCAGTGACAGGGTTGACCGACAGGGCACTGTTGTGCAGGCAGGTCTGTCCCATGACGCGATCCAGCGTGAGCGGCGCTGCTGCAGCTGGTGCTGGTGTGCTGTACGCAGCAGCATGATTGCCTGCTGCAGAACCAATGAGTTTTGTGGGCGGCAAAGGCACCTTTGCAGCTTGAGCAGTCATACTCTACTGCACGAGGGCTGCCTCCCTCTGCTCGATCTATTGCGATATTATGGATTTTTCTTTTTTTTTACAGTTGACAGTTGAAGAACGTTCCGGGGTGGGGGGACAACATTGTAAACCATGGCGCGAAGAGTTCGCCGAAGACATGGCAAAAAAATGAGGCAGCCATAGAAGTGCCAGTGCGCCAGTCTACACTAATTGCGCAGGCTAAAGCGAGACTGCGCTAGGCGGTCATCACATGCATTCCTGGACATGTATGAACATGAACCTCTCGACCATTTGAACACTTTCCAGCATACATATCACAACAGCTCTGAAGGAAATCTGACACAAAAAGGAGGGTCTACATGTGAGTGCAGAGCAGTGCCACGCGCTCAAGATGCGCAACAAACGGCAAAACGCTGACAAAACATTCATAAGCAAATGTGTATCAACAAACTCCGCACCGTAACATGCCAAATCATGATCACTTTACACAAGTCTTCACACGCGCCAAGACACGGGAAATGTTGCAAATAATCTCCGCTGAAAGAGGTGTAGTACCATTAAAACCGTCTATATAATGTGATGAACAAAGCGAGTACCTACTCCAGAAGGCCACGTAATCTGGCTGTAACTGTGGTAATGCGCTTTAGAAACTGCACCTGTGCACACACATGGTAGAAGTTATCAACAGCCTCCAGGGCACTGCAGGTTACATGAGATGTTGTCACGGCTGACTCACAGCCGCTTGAGCTTTGTAGTACTCTCGCCTCCCCCCCCCCCACTCTTCACTCCCCCCATGCTGAACGTTGGGGCCTCAAGCAACGCCTCCGGCCTCTTCAGGAGCGGTGCAGCAGGTTGAGCACTGCAGCAGCACCCCCTTGCTGAGCGCTGCTGTCGCTGCTGCAGTGCTCAGCCTCTGTACCAGCAGCGCGCTGGGCGAGGGGAGGGCCAGTCACCTCATTGATCGCGCAGCAGCTGCTGCACTGCGGGTGCGCCTGGCGGTGCCGCCGCTGCCGCTGCTGCCGCCGCCACTGCATCTTGTCAGCAGTGGCGACAGGAATAGTTGGCCCCATGGTTGAAGTTGAAGTTGAAGCGGGGTACTCCACCGGCTTGTGGTGTACAACATCTGTCGCAGCTGCTGCTCTCGCTGCCGCTCTGCCTGCCAGCAAACAATGCTGGCGTCCCCCTCATCCCCCATTCCTTCCGCTGCCACCCCGAGAAGTCCACCCTTCCGCCAGCGGGCCCTTGCCCCCGTGCGCATGTTCAAGCCGGAAAAATGGCAAAACGCCCCATCCAGTCTGTGCGCTACGCCTCCGCCGCCACCGCCTCCGCAGCCTCCTGCTTCTCCGCTTCTTGCATGCCAGCGGCGACGGCAGCGGTGGCGTCATTCATGCCCACCCCCCCTGTTCCCCCCTCTGCCACGCCATCAGCAGCAGCGGAAAAGGGGGACGCCTCCCGCTCCCAGTGCCCCTTCTTGCCCCAGCCCGCGGCCGCCGTGTGCCGCATGCGCGCCAGCCCCGCGCAGCGCGGCTCCACCGCGCACGGCAGCGCCGCGGCGCCCCACGGCGTCCCCACCGCGCGCACCGTTGCGGCGTCCGCCGTCGCGAAGCGCACTATCACGTCCGCGTTGCACGGGACCCACCAGCCCTCGGGCTTGCCCGCGCGCGACTGTGCGTCGAGGAGGGTGTCGTGGTTGAGGCCGTCGGGGACGATGTCGGCGGCGCCGCTGCCGCCGCACGCGTGGTGCTCGGGCGACGCCAGGTCCGTGTCGGGGCCCACGTGCGCGCAGTCGGGGGTGTGCAGCAGGTGGCCGAGTTCCGGGTGCCTGTGTTGTTGGAGAGGAAGGGGGGTGGGGGAGGGGGTTGAGCCTCTGCAAGGTTGGGGCAGTGCACGAAAGAAAGGCAACTTTGGGGTAGTGCATGATCGAAAGGGGGGGTCCGTGTCGGGGCTTACGAGCGCGCAGTCGGGGGTGTGCAGCAGGTGGCCCAGCTCGGGGTGGGGGTGCCCTGGGTGTTTGGGGAGGGGGGGGGTTAAGCCTCTGCAACTTTGGGGGCAGTACATGCATGGAGCAATGAAGTGCTCGGAGTTTGTCCACAGCGTGCAGCACGGGGCCCAGTCCCCTGTGACTATTTGTCTGTTGGTCAAAGGGAGAGGGGAGGGGGTCTGCGTTTCACATTTGCTTGCTTATAAATACTTCAAGGCAGAGCTGTTTCCAAAGAAGCATTTTTATACTGAAGTCGTTGTCACATGTTCAGGACTGTCAAGTACTGTCCACAGTGGCCAATAGCATGCAGCAGGTGGCCAAGCTCGGGGTGCCTGGTAGTAGTAAATGAAAAGGCATGATAGGGCGAAGTGCACTAAATGAAAAGGCAAGATAGGGCGGAGGCGTCACGACGGCGGCATAACTGCAGGTTGAAGTTGAAACTTGCCAAGTGAAGCGTACCTATGCATGAGCGTGCGACTTGATACTTGCCTTTCTTAAATATCACTACATTGCTCCTCATGGTTGTCGTAGTGTTGTCAAACTTATCTTGCTTGCACCATGTAGGGCGAGAAACCCCTCTTTGCATGTCACTGGCTGTACAAGTGCATCAACTCAGCTGCAAAGCGCTTGACACAGCCCAACTGTCAATCCAATGGCAACCTCAACGAAGACTGCAAGCGGCAGTCAGCTCTTGATAATATGGACAACATGCTTTGAGTGCGCAGCTGTATACCTAGTTGCTGCCGCAAACTGCAGACGCTAATGCAGCAGCGGGGGGGTTCTCAGCTCAGCACAGCTGATGATATAAAGGCCGCAAGCAGTTCTGCAACCCCCAACTACGCGGAAACCCCGTCTTATACATGTCACTGTACGAATATCACAACTCAGCTGCAACAGTGCTCGACGCTTATGCAGCAGCTGGCGACCTCTCAGCACAGCCGAGGGTTTGCAAGCCGAAAGCCGCAACTATGCAGGGGCAGTGGCATTGTCCCCCACTGCGAGAAGCGGCAACTTTACTGCAGCAGTGCTCCTCGTCGCAGCACCTCCACGCACTTTCGCCCTCTTCAGTATTGAAGTTAAGGGAAGTAGCAGGCTCACCTGTGGTCGCACTCGTCACACCAGCTGCAATCGCAGCACATCTCCCGCATCACCGCCTCTAAATGAAAATATCCCTGTCACCTCTTCTCACGGCTCGGAGTAGGTGAAGTTAAGGCGAGGGCAATATGTTCTCACCCAGGACGAGGGCATGTCTGCCGTATAGGACGAGGGTATGTATGTTCACCTGTTGTCGCCCTCGTCCAACCAGCTGCAGTGCTCCTCGTCGCAGCACGTGCCGCACATCTCCGTCTCCAATCAGGCATTAAATACCTCACCCCACTTCAGAGTTCAAGTTAGCATATCTGGGTGGTATTGACCTGACTCCACTTCAGCGTTTAAGTTGAAGTAGGCAAAATGCTCACCTGTCATCGTACTCGTCGAACCAGCTGCAGTGCTCCTCGTCGCAGCACGTGCCGTACATCTCCGTCCCAAGGTCGCCCCACTTCAAACGTAAGTTAATATGTCAAGTAGTTTAAGCTAACCTCACTTCATTGTTGAAGTTGATGAGATCACCTGTCAGCGTACTCGTCAAACCAGCTGCAGTGCTCCTCGTCGCAGCACGTGCCACGCATCTCCGTCTCTGCGTGTACAGCTCAACTTCAAAGTTGAACTTAAGGTGCAGGCGCTCACCTGTCGTCGTACTCGTCGAACCAGCTGCAGTGCTCCTCGTCGCAGCACGTCCCGCACATCTCCGTCTCCGGATGGTTGCTCTCCAGCCCGCACACCAACCGCCCCTCCGCCCCGTGATGCCGTGCCAGCGCATCCAACAGCAGATCCACCACAATCGTCACGTCGTTCAGCAGCACGACCGCCAGGACGGGGGTCTTCTGTATGAGCGCTGCCGCGCGGCGCCGCGCCGGGTTCCGCGACGTGGTCCTGATCTTGGAGAACGCGCGCCGGACCTTGGTGATGTAGCGCAGCAGGCGCATCTGGTGGGAGCGCGTCGTGACGAGGAAGCCCTTGCGGCCGCGGTCCTGGGAGTTGAAGTGTTGTGAACGTTTGTGAGTAACGTTAAAATTTCACGTGTTGCTTCAGGGATCGTTTGCCATGATAGAGGAGATTTGGTGATGTAGCACAGCACGCGCATCTGGTGGGAGCACGTGGTGACGAGGAAGCCCTTGGGGCTGCGGTCCTGGCAGTTGAAGTTGAGGAATCAAGCGGGGTTTGAAGAGTCAATCAATTGCTGAGAACTGGTGATGTAGCACAGCAGGCGCATCTGGTGGGAGCGTGTCGCGACGAGGAAGCCCTTGCGGCTGCGGTCCTGGGAGTTGAACTTTCATGAGTTTTTTTGATGGAGTAAGGCTGAAGTGCTGCGTGTTTTGTCAGTGATCAACTGTTGTCATGATAGAGATTTGGTCATGTAATGCAACCGACGCATCTGGTGGCAGTGCATTCTGAAGAGGAAGCCCTTGCGGCCGCAGACCTGACGTTTGAAGTGGGAGAGTCACTGATCGAGGAGAGATACGTGTTCATGAGTTCCATTGTCATGTGATGTGCTGATGTAGAGCAGCAGGCGCATCTGATGGGAGCACGTTGCGGTAAGCAAGCCCTTGCGGCCGCGGTCCTGAGCAAGTGAAAACTTGAGTTTGACATCGGACAGTCACACATTCACAGCAAGCATAGTGCGGTCCTGAGCAAGTTCAATACCAGACAACCACACATTCACAGCAAACGTAGTGCTTGCGGTGGGTGCGGGTTGTGCATTTGGTGAGCGCGTTTCGCTGTTGCACTTGAAGTTGAAGTTAGGGATTACATTCCCATACAGGCCATGACATTGCAGCCGCCGCTGCACGGGGTCTTTTGCTGGCATATGTGGCGACAGCTCATTCTCCTCAGAGCGTTCATGCTTGAGCTGACATTGGCGATGCTGAGCTAAGCAGTTCTTGTTATATCCGATGCAGGACCTGTAGTTAATATTCAGAAATGGTTGCATGCTTCAGTGTGCCCACTGTACCACTCCACTTGAAACACTCGCTCCTCATGTGAGACTAGTTTGCTAACAGCAGCGAGTGCATTCCATACGCACGATCAAACTACCTAGTCTCTGTCAGTGCGCTGCAGCCTCCATGTGGTCATGACACCATGACAGATCTCATGTACTTCGAAGTACGTGTTTAACAGCGCCTCACTTTGAATATCCTCCAAGGACGCCTGTTCCAGCTCCAGGTCACAGCATTTTGCCCTCCGAGCGCAGCTTGTTACTTCAAGTATTTGAAGTCCGTATACATCAGATTAGGAATTACAGACAACAGTACAATTTAGACCACACGCGCCTCACCTGCTGGAAGATCCTCCAGGGGTGCCCACTGTACCGCTGACATCATACCACTTCCCCTGCATGCGCAGCTTGTTCACCCACAGCAGCTCATTACTTCAAGTATTTGAAGTATATGAGCATAACCAACACACTTCCGTCAGATACAGTTGACTACTTGACACAGCTTGTCTCACGTGGAAGATCCTCCAGGGGTGCCCGCTGTACCGCTCTCCAATGTACATTTGCCCATGGTCAGTTTAAACTTCAAGTAATTGAAGTGCATGTCGTACGTGCATGCTGCAGCCTCATTCACCAATGTTGACATACTTCAAGTTGATACTCCAACGACTGTGCAATACTAACGAAGTACATATAAAACTGATACCACACGCCTCACCTGGAAGATCCTCCAGGGGTGGCCGCTATATCTCTCCACGTCGTACCACTTCCCCTCCATGCGCAGCTTGTTCACCCACAGCAGCGGGTGCAGGTCGCGCGCCAGCTGTATCACCTTGTCCGGCGTCTCCAGAAACGTCGCCACGTGCACGATGCGCAGCCGCGCGAAATCCTCATCCTTCACGCGCGCGTCATTCGCTAATAGCATCAGCGCATCCGTGAGAACCGTCCCCCCCGCACTGAACCCCCCCAGCAGAATCTCCGCATAGTCTAATTGCTCCATGGCGGCGATGACGAGGTCCGCGACCGCGCGCGCGACCGTTCCGTAACCGACGTCGTGCGACCAGACGGGGGTGTGGGGGTGATCCGCGGGGACGTGATGGAGGGGGCTGGGGGACTGCGTGGGCAAAACGCCGTGCCCCGGAAGCAGCGGCAGCACGACGTCGAAGCCCTCGCGCGAGAGGCGCAGCGCAATGTCGTGCCACTTCTGCGAACACGCGAGGAAGCCGTGCACGAGAACCGCCAGGCGCTTATCACCGGGTGCGCGTGTGACGCAGGGCACATCCCCCTGAGGGGGGTGGAACGCCTCGCTGCTGCCGGTGTCCCCCTCCCCCGCGCGCGATGTTGTTTTGTGGGGGGGCGAGGCGGGGGGAACGTGTTCGGAGTGCGGGCTGGCGTCGTAGATTTCGTCCCGATTTCGGAAGCGCAGCACGGAGGCTGTGTTGGTTGTCGCGTCACACTGGTAGATGGCTGCGTCGCAGCCGGGCTCGTAGAGCTCCGCGTGCAGCGTGGCGCCTATGATGGGTCTTGCGATTTCGACCAGGCGCGTGGCGGATGGTTGTGGTCGCAATTGTGGGTCTGTTTGAGCGCCTGATGCGGCGTCGGCAGTGGCGGAGCAGTTGGTGCTGCAGACGCCTGCGAGGCGACAGAGATGATAAAAAGAAATATTGGTCGTGCAACAGCAAGTTGTGATGTTAGCGAGCAATGTACTGCAGAGTCTTCGTCTGTTGATGCCTGCAACTCGTACATCAGGCAGCGTCGGCAGTGGCAGAGCAGTTGGTGCTGCCGTCGCCTGCGAGGTAACAGAGATGACGGGGGGTGCTGGTCATGCAACAGCAAGTTGTGATGTTCGCGAGCAATGTACTGCATCACCATGTTCTGTTGATGCCTTCATCTCGTAATCATCAGGTAGCATCGGCAGTGGCAGAGCAGTTGGTGCTGCAGTCGCGTGCGAGGCGACAGGGACAGGTGTCTGTCATTCAACATCAAGTTGATGTTTGCAAGAAATGTTCTGCAAAACCATTTTCTGGTTATGCCTTCAGCTCGTGAACTTTTTTGAGTGCTAATGACCATCTAGCGACGACATAACGTACTCTGGAGCATCGTCATGGCTCAATTGGTAGTCGCTGCACTGCAGTGCAGCCAATCGTGTCTCACGTGTCTCGCGCGCTTTCGTGTTCGCGCGATCACTGCATGCAACACCTGGATGCTACAGCATTCCCTTCAGGCAAGACAACTGCGGCCTCTCATTGCCAGCGTCTAGAGCAACAACAGATGCGACCCAAACTCGACATGAACGTGCTGCTGCCTGCACTTGCGACGCTGCGCTGCAACACACCAGTCATTTCTGCCACACTCAAGACGGGAAGAAATACAAGACCTAATGCTTGTGACAGAAGCGCGACAACTGGCATGAGCGTGCCGCCGTCGCCAAGTCATTGCTCTTCTCCGTGCTCTGTATGCATGCGTATGCGTGCTCACCATGCTTGATGGCAGGTGCGTCCTGCGCAAACGCGCACGACAGGCAGGCCGTCACGGCCAGCAGCGCCGTACTCAGCTGCATGTCGAGTCCCGTACCCACTGCAGACAGCTGCTCCAACTTACCAAAGTGAGCACGAGCTCCCGCATCAAGCTGTCGCGGCGCCGGCTATAGGCGTGTGTAGGCGCGAATAAATCGTCCTTTTGAAGTTTAGTGCGGAAAGTGGACTGGGCATTACCGTCATGTCGCTATTTAAGCCGGCGGGGCACGTAATTGAGAAGATACTTGGCCCCAAAACTATTTAAGCCTGGGTACTACATTTGCTGGATTTAACTTAAGCCGACCCCCCCTTTTTGCTGGTGACGCATGTAGCCTTGCACTGCACGCGGAGCTGTAAGTTTCTGTTGTAGCACTGCACGAGTGGCAGAGGGCGCCCTCTTGAAGACATACGTGACGCAGCACTGCCATTCAACTCTGCGACCTCTTGCCTGCTTCAGCTTCATGCACGGAGGTCACGCGAAAACTCAACTCTCGCAAAATTCAACAACAACTTGAACTAAAAAAATCGCCGGGTGCCCCAGCTAAACAGCAATCGTATGGGGCCTGTTGTGTGGTGGTGAATGGTGTCTGATACAGGCGAGCCTAGTTTAAGCCTGGGGATACAAAGGCTTGATTCAATTAGCTTGTCCGAGTAATACAAACGCCTGTTTTAATTAGGTGCCCCGCCGGCTTAAATAGCAACATGACGGTAGTGATGGGGCAGCAATATATTATTGCAGCCTTCAATCAATTTGGCCATGCTCAGTGCAGCATCACTCTAATGGTGACTCTATTAACAGCAAATGAACTGCACACACACCTCGTAGTCAAATATTAATGGCAACATCTACAAATTGCAGCAACTCTGCACATGCTGACAGATATGCGAGTCATGATGCTGGCATGAAAACTCGTGCACTGCAGCTGCTTCTCTGTACTGCACAGTGAGCAGGCCCCTTGTGCAGGTATCTATGGAAACAGATTCAATCGGCACAGCAATACATGCTGAGGTAGTAATCTACAGGAGCTGGTGAAATTTGTGCTACGAGTATTACAGTACTGATGCACGAGCTGTTGCTCGGCAACACCTGTGCAGCACAGGTATTGAGATCCATGCAATCGCATAGACTACTACCGACGCACAGGATCCTGAGCTGTCGCTGGCGCCTCATTTCAAGTATGCAGAGTTGCAGAACACAGTCTCTCAGGACAGTCTCTCAGGGCACACTTCATGAGCTACATAGGAAGCGCATGAGCGCAGGCTCGAAATTGTGGTTGTGCCGCTAGCTCAAGACGCGTCATGATTTCTGAAATCTATTGTCACAGAATGTGAGCAACAAATCTCTCGACTTGGGCGCACGCACAACTACCAAACCCTGCTCAACTTGCAACAATGCATCCCATAAGCATCAGGAGTTGCACATTTGCGAAGCTGCTGGTGTGCTCACAATTTAACGTTGGTGGTCCAGGCATGCATAGGATGTGAAGTTCAAGGTCATGTGTGAACATGTGTGCAGTTGGCACAGCAGGAAGAAGACGCCACAGTGGTCAACCTCAGGCTGAACAGACCAACATGGAGAGGCAAAAATGCATTACATGTGCCATAAATATGGAGCAAGCAAGAGCAAGTCCAGGTAGAGCAATGCGCACCACATGATCACGAACGATGATCGTTTGGAATGAAAGAAAAGCATATAGCATTGATGTTGAGCGCTGGCGTGCTGATTTGCATGAAGTTCATGCCTGGGCAACGCTACAACGATTGAGGGCCTCTGGACTCAACGCAGCTGTCAGGCTATCCTCAATATGTAGCGTGCCAGACATGGTACTGATGTATAGCAGTAACCTTTCTGCATACTACATATGGACACGTGTACTTGCGCACCCGCAATGTACATGGGTCTCAGCAATATACCTACATACCCCGCAATCAATGTTTGAATGCCTCCTGCGCTCTCCCTCTGCGCTCTACACACAATGCTTTGCCGCCATGTAGACGTTACACAAGTCTCTGCTCGGGCCTGCATGTAGTGCATACCTACTGTATGCTGATTCAGCATTCAGCTGAGCGTTGCGCCCCCCACAGCCAGGCTGAAGTGCAAAGTTGGAAGACAATGCGGTCTTACAACGCTGCAGCAATCCGCAGTTTCTGCCAGCGCCTATGACATTTGCGGTCAACGCGCTCCACCTATACCCAGCCATCAAAGCCACAAATACATGATATACCAACTGCAACATATACAGTTGACCCCCCCCCCCCCCCCCCCACCCCTCCCCCCTCTGCTCCACAAACTCATACGTACGCCACGGGATACATTCAGCATCACATTCTGCACCTGCATGAGCTTCCCCGCCGGACAACAGCGGCCGACCCCCGCGCTCGCTGTCTCAACGCACGGCGCACTGCATATGCACGCTGCGGCGTCCACCATACTTCAAGTTGAAGTAGTACGTGCTGTGGATGACCGCATGGACCCCTCAGGGAAGGCCACGGCGGCGATGACCTGCGGGCGTGCATGGCGTGACACCATACTTCAAGTTGAAATTGCACGTGCTTTGGATGAAAGGTCTCGGACGGCCATGTCCTGCTTCTTTCTCCGCGAGGCTAGGCGAGTTGTGGGTGTGCATCAGTTGTCCATGCACTCGTAGTAGGGGTCCGTGTGGGCATCCAGAGCACGTCATACTTCAACATGAAGTATGAGCGTGCATCAGTAGTCCATGCAGTCGTAGTAGGGCGAGGCGGTGGTTGCGTTGGCATCGCGGCGCGCCCTGGCGAGTCGCTTCCGGGCGACGCGCAGCGCCTCCTTGCTGCTGTGCCCAAACTGGTACACCTGAACAGAGAAAGACACGCTGCAGATGAGACCATATGTTGAGGTTCTAAACTGGTACACCTGAAAACAAGACAACAAAAAAGCTGCTTGTGAGATTATATACCGGCATTGAGTTTTTTTTTTGAACTGTAATCACGGCTGAGTTTTTTCTTTGAACTGTAATCACGGCTGTTGCTGCATGCTGAAGTGGGTGGTAAGACCATTCAGGCGTCCTGATGGACTGCTACTACGACAGGTGCTCTGTGCTGAAGCTGATGACTGCAGAAGGCGCTGCCATCAAATGCAGCAAGGCACGAATGGCTGCGTTGGTGATAACATGTGGGTGGGGGTGCTACGCCTGACACTGTCTGCTGAAGCTGATGCCGAGACAATCCAGGTGCCTTGGTGGACTGCTACTACTGCTGTCGCTGTGTGCGAAAGCTGATGACCGCAATAGGCAGTATGAACACAAATCAAAAGATCGTAGCTAGAGCTCTAGGCATTATATGATACGTAACCAAAGTCAGCAAGGTGCACACACCAACCGCGCCTCACTCCTGCGACAGCAATAGGTACTACACACTGCAGTGAGTTTGGAGTTGGGATATGGGATACTGTAAAGTCGTGATACTGGGTAGCCTCATGTTCAGTAAGCGGCCAATACAATTGTGGACAGCACTTCAACTTCAAGAGCTGGGCCCTGCCACAATCTCTAGGGCAGCTGGCCCTCCATCACCGCTAGCCTCATACTTCGCAAGCGTGTGTGAGGTCATGAGGATCCAGGACCAGCCATCAGCAGTGCCAGAACACAATAATTCCAGTTTCAGCTCCTGCCAGCTGCATGACTGCCTTTGGCAAGTGCCCCACTGCCTCAATGGTACGTCTGCTGAAAAAAAATGGTCACCACGTTTCCCATCAGACCTCACAGTCCAGAGGCGCACTGTACAATGCCGTACCGTATAGCGGTTCAGTGCTGGTACTGTATAACAGTTCAATGACGTCCTGTACAGCAGCTTCACGCGCTGGCACCGTCCCAGCATGCCCGCCCGTGCACCTGAGCATTCGACACAGGCTTTAGACTCAGACTCAAGACTCAGAATCAAGACTCGCACCTGCCGCCGGTACTCCCGCTCCATGTCCGCGCACGCCGCCTCCACCATGCACGGCGGCAGCGGCAGCGCCGCCAGCTTCGCCTCCATCTGCAGCATCGCCGCCACCTCATCCGCGTCCAGATCCACAGCGCCCCTCTCAAACCGCTCGCGGCGCTCATGCGCGCGCGCACACCGATTCACCTTGTTCGCGTCCGTGCCAAGGCGCGCCATCGCCGCCGCCAGCTCCTCCGTGCGCCGCGCCGCCGCCGCAGCAGTGCTCTGCGTCGCCGCCAAGCGCGTCAGCCGCTGCGCCATCGCGCCCGGGCTCATGTGGAACTCCGCAAAGTCGCGCAGGCGGCGCGCCACGGCGGGGTCCTGGAGCAGCGCGTCCGCCGCAGCGGCGGCGGTGACGCTGCCGCCGCCGCTGCTGCCGCTGCCGCTGCCGCCACCGCCGCCGCTGCTGCTGCCAGCGGCGCCTCCGCCTCCGCCGCCGCCGCTGCTGCTGCCATCAGCGCCGCTGCTGCTAGCGGCGCCGCCGCCGCCGCTGCTGCTGCCATCGGCGCCACCGCCCCCGCTGCTGCTGCTGCTGCTGACGATGGACACAGCCAGCTCCGCGGGGGCAGCCTGAATGAGGCACACCAGCTCGCACCGCAGAGCCTCCGCCGGCTTGGCGGCAGCGGCAGCAGCGGCGGCGAGGCCGGGCAGCGCGCTGCGCGCCGCGGCGGCGTCGGAGGCAGCAAGCGCCGCCAGCACGTGCTCTGCGCCGGCGGCGACCGTGGCGCGCGTGAGCTCCACACGTGCCAGCAGCGCATCGGCGAGCACTGCCGCCGCCGCCGCCGCGTCTGCTGCCTTGGGCGCCGCCATGCCGCTCGTCTGCGCAAAGCGGAGCACTGCCGCGCGTACGTCGGCGCGCAGCGGGCCGCAGCCGAGCGCGGCGGCGCGCGGCGCGAAGAGCGCGGACGCCGCTGCGGCGAGCGGTATGAGCGCGTGCGCGCGCTTGACGTCGCGGCGAAGGGTGGAGGGTGGAGGGCTTGGAGACGGGCCAGAGGTAGTCGCCGAATACGGCATCGCCGAGGTCGGGGGGGACTTCGGAGAGCGGGAAGCCGAGGCGAGCCTGAGTGAGCCTGCAACTTTCACATGAAACGCGTCCACGTCATCGCTTGAAGTTGAACTCCGCCTGGATTGGGCGGCGGTGAGCTGGTGGACACCTTCGGCACGATCTCGCAGCCTCGCGGCTTCACGCAGGCCGCAAAACCACCCCAGCGGCACTGCGACAGACATCACATCAATGACTCGTCTTCCGAAGGTCTAACGTGCGCAGCGGATGATTCACCGTCGTGCACCGAACGTTTAACCACCGTATGACGCTGTACGAATTGTGGCTCGTTATTCGCACTGGGGCGTGTGCTCGTGTGCGGTGTCGTTGACAGGCTTGTAGTCGTCGCGCACCACCACAACCGATACAGCGAGAACGGCACCAGAGGGCTCGTTTCTCTACATCAAGCTAGGTGAACATCATGTCACCAGTGAAGCGCGAGACCTGCGCCACTTGCCCAGCGCCACTTGATCATCGTGGAAGTTATGAAAAAGTGCTGCTCACGCTGGTGTGCGAAGACTGTGCCAGTGTCTGGGGAAAGAGAGATCTCATCACCAAGACAGACTCCCTCAAGGAAGGTGTCACCCCGGCAGCGCTCGAGACCCTGCAGTACAAGACCAGACGCAACCCACACGCCACCTTTGGGCCTCCCATGCGCCTTTACGTCAGGGCAGCGGTGGCCGTGGTGGCGGCCGAATGCAATGCCTCCAGAGAAAAGGCCCTCGAGCAGAGAACCGAGGCGTACAGAGTCAAGGCGGACGAACGGGGGGTGAGTTTTTTTTGGGTTTGTGTTTGATTGTGTTAGTGTGCTCGCATTCAGGAGCTCTGGTCCAAAATCCAAAGGCCATGCATTTACGACAGCATCAGGCACGGCCCTGCTGTTCGCCTCGGTTTGCGATCATCTGTGCTTGGTTCAGCAAACTCAAGATACACCCATGTCGGGCACCACCAACACTCCAAACAAACGCTGCCAGCTGTCGCGCCCACTTTTGTCCTCGTTTCCCCTCACTCACAATAAATGCTATGCGGGTGCGCATTGGCATCAGCGTCTTTGAAGTCACTGCCAAGCTCAGGAAGCGCGTGAGCGTCTGCGCGCACATTCCCTTACATGCATGAACGACCCCCCCCTTTAAGCACGCATCCACACCACATTCATCCTCTGATACCGCTCACATACCGCACTATCACAGAGTGCACCTGAGAGGCTGCGGGCCTTGAGTTGACCCTCTTTAGTCGCGACCGTTTCTCACCTTCCCAACCCGCCCCCATCCCGCCCCGCTTCCTCTCTGAACCCCCTCAAAGATCTTCAAAAGCTGCTTCAAGTGAGTAGAGCTGCTTGATCGATTGACAGATCTTCAAAAGCTGCTTCAAGTGAGCAGAGCTGCTTGATCGATTGAAAGATCTTCAAAAGCTGCTTCAAGTGAGTAGAGCTGCTTGATCGTCGCATACAGTGCGCAGCGCAACACGCTACACCTCTTTGAGCTGCTTGATGAGTGACTGAGCACTGTGCACTGATCTGAGCGCTGCTTTATTCGGCAGACGGCGCGAGGTGCATGAGCACAGACTATACCACAGCAAGACGCCTGTCTTGAAAGGGGGCGCTCACCACCCTCACGCACTGCCTGTAACTGCCCGTAACCGCCTGCAACGGCCCGGAACCGCCTGTAACCGCAGGCGTGCCTGCCGCGCAGCGCAGCACTGCTCACTCGCCACTCATCCCGTAACTGCCCGTAACCGCCTGTACCTGCAGGGCCACGATGTGCGCCCCGCGCCTGGCGCGTTCAGCCGCAGGCCTCGCCGCAGCCGATGCAGCAGAACCGCGTGCAGGCGGGGCGGCCGGCCAGCGGCGGCGGCGGCGGCGGCGGCGGAGCGCGCCACCCCAACCCACTGGCAGCGCCGTGAGTCCCTCAGGTGTGTACGCATCGTGAATTGTTGAGCCCGCTTGCAGTGCGCATTGAAAGCCATTGCCCGCCGACGGGCAAGGAGATTACGGATCAGCGAAGAAGCAGAGGCCAACGACCATTGAGACCCTAAGCCATCATGGTGTTCTGCTGTCGAGAGTGCCTGTCACGCTGCCAGGTGTGTTTGGCTGTTGAACTTGGGTGCTGCTATGTATTCAAGCTTGCTGGTTCTTCTGGCTATGTCAGCAGCTAAAGCGTATGCCGAGCCTCTGATTCTGCTATGTGCTGATTCATTGGTGAGCTGGCACGCACTTGGCAGTAAATTCACAGCCATGAAGTCATTGATTGCACCTGGTTGACGTGCTTTTCATTCCTCCCCCCTCTCCCATGTCCCCGTTTTTGTGTCACTGCGCAGCTGCCCTGCTCACAGAAAGATCTTCTTTACACCATATTTGAGGCCGGAGGCAGGCGCAGCATCCAATGATCGTTGTGGTGCACTTCCAGGTACGGCACTTGGTTATGACCAAAACTAGGGTCATGACCAAAACTCTGGTGTGCTAGCTCATGCAGTGTCTGTATGTGTGCTTTCACCGCGTGCTGAATCCGCTAGCATAAATGCGTTCAAATCAATGTCCACACACACACCGTTGAGTGGCGAGCTTTTGTGCTCGAAGTGGACGGCCGCAGCAGACTTCAGTACAACAGCAAGAAAAAGTCGGTCATCCTGAAGACGATCAGCTACTGAAGGTCAAACATCATCTTGAACATGACAATGAACAATTCGCTGCTGAGCACTGCTGCCGCCGCCGCCCGCCGCTGCCACCACCGCCGTCGCCGCCGTCGCGTCTGCACACACCGCTGAGAGGCGCGCCCCTTTACTTGAAGTAGACGGCTGCGGTGATCTTCAACATCTGAGCGCTGCCGCCGCCGCCGCTGCCGCCGCCGCGCAGACGTGAGCGGCTTCACGGCTTGCATGGAGCGGTTCGCATCCAACAGGCCCGCAGGCATCGAGAAGTTCCGGACGATCATCAACGGCTATCTCAACGAGCTGCTGTCGTACATCCGCGGCACAGGCGGCGACGATCGAGTGCTTCATGGTCGTTACGACGCTGAGGGCATCGCGCGGCGGGTGAGACTTCAACTTCAAGTGTAATCCTGCAAATTTGAAGTAGACCATATGTTGAAACTCGACCTATCCCTGATGGGCGGCGACATCGAGTGTTTCGCGGGCGACGCGCTCATGTACGAGGCAGAGGGCATCCAGCGGCGCCAGGAAAATTGCCGCCGTGAATCGTGATTTTTAAATTGAACCGTGACAGGTGAGCGATCGCCGTTAATCCTGACCCTAACCCTGACTCACCCCTAACGCGCGTTGACGTCGTCGAGGGGCTCACCGGTGATGTGCTCATGGACGCCGAGGGCAGCGCTCGGTGGCGCGTGAGTACCCTAACCCTAGCCTTGACCCTGCTTGTGTACAACGCAGAGATCGTCGCCCTGGCGGTAAGTGAGCTACGGCTCTTGCCTTGCCTAGAACCTAGCAGTACGCTATTCCTATCCCTGACTCCTGCGCGATAGCCAGCGAAGGCCGCATCGCGACTTGCTGCTTTTCAGCGGCACCGCACGTTCTGGGCATGCACTCCATGTCAGGCGCTGCAGCCCCTACATACCTACATACCCCAACCCTCATCCAGCCCCTACATACCTACATACCCCAACCCTCATCTCGTGCCCAGCGAACCCGTCAGTTCCTCCACGCACGACGCCCAAAACCGCAGTCCGAATCCCACCGCTGCCGCCGCCGCTGCAGGAGATGGTTGGTGCAGCGCCGGTGACGGATAGGAGCGTATGGTGTGCGCTGCCAGCCCCGCCCCCTACATACCAAGTACATGCCCTAACCCTCATTTCATCCGCCAGCTCCTCTGCACACGACGTCAGATGATGCAGTCCAAAACCCGCCGCCGCTGTTGCAGGAGATGCTCGGCGCGGCGCAGCCACTTGACAGTGGGCCCGTAGTGCTGTGCGCTGCCAGCCCCTACACACCTATATACCTTAATCCTCATCGCGTGCCTAACGAACCTGCCAGTTCCTCAACGAATGACGCAAATGACTTCAATGAAAAACGAATCAAAAGATTGATGAGCTCTAGGTGACAAGGGATGGTTAGCCGCAAGTGCCTTCCACCAATAATAAACCCTGACACTGCTGCCTGTCGCCGCCGCCGCAGGAGATGCTCGGCGCGGCGCCAATGACGGACAGGAGCGGCGAGATGGTGCTGGCGGCGCTCGCGACGTGCCAGTGCGGCGGCATACCGCTCAACAAGCTGAGCCCGTACGCGTTCGAGGGCAGCGACGGCGTGCCGCTCACGCTGCACGGCTGCATTGACGCTGGGAACATTGCCGCTGTGGAGGTGCGTTGCCGTGCGCGTGTGCGGATGTGGCATACATAAATTTGAAGTATATATGTATATATCAGGGCAGCAATGGCGTGTTGCTCACGTTGCACGGCTGCATCGGTGCGGGGGACATTGTTGCCGAATGTGTGTTTGACGTGCGCGTGTGCGGATGCGGGGTACTTCAAAGTTGAAGTTTACAATTGGGGCAGCAGCGCGGTGCCGCTCACGCTGCACGGCTGCGTCTGCGCGGGGACATTGCCGCCGTGGAGGTGAGCAAAGAGGGGTGGGGGGGGGTTGGTATGTATGGTGGCGCGGTAGTTGAGAATTAGGGTGAGGGTTCGGGTTAGGTATTGCAGCGCCCATCAGGTGTAGAAAGCGAGGCGGCGACGGGGTGTCGCTCACCCTGCACGGCTGCGTCGGCGCGGGGGACATCGCCACTGTGCAGGTGTGTTGCCGTGCGCGTGTGCGGATGTGGGACACTTTCAATTTGAAGTATGTTAGAGGGCAGCGACGGCGTGCCGCTCACGCTGCACGGCTACATCGGCGCGGGGGACATCGCCGCTGTGGAGGTGAGCACGAAGGGTGTGGGGGATATTTCAAAGTTGAAGAATATGGTAGGGCAGTAGAAGTATATGATAGGGCAGGGGCGGGGTGCCGCTCACGCTGCATGGCTGCATCGGGGGACATTGCCGCCGTGGAGGTGCGTTTGCCGCGCACGTGTGCGAGTGCAGCATACTTCAAAGTTGAAGTATGTGACATGGTTGCGGGGTATGCTACGGAAGTAGGGGGGGGGTGGGTCAACAGGGGGGCGCTCACGCTGCGCAGCTGCATCAGCGTGTTGGACATTGCCGGCGTGGAGGTGAGTGCGGAGAAGGGGGGTACATTGCCTGTGGGATATGGTACCGCAGCGCGCAGGGTTATTGTGTTGAAATGGGGCGCAGTGGTGGGGTGCTGCCCACGCTGCATGTGGCTTCGTCGGGGTATACAATATGGCGACGCGCACCGAGCACGTATCAGAGGCGCGGGTGAGAGGGAGGGGGGGCAGAGGTCGGGGGGGGGGGGGGGGGGCGGATGGGGATGGGGGTTAGGTAGGGTTAGGGATAGGTAAGGGTTAGGGTCAGAGTTGCTTGATCTTATCGTAGCTCGAGGCGCGTGCGACCGGCCTCGCACGGCCTGCCCCCCCCTCTCTGCGCGCTCCTCAAGTTTTCAACCCAGGAATTGACAACAACACCCAGCGCATGGCTAACGTCATGTGTGACGCGCCTGCCCCCGCCCTGGCGCCAAGTCGGCGGCGTTGTGTTCAACAACAATACGAAGTGGGAGATGTTCATGTTGAAAATACAGCACACATGACTCACTTCACGACTAACTTCATGTGTGACGCAGCTCCCCCTCCCGCGCCCCGATGACATCAGGTCGGCGGCATTGTGTTCAACAACAAGACGGAGTGGGAGACATTCGTGCTGAATCCACAGCACATATGACTAACGTCATGACTAACTTTGTGTGTGACGCCCCTGCCCCTGCCCCAACCAGGTCGGCGGCATCGTGTTCATTAACAAGACGGAGTGGGAGACGTTCGTGTTGAAAGCACACAGCACACATATGACTATCTTCACGAGTAACTTCATATGTGACGCCCCTCCCCTCCGCGCCCCCGCCTGGCATCAGGTCGGCGGCATCGTGTTCAACAACAAGAAGGAGTGGGAAACGTTCGTGTGCGGCCCCGTCATTGCGCAGCTCGCCGTGGCGCAGGAGCTCAGCGGCAAGAGCGAGTTCTGCCTCAGCGCTCAGGTGAGGCGTACTTCAATTGTGAACTTCAATTCTGAACTTTAAGCAGCTCGCCGTGGCCCAGGGGCTCAGCGGCAAGAGCGACTTCTGCGTCAGCGCTCAGGATGAGGTGTACTTCAATGATGGACTTTGCTGCGCAGTGCTGCAAGTATCAGCATACTTTGTGAAGTGCACATGAACTTTGAGGCGCGGCTCAGCGGCAAGGGCGAGTTCTGCCTCAGCGCTCAGGTAGGGTGAACCTGTGGGCGCAGTGCTTCAGGTATCAGTACCGAATACTTTCGTCGAGTGCACATGTTTCAGATGGTAAAAGAGCGAGTTCTGCCTCAGCGCTCCTGAAGGTGGGTTGTACTTACATTGTGAACTTGACTGCGCAGTGCTTCAAGTACAATCAGCATCAGTTCTTTGGAGAGTACGTGTGTACTTTAAGGTACAGCAATAGCAAGACCTGCCCCTGAGGGGCGTGCACAGACCAGTGGCATCACGATGACTTCCGCTATGCCAGGGGATGGCAGGCGGGGTAGCACGCTAGCTCATGCATGGAACTTGCCTGACACCAGAACATTGTGCAAGTGCACCCTTACCTTAGAGTTACAGAACGAATCAAGAAACATTGTGTTGCTTCATTAGTTTTCCAATATTCGTTGTACAACGAACAACTAACGACGCCACTGAAGGTGATTCGTTATTTTCACAATTTTGAGAAACGCCCCTGCAGCTCGTTGTCAAGCTTGTTGTGCGGTGTAAACAGCAAACCCTGCACGCATACCAGCAAGAGCAACACCAGCACAGCAGCGCATCTCCATCACAAACCCGGGTTTGTGCTTGCCAGCCTCGCCAAACGTTCTGGACGTGCGCCGCATTCATGGTCTGACTGCTTTGTCGATGACACACAATACATCCATGGCTCCGCATCGCAGCGCAACATTTATTGATGGTAGTTTTCGTCGCGTGCTTTTACGCATGTGGTTAGGGTTAGGGTTAGCGTTACCCCAACCCTAACCCAACGTTCTTCTGTTCAGCAGCACCTCTTCGCAGTATGAAATGACAGATGTCACAGACATTGTATCTGACGTCAGAAGCAGCGTTCACTGTCAATGTAGAACTACATCCAAGTATATTATTTACAATACTTCGTATAATGTTATCATACACATCCTGTGCCTCATGGATGGTTTCCGTGCCGCCCATAGTTTGCATCCTCACCCCACCTTTCAAACATGCTGCTTTCACTACCTGCAATGTCCACGTTCAGGCTAGCTGTGATGGCTGATTAGTGTTTGTGCACTTGCCAACGCGCTCTTTGTTGACAGGGTACCAGCAGCATGCGCGCACTTGAAGTACTTGACAGCAGCACACGCGGTGTGCAAGGCAGGCAAGTGCTGCAGCAGCCGCCTCTATGGATCTGAGGCACAAGCGCACACAGAGGGGGTAGGAGGATAGAGGGGGGCATACTGGTGAAGCTGCCACGGTGACGCGCATGGAGGCAATGCAACGTGCATGCGCATGCTGCTTGGGGAGCACAATGCTTTAAAGTATATATATATATATATATATAAACAGGTTGCTAGCGGGTGGGGGGGAGGGGGGGGGCGGCGCTGCAGATAGTACTTCAAGAAGTACTTCAAGTGTCTGTTACACATAATGATGTGCACACTGTAGATGCCATGTACTATAGTATGATGCACGACATGTATATGAGCAACTATCGCACGAGCAGCACCACAGAGCAGCGCGCTGACATCACCACAATACACCAAATATACATGACATGTTGTGCGAATTCATGGCATTTACGGTCTGTTTGCGAGCGCGCACGCTCTCAATGCGTGCGCGCGTTCTCACATGCTTGATGCTGTACATGTGCATGCACTGCGCGGCCTGCATTCGTCATTGCTACCTTGTACATGGTCTCCTCTGCCTTGCCTGCGTGCCCAAATGGGCCCTGTACGGCGTGTCACAAGGTGTCGTGCTGTAGCCCTTGCATGTTTGTATGCCCTGCTCAACGTGTTGCTGGATAGCCCTTCCAGAAGGCGTACACCACGCTCAAGGCGGTGGCGTCAACACCCTCAACCCTTCTGCACAATGTATACGCCCTCCAGAGGGTCTCCCGTGCCAGGCCCTCTGAAACCCCTACCCTCCAGACCCCTCTAAATCATGTACCCGAGATGACCCTCTAGAGGGTCTGACAGGGTGTTGCCCCCCGACCTTCCACAATGCCCCTGCAACCCCCCCCCTGTGCCCACCTGTGAGTGGTTTTGCTGGCACAACATGTGTGCACAGAGCCTCAGCATCAACCTCACCCAAGAGACACAACGATACCAGTAGAGGTCGCTGCTCAAGCCCCCCGAGCTGACTCTTTGAATCATTCACACGTAGGTACCTGTTGACTCAGAGCACGGATTGTGTGTCTGCCACATAAAGGAAAGGACGAGTTGAAATTCTTGCAGCCAGGGTCGCAGAGCATGCCATTGATACTAGTAGTACTTTTTATTTTTGAAGTTCCGCTCAGGGCGCAAATAACCCCAGATGAATGGCATCTAACTTGAAGCTTGCTGTACGGAATCTGCATGTCGTGTGACAGTCTGAAAGTGTCTCAATGACAACCACTCGAACGCCGCCGCCGCCGAATGGCATCTCGGGGTCCTCCCCTACGTCCTCCTCCATGTGCCCCCTCTGAATTCTGCCATGTGTGTCATGACACGGCCGGAGTACGCCATGTGGAGCGCTGCCAACAGTGCCGAGCGTAAGCGCACGAGGGCGATGCCCTTAAGACTCAAAGCTTTAGGGCGCGCTCCTCCGGGCACTGACATCCTGCTGGCATACTCCGTCGCCACAGCCTCCAGCAGCTTCCGCCCCTGCTCCCCGATGCTGCCAAATGACCCGATTGCCAAAGTGGTCAGTTTGTAACAATCCTGATCATAATGACCAAAATAGTGCCAGTGGGTAGTTTTGGCGGCCTCTTGGTCGCGGCAGCAACGCTCGGGGTCTGCTGCAGTCTTCTGCGCCCGCGACGCCGCCTGTGCCTCGAAGCAGGTAACGTCCACCATGAGTGGTAGGTGACGGGACGGGTCGTCGTAGCCGGTCACCGGGAAGGCGTCGGCAGGCAGCACGATGTCCATCCTGCGACTTCCCGGCGGCCCGGCTACTTGCCGCCGCGGCTGGCACTGATTGTCGCTCGCTGTCACTGCAACACAACGCAGCAGCTCTCAGGTGCATGGTGCCCGCTGCTGCTGACCGCCGCTGCACCGCTGCTCGCTGCTGCTCGCACCTCCGCTGCGCACAAGATCGTGGACTTGTGATGTTTGTGAAATGCTTCATCTGTTATTGTGGACAATGGTGTCGTGCGCCTTGACGCGTGGCGCTTGACACAGCCGCGCGTGCAGAGTGCCGCCCGGCGACTTCCCGCACAGCTTGCAGCCTGTCGTCTGCTCCTCTACTGCGATGGCGCGTTTGACGGCCAGCTGCCAGCCTGAGGATACTATGCCATCGAACGAAGCCGTTGTGGAGTACATGGGCTCGTTGAGGAATGCCATGCCGATCGAGTGCGTGTGGCGCTGAGACCGGAATCGAGCAAGTGCTTGCGTGCGTTACGTGCACTGCGGCAGCTGTTGCAGGTCCGCCTCCACTTTATCTGCAAGCTCAGTAGCGACGGCATCTGCAAGCGCACTCTGATTGGGGCGCTTCAGGCTACACACACACACGCTGCAACTGCAGAGCACTGACGTCAAGTACACCGTAGCAGCATCCGCACCGGTGCCACCACCTGCTGGCGGCGGCGGCTGCTGCACACGTGGCTGCTGCTGCAGTGGCATAAGCGCTGGTGGCAGCATATGTTCCAGCTTGTCACCTGTTGCTGCACGTAGGGATGCGGCAGCTGTGGCGATCGTCCACATGAGGGCAGGCGCGCGCTGCTGCGCCTTGTAGCATTGCTGGTGTGGAACGCATAGCGCCTGCAGTGCATTGACGGCTGCCGCTGCTGCGTGCGCTGGAGCAGCTGCGCCGCCTGCCGTTGCTGCTGCTGGTGTAACAGTTGCTGCTGCCGCAGTTGCAGTGCTGGTGCAGCGCCTGCCGCATTGGCCGCTTGTGATCACCGCCGTTGCCGCTGTCGCAGGTGGCACGGTTGCGGCGCCGCCTGCTGCCGCTCCTGCTGCAGGTGCTGCAGCAGCTCTAGGCCCTGGAGCAGCTATGTTGCCTACGCCCGCAGCAGCTGCTGTTGACTCAGATCGGATGCTGCAGCTAGTGATGCCGCCGAGGCAGCTTGAGGTGCAAATGTGCTGCCGCTGCTGCTGCAGCCTCTGATGCTGGAGCAGCTGCTGCTGCCGCCGCTGCTGCTGCCGCCGGAGTAGTTGCGCCGTGCGCTGCCGCTGCTGCTGCCGCTGGTGCCGCCTGCGCTGCCGCCGCGGCCACTGGTCCAGCGGCAGCTGGGCCGTGTGTCGCCGGAATTGCTGCGCCATCAGCGGCCGGCACTGGAGCGCCTGTGCTGCCTGCAGCCACTGCTAGTAGTTCTGTAATTGTCGCCGCCGCCGGGGCGGCAGCGCGGCCTGCCGCTGATGCAGTTGCCGCTGCCGGAGCGGTCGCGCCTTTTTGCATGTACCTTGTATTTGCTTGTTGTTTTTCGTTGTATGTTTGCTTACATCATGAAAAAGCTCTAGCTAGCGCACATGATGTCACAACGGTTGAACTTGCTACCAGAATCTGGAAGCACCAGAGGTGACAATGTGTCTCGATGCGCGTAGAGAATCAATTCTGAACAATGCGCCAATTGGAAATTTTTGACATGACTCAGTCGGACGTGAAGCTGCCGTTCGTGATTGAGTCTGTGTGCAAACTTCAAGCACACAATGCCCTTGATTCAACCCAGGGCCAGCGTTGATCGGGGCGGCTTCTAGTGTATTCTGTCATATTCGCAAGTTCAGTTTTTGGCAAAGTGAGGAATGTCATAGTCACGAGTTCAGTCTTTGGCAAAGTGAGGAATGAGAAAGAGTCGCTCGGAGTGTGTGTGCTCGCACTTCGTGAGCTGGAAGAATTCCACTCTTGTGTGCACAGGCATAGTGGGCACAACGCACATGACTCATCATGCATGCTGCTGAGGTAGAACCGGTACACCAGAACGGCGCCAATGACAGCCGGGTGCAGGCTGTAATGGTTGCACATGTGCGTGCCTCTGCTGTCCATACCCGGAAGGACGTGCATGGCTTGCATGAGGCTGCCACACTCACAGCCTAGGCTATGCTCTGTTCCCAAGGTACTAATCCCAATTGCGCAAGGTACCAATTCTAATTGCATTGCTTGTAAGTATACGAGGTATGACATCCCAAAAGCACTTTCAGAAGCCTTGGGAAGTGAAGCGGCCCTTGGCAGAGATACCACTGGTAGTACCAATGGCATGCTCGGCGACCCTGATTTCAAGACGCATTTGTGCTGCAGACACACAGTCCGGCAGATCGGTGCTCAACAGTCGTGAATGGTTCGAGGCGTCAGCTCTGCCATGGGACTTATGCAGCGACCTCTATTCAAGAGTCTATTGGTGTCGATGTGGGTTGTGGGTGAGGCTGAAGCTGAGGCTTCTGTGCACGCATGCTGTGCCAGAAATACCAATAGGTGTCCACGCGTACCTGAATGCAGGGCAGCAGCTGCGGCAGTAGAGTGTCGGACATGCTTGGACATGCTTAAGCTCTCTTGGCTGGGAGGTCTCCACACAGTGACTGCAGAAACCTATAGATATATCGAAATGGTGAATACTTCAAAAAATGTGTGAGCCACCTCACATGTTCTCCCCAGTGCACTGTAGAAGTGTCGGCTTTGCCTAAGAGTGAAGTGAACATAGGAGATGAGAGCTAGCTAGGACATGTGTGGTTGTGGCAGTGACAGCAGCAGGAGCCTCGGAGTAAGAGCAGCTTCAGCAACATCGGCGTCGTGCTAAAGCAGCAGTCCTACAACACAGCACAGCCTTCAAAATTCATTTCATTGCGACCATGTCTTTTGCTGCGGCGCGTCCTGCCGCCGCTGCCGCCGCCGCCGCCGCCGGCTGCCGGCGCCGCCGAGCCAGGGAACTAGCATATGGCAAGGTCGTCTGCCTGGTAACACTGATGCGGTCCGATGACCCATCGAGCTCGGCCCCTATGGCAGCAACTGGCAGCGGGATGAGCTTCACCTTGCACCAATGGCTAAGCATGCACAGAGTTGACCTGCGACAAGAGCAGTCCGATGTCAAGTGCGGTGGCACCTTCAAAGGCTTCTAGGCCCTGCCCAGGGACATGATGGCATTAGATGCTCGTTTCAAGGACGGGGTCGGATCATCCTTCCAAGAGCACAACGAGAGATGCATTAGGTCGATGAGCAGTAGTGCACCTTCAGGACATGCCAAGCATGAACGTAACAAATGAGTGACGACCAAACTGCCTGGGGAGGATGCCGGAGTGGTTAACGGGCTGGACTTGAAATCCAGTAGGCTTTGCCTGCGCAGGTTCGATCCCTGCTCCTTCCGTTTCTTGCTTTTGCCGCTGACAGTGATCGAACGATTCGTTCGTTGGAGTTGTTTTTTGTTCAGTTTGCCTCGGTGGTACATAGGCCAAGCTAACAGCACCCACATCACGGCTCCGAGTCGGACACAGCCCCGTACTGCGCTGCAGTTGCCACAGCAGCCTGAGCCACTGAGGTGTCCTTTATGCACACTGGCATTTTGGCAGCTTGGTCAGAAAGAGGACAGCAAACAGCGAGGCAAACTGTCAGCTGCGAGCCGCATGGCACCGGTAGTGGCCCACTTCAACGGTGGTAGCTGCACGAGGTCGATGCTGAACCCTGAGGCGAGCACATCACACTGTCAGCAAAATCTGGCGGCAGCATACGCCAAGGGCATCCGGCAGCAGGTTGATCACGACCCATCCGGTGACCGTGCCCCTTCAGGCAGCAGTACCTGCAACACTGGGGCACACCATGCCAAGCGTGTGCAGGAGATGAGCACCATGTATGGTTGCACGGCAGAAGACTTCCTACGGGCGGTAAGGAAGCTGAGTGCATGCACAGGTGCCTGCGGTCTGGTCCATATGTCAGCCAGCGCGGGGCAGAGGCAATGCGCGCTGACCTCGCCATGCCACACGTGTCGACGGAATGGAAGCGCCCCCACGCGCGCACGCCCGGCAGTACCCCCGGGCCAGTCCGAGGGCGGGGGTGCGGGTAGCGACGGCGCGGCCGCGGCGGCGGGGGCTGCCGCAGCGACACCTCCAAAGCCACCGGCGGTGCCGGCTAGTGGCGCTGCCAACTCAAAGTCCAGCAAGAAACGCCCGGCGGCCACGGCAACCGGCGCGCAACGCCGGCGCCGAACGGCAGCTGCTGCAGCACCGCCTGGCAGCGCCGGCAGCCGCACTCAGTCTAACAGCCTAAGGCTGCAGGACAGCAGCCCCCCCCACGGGACGGCCGTGGGATGGGCGGACATGGACTTGGACCCGCCGGACGATGCCGCGTCACCGCCCCCCCCGACCACCACCACCAGTGGCAGGCCCTCAAAGCCCCAGTCACGAGCATCCCTGGCTTGGGACCTCTCGACGCCCTCGGTCGTCCACGCACTTGACCAGACCAATGAGGCGGATCTACTGCTGCTACGGTTCACCACGACTGCCAACCCCTTCCGCACTCAGCTGCAGTGCACCCAGTGGGCACGGCTAGTGGAGCACGCCACACGACTACTGGCGGACGCCACAGACAGTGCACGTGAGGCGGCACGGGTGCGCCTCCACCATGGTGCCGGGGCGTTTGCTCATCAGGTTTCTCAGACTCTAGTGCAGCGCGGCTACAGGCTGCTGCACCTGCTAGCAGCAATGGCCTTTGGTAGGCAACCGGAGGGAACCGGTATGCCGCCTGCGGCCCGGCTGGCAGCGTTGCTGTCTGGCGACTTTGCGGAGCTACTGAGAAAGACGCTGTCAGCAGCAGCGGCGCTGCGGGCCCCCAAACCAAACAACGCAGCTACGGCGTCGGCACAAACGAACTTCGATGCCGACTGGACGGAGGCTGACTCCAGGCAGCAAACAGCATGCGCTGCCCTCTCAGGCAAGCGACGGGGGGTAGGCCTGGCTGCCGCACGACTAGAGGCGCGTGAAGCATGCGCCCCAGCAGACGAGGTCACGGCACAGGTGCTGGCAGCAAAGCACCCTGAAACTGGCACCCGGCCCGGGGTAGTCGATACGCCAATGGAGCAAGTGCGCGGCCTGGTACGCGACGCCCGGCGGCACTGCTTGCACGGCGCAGGGGTGGCAACGACCGCCGGGCCCGCTGGCAGCGGCAGTCCCGTCTTCGAATCGGGTCAGGCGCATGATCGCAGCGATAGGCCTGAGGATGCTGCCAGCGCAGCCGGACGGCGCCTCGAGGTGGAGGCGACAGACATACTGTCGACCTTGTCCGCAGCAGGGGCGGGGAAGGCAGGAGGGCTGGACGGCCTACGCTATGAACACCTCTTGATGGCCGCTGGGCCTGGTGCACCAGTGAAAGCAGCCACCCGCCCCGTGGGCAGTGCCTCGCCAGGACTAGCTGGTGATTCAGAATCGGATGTGATGGAACCGGCATTCGCCCATCACCTGGCCAAGGTGTTCACGACGCTGCTTGTTGAGCCCGAACTGCTGCCGGAGCAATCGCAACGGCTTCTCCGCGCCGCGGCCCTCTCAGGCATAGGACAGAAGCGGCGTCCGATCGCCTGCTCCAGTGTCTGGCGCAGACTCCTCGGGTCCACAGCGGCACGGGGTGTCAAGGGCAAAATATCGGGGCTGCTGGCCTCCATGTCGCAGTTTGGCGTAGGATACCGGTCTGGCGTCGAGCATGTGGCAGCGCGCGCGCGCGTGTGGCACGAGCTGTATGGCACCACAATCCAGCTGGACTGTGAGAACGCATTTAACAGTGTGGATCGCGCCGCCATTGTGCGGGGACTTATGCTCTTCTGTCCGGAGCTGCTCCCGCACTTTGAGTCCGTATACTGTGGTGACACTGCCCCAGAGATGCGAGTGGAGGTGAACGGTGAAGCTCGCATTATCTGCTCCCACCTAGGGTGCCAGCAAGGGGACCCTCTAGGGCCGCTGTACTTTGCAGTGGCAGCGGCATTCCTACTCTTCTACCCTGATGGAGTGAGTGCGACGCCCGGCAGTATGCCGGCCTACGGCCACAGCACAGCGGAACCGCCAGCCCCGCACTGCGCTTTCCTGGATGACCTCAACGTGCTGCAAGCTGCCTACTTCGACGATGCAGCGGCCGCTGGGGTGGCAGAGGTGATCCGTCGGCTTGCGGCAGGGGGCCTACGCGTTCGACCAGACAAGTCGCTGGCCATTGCCATGCGCGGCACAGTGTTTGATGAAGCGGCCAGAGCACGCCTGCGCGCCCTTGACATACCGTTTGTGGACGCCACCATGCCAGAATCCAGTCAGGGCTTTACGTCGGTCGGGGTACCGGTAGGGCACCCAGCCTATGTGCATGCTGCCATGAGCAAGCATCTTGTTGACGCAGGGACATGGCGATTGTCGTGGCAGCTAGCTGGGATGGCGCGGCATCACCTACAGGCAGCACAATTCATTCTGCGCAGGTCACTGACAAAGCGCATGGGCTTCTTAGCTCGGGTCGTTGACACGGCTTTGAGTGAGACATGGCTGCACGCATTTGACGGGTTCTGTGCATGGACGCTTGAACGCATGCTGCACCTGCACGGCTGCGCTACCGCGGCAGTCATGAAGTCACACCTGCTGGCCGCCTGCACTGCTGGTGACAATGAGGTAGCCAGCAGTGGCAGCGTGCTGGTATTGCCGCGCTTGGGCCCGCCAGAACTCACGGACATCGCAGTGCCACTGCGGGCGTCACGGTTGCCGGAGCGACGAGGCGGTCTGGGCATGCCGCTTTTGGGGCTACTGGCACCAGCCGCATACACGGCCCAGGCATGCACAACACTGCGGCCTGCAATAATTCATGCCACTGTGGCAGCAGGGGCCCTGAGGCTCGGCACTGACGAACACGGCGCAGTCACCTGGTTCGCGCAGCACTCATGCGCAATACGCGAGGACCAGGGACTGCCGCCAATCATCGAGGCCGTGCGACGCTCTACGCGAGCGCTGACAGCTGATGGCGGCGAAAAATCACGCACAGCTGTGGCCGAGCAGCTCCCAGCATCGTTGCTACGGTGGGCAGCGGATACAACGGCCGCAGCGTCGACGCTCCCCACTGCGGTGCAAGCGATCTACGCCGCAACTGCCGTCACGGAGACGGGGACCACTGAGCCAGCCCCACACACCCACGGCATTGTGCCTGGCGCCGAGGCGGCCGCTGCGGCGGCGACCGTACCTGGCCCTCAAGCCGCTGCCGCGGCTGCCTCTTCCACGCCCGCTAAAACACAAACTAGCGCGGAAGAAAGCAGCTGCAGCGGCGGGCAGGAGGACGACGACGACGACTGGGAGGCCTATGCTGATGAGATCTGCAGAAAGGTAGTGCCCCGCCGCCGGCGCGGTCACTTCACGCACGGACTACAAGCCGGCCTTTCAAATGTTCTTCGACGTCAATACGAGGACTGCCTGGTGGAGGACCTAGAGGCTGCCTCGGCTGGTGCCGTGGGCAAGCCGACGCAGGCTACACTTATTGGTGACTTGCGTGACACCAGCCGCCGCCGCCAACAGGCTAGCGCGCGGGTCCTGGCGCAGCTGCGCAGCCAGCGTGCGTCCGGGGCAATGGCGTGGATGAGCGTGCCACCCGCTGCCAATGACCGCCCGGGTGCGGCGCCCATGTCCAGTATGGCAGCAGCCACGATGATTATGGTTGCGATCTTTATAGACGGGTGGGGCATACAGGGCGAGGTGTGCCCATGGCGGTGCAGTGACGTGAGCCCCACCTCCACGCATGCGATCAGCTGCCCCAGCCAGCACATACGGGGGCACAACGCGACACACACTGCCCAAAAGCGGTGCCTACAGCGCATCTTGAGACAGCACCATGTCTCTATTGTCCGCAATGAGGACGCTAGCGTCTTCAAGGTACCGGGGTATCGGGCGGACACAGTCATTGACCCAGGGTGTCTGCACTTTAGCAGTGCATACCGTAACAAGGGAATAGTGCTAGACACAAGTGTGCGCGCACCCACAGCGAGCTCGTACCTGACAGGCAAAACAAATGCCTCGAACACGGACGGCTATGCTGCTGGGGTGGGGGAGGACGCGAAGGTCAAGCACCACACCGGCACCTTGACGTCATCTTGGGCTTTTGTGCCATTCGTGCAGGAGTCGTACGGACGGCTGGGCAAGCAGACAAGCCTTTTTGTTAAGGAGTTGGCAATGCACTCAGCACTGTGCTCAGGGGGGGGGAAGGCAGATGTGTTACGCAAGGCCGGGTTAGCTAAGCGTCAGATCCACATTGAGCTGAGCATATCGCTGGCGCGGGAGTTGGCGGAGCGCGTCATGGCATACACACGTGGAGCGCGAATGCTGGGCTGTGTTGCGGCGCCGGTATCCAAACTCCTAGGGCACAGCGCAGACTAGGCTGCTGCGTTGACGCAAGCTTTTCGATTGCATAGGCAACCCGGCCTCCCTTGGGCCTTTATAAATACAAGTCCATACGTACATAGGCACAGGGGGGATACATACATTCCGCCAGCCTCAACTAACCCTATCCTGCCCTAACCCTAGTCCTAACCCTAAGCCTACCCAGGAGGTAAATCCTGATCCTCACCCTAACCCTCACCGAGCATATACCGGCTTACAGCAGGGGGGGTCACGTACAAGAGCAGGTCTGCAGACATGTTCTGCCTGCCTCCAGAGTCTCTTGTACTGGATATTTGAGGGGATCCCGTCCCCGCCAGCCTCAACGCAGCCCTAGACCTAACAATTGAAAAACTTAACTCACTCGCTCTTATGCCGTGACCGCTCTTTATTGTGTTGGAACTGAGTAGGATCAGGGCTACCCCTAGACTTACCCTATTCGTAGACCTAGGGCTGAACATTCCAACTAGAGTTTGTGTCATCATGACGGAAAGCTGCCGCACACAGCACTGCGTTCACGGCACCGTGCATTATGTCACTGTGGTACGCTCGAGCATTGCTGACTATTAAATTGTGGCTGCTGCTTCAAGCCTTTTTACTGAGCTAGACCCCCCCATATAGCAGATGGCCCTGCGGGGGGGAAGGGGAGGTGCGGGGGTCTACCGGCCGGGCAATTTCAATGACACGTTCATGTACTCTCATAATGATTATGGCAGTGCTTTGATCAACTTTGCTGGCTGCACCATATGCATGTAAGCTGTAGACCACAGTCACAGACATGAGTATCCAAGACTTGAAGTGCTGACAGGTCCTTGTATCAAAGTATCATATGAATGAGTGCTTGCAGGTGTTTCTGGCTTTAAGTTGGTGTCTTCTGAATGCAGCACTTGTTGGAAGGCACGCCGTTGATGATCTGGCCTACCTGGCGCACGAGATATCTGGGCCGGGTTGGCCCACATATGGAATCCGCATGCCTGCGCCCAGCACTGAGGTGCAGAGTTTTGTACTGCAGCACTTATGTATGCATACAGGCTGCACATCAAGTACTGCGAATTCAGGAGTTCGACCCACTCACAGTGAGTCAATGATAAGTGAGTGTGTGCCGGCGTGCGAATGCGCCGCGCATGCATGGTGGGACGCATGTAGTGCGGAAACACGGTTCATTTGACGGCATGAAAGAGGCACTCGCTGCCAGGCCTCAAGAGAGGTCAAGTTCACAACTTGGACAGCTGATGTCTCAAGAGAAATTAATGTGTCGCTGCTCAGGGCTTTAAAGGGCTGCTACAAAGACAGCAACTGTAACAGGTGCGGGTCCCTTGCACTGGCAATCATACGCCAGCACAGTGTTGAAGAACACGAGTTATGTGTCACCCAGGCCTGTGTGCCTGCCTGTCAACTTGAAAGTTTAGAGCCTTCTGCCTGCAAAAAACTGCCAGATCTGCTCGAGCCAGCCAGGTTCAGGCAGATGTTCAGTTGAAATGCGGTACACTGCAATCTGTGCGAGAAGACATACACTGCTGTAATACTGCTGAGCGTTGTGGCCGCCCCTCATGAGCGTCTGAACTTTTGACGCAGCACCCCACATTAAAACAAATGTGCAGTTGGCCCGTGCAACAACATGACGCGCGTCAATACATACAGTACTATATTACTGCTGAGCACTGTGTCATCTGATGGCCGCGCGCGCGGTGCTGTGCTGCGCAGTCAATAAATGCGCATCAATACATACAGTACTACATTACTGCTGAGCACTGTGTCATCTGATGGCCGCCCGCGCGGTGCTGTGCTGCGCAGTCAGTCCGTGCGATACGCGCGGCTTCCTGCCCGCATTGGCAGCCATGGGGCTCCTCTTGCCAGCATCGCCCTTCAGTCTCGCTTTGATGTCCTTTCTCGCTTGTTCTACAGAGGTTGGCCGTTCTGACAGCATGTCCTCGCCTTCGCTGTTCTCAGCGGAGAGATCCGGAATGCTCTGCGCGGCTCCGCCTCCGTCCTGTTGCCACAAATTGTACATTGCAATACATGTAGTCTACATCAACATTTATATGTAGACATCTGTGTGAAAACGTGAAGGTGAGGGCTTGTTGCTGTGCAGCCGAATGAGATTGAGCACATGCTGGTGCCTTTTACTTGCAGTGCGTCAAATCGACAAGCTTGCGCGGCTTAAAAGGTGAGCCTGCCCAAAGCCTGGTCGAGCGTTATAAGGGCCACAGGCACACAGCCTGTAATTCACATCTCAAATTCAGCATGGAACATGGGCACAGCTGCAATGCCCAAGCTTTGTGTTGACATAGCCGCTGCCTACAGGGCAACCGATGAACCCACTGGGCGATGTAATGGCACAACTGCTGTCGTATGTCTGACAGCTGCTGAATCAGAGTCTTTGAGACCGTGCGAGGTAGATCAGAGTCAACTGGGATCTCACAAACGGCATGAGTACTGAAACATCTGATGAGCGCTAGGAGTAGGATTAAGCGCCACCAGTGCTGTGTATGGATGCACTTTCGAGAGGTCAAGACCTGTTGAGCCCTTCATGACCGCTTCTGGCTAGACTGCAGACTAACTTGACAGGCATTTGCGGCTTGTAGCTGCTGAAAATGCTAAGCAATCTACATAGACATAGCATGCTACTCACATCTTGCTCATGGTATACAGCTGGCTAACACAACAACGTTTGACAAATGTCATGGGCATGCCTCATTGAGAGGGAAGGTGGCCCGAAGCCGCTGCGCGTAAATGGTGATGACCACCATACTTTACTTCACTTGAAGTACCACGTTCACACCCAATACATTACTTCGCTTAAAGTAGGCTGCCTCGAATGCTACATTAACTTACCTGTATCACTCTGTTCACGAGACGTTTTCCACTTGAAGTACACGCTTTATGCCCAAATGCTACATTAATGCCTGAATGCTGTGTTACTTCAGTTGACATACGCTGTTCATGCCCAAATGCTAACTATCACCTCTGTCTGCTGTGCTGGCCTGAAGGTTAAAGCTGAGTATTGTACCTCCCATCATGGTGGCCGCTGCGGCCCGCTGAGGAACTCAACATGAAGCCCTGTGGCCATTCGGTATGATACTAACAGATTATGCCTTAGATCCGGAGCCCGCAGCCGCTGTGCAAGACTACTAGTAGTGAACATCTCTGCATCACGGAGTCCATCTTCGGGTGCCTCAGTAATATTAGGTTTGTCAAAAAGGCTAGTGTTGCAGTTATGATTTGATACATCCCGGCGGCCGCTGCAGCCGCTAAGGAACTTGACGGGGAGCCCTGTGACCATTCAACCTGGTAACTTGAACTCAGCCGCTGCGCATGAATGGCGATGATCTCTGCTTTGCAGTATTCATCTTTAGGCACTACCGTATTGGCTTCATCTTGGGCCAAAATTGCCGAAAACATTTGAGTCTGCCAGAGGGTGTAGGGTTGCAGTTATGATAGCATACATACCTCCCACCCCGGTGGCCGCTGCGGCCCGCTGAGGAACTCGACATAAGCACTGTGGCCAGTCAATATGGAGATTAAATATTATGCGTTACGATGAAAGCCCGCAGACGCTGCGCATGAATGGTGATGATGTCTTCGTCTTTGGGTGCTATAGTAATGCCAGGTTTGCCAGAGGGTATGATACATACCTCCCACCCCGGTGGCCGCTGCGGCCCGCTGAGGAACTTGACGGGGAGCCCCGTTGCCTGTAATCGCTGCGCGTAGGTGGTGACGATCTGCACGCTGCGTCTCTCGATGATGCTCATGTACGCCAGCATGTTGCTCTCGGTGATGGCCTGGCTGCTGAGCATTGTGGCCATCGCGTCCAGACCCTGTCAGGGTAGGTAGGTAGGGGATTGGGTAGACAGTTCAGGTGAGGCAGGCAGGTCAGCACATTGTCAGGCGGCAAGTAGGTGTGTAGATGTGCACGTAGAGCAGGTGGGCGCGTGGGTAGACATTCGGTTGAGCATAGGTAGGCAATCAGGTAGAGTGGCAGGCAAGTGGGTTAAAAGGCAGGTGGCCACGCAGGCAGGTACATTGGTAAATATGACGGAGTTCGAGTTCACAAGTCACGTTCGCAGGGATGTTGTTAGCCTGGGACCACGTTGCCAAGCATTGTCTAGTTCAACAGAGCACCCTCAACTCACAGCAACAGAAGAGACGAGATTTGTAGATGCTGTGTCACGCACAGCCAGTCCATTGCAACAAAACACCATGTGCATACCCAATGCACACGTTAGACCTGGCAAGCACAACCCTATGCATACATACATGCCCAACACACACCTGCACCTTCCGCGCCCCCCCCGCGCCCCCCCCGGCCGAGTCCTTCATGAGCGTCTGCAGGTAGTGATCGCACTGTATCTTGAAGAAGATAGACTGCACGCGCTTGGCCACAAGCTCAGATATCGCGGCCGCGGCGGCCATGCGTGCCGCCCACTCATCGCGCGCCTGCAGCTGAGCCGCCACCTTTTCTTCCAGGCCGCGTATGATGACGTTTCTCTGCTTCTCCTCCGTCTCCTGTTCTGCTTCGTAGCGCTGGGAGGGGTGCGACAAAATGTATGTGAGCAGGCCGCATACGCCGTATGTATGCATGTATATATGTACGGCGCGCCTGCAGCTGAGCCGCCACCTTCTCTTGAAGGCCGCGAGGGGCGAGAGGGCCCAATGGAGGTGAGTTGTTGTGTGGCATTGAGAGGCGAGAGGGCCCAATGGAGGTGAGTTGTTGTGTGGCAATAAGGGGCAAGAGGGCCCAGTGGGGGTGAGTTGTGCGGCATGTGTGTCAACAGGGGGGGAGTACTGGGGGTATGTATGCGTTTCCCCTCCGCCATGCACCTCGCTTCAAGGTGCTGCCCATTTAGGTTGACGGAAGTGGGGCTAAGTAAGGCATCAAGGTGATGATGTTTTTTGTGTAATTTGCGTTTGGACCGGGAGGTGTGGGTGTGTATATCGTACGTGAGCATGGGCGCAAGCGGCGTTTATTGCGTGTATGGAGCAGCTGCATTTGCTGTGTTTCTCCTCAATGTCGCCGTCTGCTACCAAGGCAGAGCTTCTTGTCTAGGTAGTTACGTCCTACTCTGGTGCACATGGTGTACTAAACGGTGCGCGTGCTGCACTGGTCTACTCGTATGAATCTATAACTGATGTTGTGCGATGTCACAACCACATGTCCGTGTGTGTGTGTGGAGGCATTACACATCTCAGCACAGTGGCAAAGAATGTATTTGGCGCAACGTATATCAATAATAACTTGAGGCGAGGTAGCCAGCTGGCATGAAAGCAACAGCTTAGGGTTAGGGTTATTTGGCCCGTCACGCCACGGCCCTTTCCCTTAACCCTGCTGATTGCCACCAGCAGACCTGTGCAGGTGGCAGTGCTGGCTAGCACTGCGCCCCGCTTCACAGGTTGAACTGCGGCGTGCATGCTGCATGTGCAGCCGGCGTAAGAATCAGTGCTGCCACACGGGCTGAGCAGCGCTGCATGTGCAGTGCTCAGCTCTGCATGCGCAGTGCTCAGCAAGTATGTCATCAAGGACCGGCTAACTTGGGGCCAATATATGCCCTAAGAATAGACAGGTGTATAGGATACGGGCAGTGTTGCGCATTGCCTGCTGCTGCTGACAAACAGTTGAGTGCATGGAAGCAGAAGCTGCCATTGCAGTGCGTGCATGCGCCTCATGGCCACGTACGCGGTGTGAAGCATGTGCATAGGTAGGTACCTCTTGTTGTTGGTGTATGATGCTTGCCTGCCTGTCCTGCTCCAGTGCCGCCCTTCAACAGGATGTAGCAATCACCTGTATGTTTGTTATGTTGGCTCCCTGTGTACTCTGCAAGCATGTTCGATGTATGTCCTACTGTATGTACATACTTCTATGTGTCGGCATGGGTACGTGCTTCTTATTAGTTCCTGCTCAGCGCACGAAAGAGCCCAGATGAATGGTATCTAAGCTTGCTGTACGGAATCTACGTGTGATGTGACAGTCTGAAAGTGTTCGAAAGACAACCATTTAAACGACGCCGCCAAATGGCATCTCGAATGTGTACATTTTTTATTTCGCTTCGCTAGGGGCGCGAAAAGCCCTCTGTTTGGATGTGCACTCGACGCAACATTCCTTCTCCAAAGTGTGTACTTTTTGTTATTACTGTATGTAGGTATGTAAATAAGCTCTTGGCGCGGGTATGTATGTATGTTGAACACACCTGTATGTCCTGCTCCAGCGCCGCCGCCACGTCCAGCCCCTGGTCCACCTCCTGCCCCATGGACTGTATGTAGTTCAGCAGCGAGAAGTTGTTGGCCTCCTGCAGCATGAAGCTCTTAATGAGCTGGTCGAGATCGCTGATGCCGCTGACCCTCCGCAGCTCATCGGAGGCCATATTGAACCACGCCAGGCGCGCCCCCAGCGACTTTGTGAGATCGTGCTCCTTACGCTCCGCCTGTGCCAGCGTCACGAGCTGCTGCTTCAGCTGCGTCTCCTCATATAAGCTCAGATCACCGGCCTGATCGACGTCGGGCAGGGGGCCGTTGCGCGCGGCGTCCCGCGCCGCCTCCTCTATGCTGTGCTCCAGATTTGTGTTCTGCTGCGCCACGTATGAGGCCACGGTGTCGATGTGCTGGTCGTGCTCGTCTGCCTCCTTGCCGTTTGCGCTGAGCAGCTCCTCCTTCTCTTTTACTATGCGCTCTCGCTCCTCCGTAACCTGTTCCGCACGCTCCAGGTAGCTGGCGATGTTGCGACGGACGTCAACTATATCGGTCTCGTACTGCCGACGCACGTCATCAGTCGTGATCCGCTGCTTCCTCATGTGGCATATCTCCTCCCGCAGCTCGCTGTTGCCATTGACAACCTCGCTATGCCGCACGAGGAGCTTGTTGAGCCTGGCCTCCATGATCCCCACCAGCCTCTTCTGATTTCTGTCTGCGTCTTTGGTCGGGTCGGCGCCATCAGCCCTGCTGTGTGATGGGTTTGAGGTGCTACGATGCAAGTTGAGGACGTCTACAGCGGCCTGCTTCGTTCTTTGCCTGTAGGTCGCTATCTCAGCTGTAGCAGACTTCAGAGCTTGCTCCAGGTCTCCCACTCTCCTCTGCTCCAGAATGGTGCCTCGAGTCAGGGCATCTGCTTTGGCTTGCAGCTGGGATATGTTGTCAGCCAGTTGCCGCCGTTCTCGGGTATTCATCGCTATGTCTGCTCTAGCACAAATGTAAATTATGTGCACGTGACAGGCGGAGGGACGTCAACGACAACCGACACCAACGACCCACACACACACCTTTGCAATGCTCATGCTCTCTCGACGGTTACATTCGGGGGTTGGAAAATAAAGTTGCAAAGGGGCTGGCTCGGGCGTGAATTAGCCGAAGCAAAACACACACTGCGCGCAGGGAGGCGACGGAGAGGCGAGGCTGGCGTACTGCGTGTGGTGCAATGCGCGTGTTCCGACGCTAGGTTCGACAGCACATCGTGCTCGTTGCGCACTAGGTCAAAAACTGCCAGACCTGCCGTAGCGAGGATATTCGCGATGGCATCCAGAGCCCATAGGCGGCTGCCAATCAGTCATGACACCCATGGAGGCTTTATCAATGGCGGCAGAGCGCAGGTCAACCGCCTGAAGAATCTGGGGTGGCCCACGGTCGTCCTGGCCGTGTTGGCGGTGTGTGCACTGGTCAAGTTTGCAGGATCGCCTAGCGCGGATGCTGAGGCGACTGCGGAGGCGGCGAAGCTACCTGCAATGGCGCTGCCGCCGGTGCTAGGCGCAGAGCCACCGGCAGCGGTGATCACCAGCGACGATGGCGAGGACACCATGCATTTTCGCAGGAAGCCGGGGCCTCAGCTAGGACGTGAGTGTTTAATTTGACGTAATTGGACTTCGCCACAGAGGCGTACATAAAACACCAACACCTGCTATTATCTATGTACGTCTTTTTTTGAAGCGCTTCATGTCAGATAAACGCCAGCACTGGCATATCGTTTACGCTGCCGCCGCTGCAGCATGGCTGCATGACGAATGTGGCACCTATTTCAATGACCGAAGTGATAGTGCCGGAGCCAGCATGTTGTGATGCGGATCTAATATTGAGTGGTCACAACTTGGAAGGCATCAGTTTTCACCACTTCGCCATTGACGATTTGCCGCTGCCGCCTCTGTGAAGGTAGCACTTGGCTTCTTGTTGGGTTTACTTCGGCTCTTGCACCCACCTTCAGGCAATCCGATGCGCATTGTGTACAGTGAAGCATGTGCCAGAGGTGAAAACTACTATTGCACTACGCAGCTTTGACGCAAATCACTCAAGGCCACTACTTGAAAACGTTCGATGATGTGCAGCAGTGTCAAGGCACATCAGCACATGGTCGCACTAGCCGTCCCTACAGAATAATGCGACAGGACAGCGCTGCCAGCGCCACAAGCGGATGGCATCAGCAGGCGACAACACAAAACAACCTATTTTAGGCATCATGCGCAGCCGCATGCATATCTCCATTTGTCTGTTTTTAGCACACGCTCGTGACAGCCATGCACACTGTATGGTATGCATCTCGGTACAGCTCAACCTATCTAGAAGTACACAATCTTGTTCCACATGACACCATCACAAACTCGTCTAGAAAGGGTCTACATATATGCTTGACTTCGATAACACTTCAGAGTTGAGGTTGCAAGTCATCGCCGCAGAGCGCTGACATTACATGGGAGATGGCGAGCACTGACACCATCCAGTCAAGTGACCCTCGTTTAGATTGAATAGCTTGTGGCAGTGCTGCGAACATCTGTTCTGCGCGCAAATGTTACGTACGGAACTGCTTCATACAGCGCCATGCGACACAAACCTGACACTTGCCATGAGCAGTACTGTGGTCATGGTGGCACTGTTTGACTCGTGGCCAATGACTGCAGCAGCGGCGACCACGGTTATTGGTGGAAGGCACTTGCGGCTAACCATCCCTTGTCACCTAGAGCTCAACGATCTTTTGATTCGTTTTACATTCAAGTTAGTGAATAGTGAAGGTTGACCTGCTCAGCTGTGGTTCTGCAACAAGTGCTGAGACCAATGACTGAAATCGACCCTCATGTACATCAGACGTGTGCTGCGTATTGGGGAGCACTATCGCTCAAAGCAGTGCTCAGAGTGCACGCTGACACAGTTGACATTTGCCGTGCAAACAACGCATTTCTTCGCCATGAACTGACTCGTTGGAGGTTTGACAGGGGCTTGTACGCGCAGAGTAGCAACAGAAAGTACAAAAATACGGAGCTGACAACATGGATCAATGTCGTATTGCATCACTGTGCCCTGTCCTGTGAGGGATGCCCGATAAGCTGCTTAGGGTTAGGGTTAGGGTAAGGGTTAGGGTTAGGCAATAAGCTGCCGCTCTACTTGATCTATCAAGTAGGGTTTGGGTTAGTATCGGGGTCAAAAAACATTGATCCCTGCCGCTGCGTTTGAATGTAGAAGTTGACAGTTGCCGGCCTGAACGGATTTGACAGCTCCATACAGAGCAGCAATTTTGCAAAGTAGGGTTAGGGTAAGGGTATCGTCCGCCGCATGCCACGACGAATAGATGCCCAGCAGAGACTGCAAGTGCTGCCTAGTGAAGTCAATTCAGTCAACACTATCTAGTTGAAGGAAGACCTGCTGCTCTTCAGCTGTTAGGATCGGTTTGTTTCAGCTGTTGGTACATATGTCATTTGGGTGTACACAAGCATTCACTGACGAATCCGCATGGCTTCTCATGAATATTGGAGTGCTGCGGCATGGGCATACTGTGACGATACTCATCATGTAGATCACCTGAGATGAGTGGTGATACCAGAAGTATTCTTGTACCAACAAATCAACAGCAGATTCTGTGTTGCTGAATGCTGCTGACACAACTGTGCTGAGCATCGCTGATGTAGCGTTGCTGCGCAGTGCTGATCGACTGTTGCTGAGCGTTGCTCACAATGTAGATTGCCTGAGATGAAGGGTGATTTCAACGAATCAACACCCACAGCAGATTCTGCGGTGCTTGAGCATTGCTGACGCAGCTTTGCTGTGCAATGCTGATACTCGCTGAGCAATGCTGATACAGCCTCGCTGAGCATTGCTGATAGAGATTGCTGAGCACTGCCATATGGAACACACCTGTGCTAAGCATCGCTGATGGAGCGTTGCTGAGGTGTGCTGATAGAGTGTTACTGAGCGTTGCTGACACAGCGCGTCAGAGTGCAGGGGTACTCCAGCGTACAGGTCCTACATGAGGTTAGTAAAGCATGCACTGAATTATACATTCGTGGTTGAGCACTGTTTAGAGTCCGCTGCAGCACACTTGCTGCCGCCATGTTGCCGCTGTGCAGACTCCTCAGACCACAAGATTGACATCACGGCGGTGCCGCGTGACGAGCACGATGTTTACTCATTCATCTGATTATTTCATCCAAAGTAAAACTTCATGACAGCGGTTGAGCACTGCTGCGCACACCTGTGGCAGTGCTCACGAGAAGCCCGGCGTGCACTCATTTTATTTCACCCACAGTGAACTTTAGTATGGTGGTTGAGCACTGCTGAAATCAGCTGCGCACATTCATTGCACGCGCAGACTCCCCGGACCACAATGTCGGAGAGAAGCGCGGCGTGGACCTAAAGGGCATCACGGCGGTGCCGCGGGACGAGCACGACATACACTCATTCATTCATTCATTCATTCATTCACGCATTCATTCATTCATTTCACCCACAGTGAAACTTCATGACAGTAGTTAAGCAATGCTGCACATTCGTTGCACGTGCAGACTCCCCGGAGCACAACGCTGGAGAGAAGCGCGGCGTGGACTTAACGGGCATCACGGCGGTGCCGCGCGACGAGCACGATGTTCACGTGGTCTTCAGCATGGAGTGCAGCTCGTTCATTCATTTCACCCCAAGTGAACTTCATGATAGTGGCTGAGCACTGCTTCCCATGCTCTCGCCGCCGCATCGCAGACTCCCCGGACCACAACGTTGGAGAAAAACGCGGCGTGGACTTAACGGGCATCACGGCGGTGCCGCGCGACGAGCACGACGTTCACGTGGTCTTCAGCACGGAGTGCAGCTCGTACCAGGACTGGCAGTCGCTGCTGCTGTTCTTCAGCGCGACGCGCGCGGGGCACAAGGGACCGATTACGCGCCTCGCAGGGGGGTGTTCGCCAGAGAAGGTGTTAAGCACTGCTGCATGTGATGCCAACTGTATTTGGTCCCAATCCTAGTAGCCCTAGCTCCCAATCCTGACAACCCTAGCTCTCATCAACACCAGTAACGCTACTTGAAAGGAGGTGTGAGCACTGCTGCACGCGATGCTACGCTGCATGACCCTAGTTGGCCCTAACCCTAGTGACTGTGGTTGACCGTGAAAGCTAACGGCTTAAGTAGCTTTCAACCCGTAGTCACTACGTAATGCCGTCCGTTGTTGAGCGCGACGCGCGGGGGATACAAGGGGGCCTCGCGGGGGGTGCTTGCCTGAGCAGGCTTCAGCACTGCTGCACTGATGCTAAACATAACCAGCCCCAATCCTAGTAAGCCTGGTTCATGTCAATCCCAGTAGCGCTACTTGACGCTCAGCTCAGTAACCCCTCTCACCTAGCCGTGCTCACCATGGGCGCATAAAAGCGCTCGCAAAGTACTCTGTGAAAGTGCGTGTGCTGTCTCTATATGCCACTCACGCACCTGGCGGGGGCTGGTGCTGAAAGTTTGAGCACTGCTGCAGTGCGTGCTAACCCTGGCTAGCGTTGACCCTAGCCCTGTGGTCACAACACGCTCGCCATAGCGAACACACGCTGTCACGGAGTACTTGAACATATGGGCACTGCCGCTTGGCGCCTCAATTAGGCACGAAAATGAGCAACAGCGCAGCAAGTGTAGGTGATTGACTTGCTGCCGCTCAGCCAGCGGCATGAAATGACAGGATCACACGCAGTGCAGGCGGTTGCTCGCCACGAGCCTGAGCACTGCTGCGCTGTGCCCTAACTCTAATTATAAATGCTAGTGCTGTGGGTGCGCCGCATACATACCGCTGTGATCGCATACACGCGGTTATGACGCCGCTGTCTGACGCGACGCGGCATTGCTCAGAAGAGCTCAAGTGAGCAGCATGTCTGTTGCGTCTGTAAGGCTGCCGCTTCTGAAAGCAGCCGGAGCACAAGCTGTTGGCTCAAGGTTTGAACAAAGAGATCTTTCTTAGCAACTGCCAAAATCACGTGGCAAGGTACCGGTAGCTCTTCAGCCGCGCACTGATGCCCGTGTGCGTGGGATCAAAAGTCTCGCCACGGACTGCCTCCGCGAGCTTGGTTTGAAGTTTGAGCAGAGAGTCCTCCTAACACACTGCCGCCAACAGACTGCAATAAAAATGGCCAAACTTAATTCGTGTGGTGATCCCTGCATGCGCTCATGCCCGCCGCCAGCCGCTACCGTCAGCTTTGTCACACCTGTATGGAGGTGCTTCACTCATAACCTCGTGCCTCGCAAATAGCATAAAGTTCAACTTCAGCTCTAGATTTTGAAGTTTCAGTGCAACCAGACTTGAACTTTTCCACTTGAGCTAGCTTGACAAAACTGAAATTGACAGCATGCAATATCTGCTCCCCATGTCCACCCTTACAACCGACACAGCGGTGCTCAGCAGAAAGCCAACTTCAACATGTGCTGAGCACGACTCCGTAACTTCAATTTCCAGGGTCAGCAGCGGCTGACGCGTTGATTGCCCTGCTGTTTCTGCGTGCACGCACAGCAAACGGAGATACTGATGCTGCACCAGCACATGCCTCCTGTGCTGAGCACGGCTTTGTAACTTCAAGTTCCAGTTGCGCGCACAGAGGGGCTGACATGTTGGTTGCCCTGCTACTTCTCTGCGCATGCACAGCAAACGGAGATACTTAAGCTGCACCAGCACATGCCTCCGCACCACCGCGTGCACTTCACGCCAGACTACAGCGTCATCAGCAGCACCGGGCACAGGTAGGCACGCGTAGGTAGGTATATCTCCACCTCGCTCGCGTGCCAATACCATTTTTGTGGGTCTGAAGTATACATTGAAGCTTATGTGATGACAGCTTTAACGGCAAATTGCGAGGGTTATGTAGGGTTACAGGGCTACCAGTCAGGATGCTGACGTCTGTTTGAGTGCGCCTTGCATGCATTCAACAGTGTAACTTTTCATACAGGAACATATAATGCGCAGTCTCTGCACTTTGTGTTCTTTGGAGCACCTGCCGCAACATCAAGCTGTATGGCAACTTCACTGCCGGCAGCGCCGTTGTGCCTGAGCGTTGTTGCTGACTGCTAACCCCAATCAATTCTAATCCAGCGCGTACAGTGCTCATGGTTGAGAACTCTTGCCCCCGCAAGTAAAAGCAACACCCCAGCCACCGTCACGTACGTTCTGGACTCGAGGCACGTGATACATGCGGTGTGTACATTTACTGAATCTCACTCAGGGTCGCACAGAAGCTCAGATGGTTGATGTCAAGCAGGCAACCAGAAACTCATGTGTCCCTTGTGTTACATACTTTATGGTGCGCAAAGATGTGGTCATGTGATCCAGACCTCAACCTGAGCATCAATCAACTTTACGGGTGCCCCAGTTTTGTGCGCACCGTGCAGAGTCCGATTTTCAACAACTACGATTTCACAATAAAATCAGTGATCAATCAGTGGTCATATACTGACAGTAGGCGCACCACTCAATTAACCTTGAAACAATTACACAATGCCTTGTACGTCAGACTCTGGCAGCAATTTCCTGCGACTGATGGCTGACATTCCTGTCCCCCCTCCTTCCACCCCGCACTTCAACTTCCGCTTGAGCTTCCACTAGGTACCCCTACTACAACAAGCCCTTTGGCATGCAGCACTTCCTGGCAACCGCCAACCCTCCCATCACCAACACCATCGTAGCCGTCCTCGATCCCGACCAAGTGTTCATGAAGCCCCTCACCCCTTTCTTGGACCCTGACACGACCATACTGGCGGATAGGAACACCATGCCGCCGCTGAGATTCAATGGCATGCCTGTGATCACTGAGGGGTACCCTGCGTCGCAGGTGGGTACACAGATGGTACACGTAGAGTACACTGAGCCTACAAACAGTACAAGTAGATTACTGTACACTGAGTCTGTGTGTACTGCAAGAGACATGCCGGCGTGGCATCATTACTTTTTGTTATTGAAAGGCGTGGCTGCGGCAATGTGCATGTCAGATGGGCCATTGTGATATATCTTGTATGCAGCCAGGACATAGCGCACGAGGGTGTATGTATGTATGAGGTTCAACAGCATGCTCGTGGTTACTGAGGGGTATGTACCCCGCATCTGCAGGTGGGGTACATAATTGGTACATGTAGGGTACATTTGAGTATGCGTATACCTACATACCTCATCACGGCAAGCTGCAGTTGCAGTTGAAGCAGCACACAGGGGGTGGGCAATTATGAACAACAGATGCGTTCCGGACGCAGCGGTAGCAGCTTACACATGTCGGTATGCCATTGTGGAACTTGCAGTGTTAGTTTGAAATTGGAGATTATTGTTGTAAAACTCATAGTGTTATTTTTGTAATTGGAGGTTGTTGTTGTAATTGGAGGGAGGCCGACAAAAGTGCAGGAACCATGCAGGAAGGTTATCGCTGGTTCACTGCCTACATGCAGTGTAGCACTTGGCCCCATTACACCTTCGCATCACTGATAACCTCTTCTACGGAAGCAGAGGTAGTTAGGTAGCGTCCCGCCTCAGGTCAGGTCGAGACATAGGCTGCTGTTGTGTTGTAGACCCCACTATGATCAGCACCCTGTGAAACACTGCTACATCATGATCGAATGCGTGCTGCGCAGAGATACGGGCTGGGCAGCGAATGGCGCCAATGGGACGGTCTCGGGCGCATCGTCCAAACAACTGTTACAGATGTAACTGTGAGATGTACGCTGCTGTGCATCATAAACCCCAGAGTAACCAGCGCCCTGCACAGCTACTCAACTGCTAAAGTGTGCTCTCATGCGTGCTGCGCAGAGATATGGGCTGGGGAGTGAATGGCGCCGGTGGGACGGTCTCGGGCGCATTGTCCAAGACGAGAAGTCCCCAGCCCTTACCGTAGACCCGCAACTGGCAGATGACCACTACCCTATAGGGCCCCCCTATGTGGCCCACGTGAGGGACTGGCTCAAGATGGCCGACAAGTGGGTGGAGTTCATGCCACGCTCCCTCATCGAGTACCCGCACCTCCTATCGGAGATGTTTGCGCTGTGCATCGCGTCCGCGCACCTGCGCCTGCCGCACACCGGTGAGTCCTGTATATCTTGATGCTTATATTTGCACATATGGGGACACGTTAGGTACTTACAGTATACTGAAGTATACTTTGCAGTAGAAGTACACTGGATCATGTACTCATTGAGTACCCGCGCCTCCTGTCGGAGATGTTTGCGCTGTGCATCGCATCTGCACACCTGCGCCTGCCGCACACTGGTGAGTGCTGGATTGAACATTTTCGTATACATGTAGTATACTTCCATATATGCATATGGTGACGCGTCAAGTACTTTGACTAGCAAGCATAGTGAAGTATGCATACATTGAGTACCCGCACCTCCTGTCGGAGATGCTTGCGCTGTGCATGGCGTTTGTGCGACGCACACCTAACCCTAACCCTAGTGCTCATTGGTGGTTTGGCTGCCGCGTTTTTTCATGCATACTTCAAAGTAGGCACTGCAAGAATCACCTTATTCAATTACGGATGTAGTGATTGTCAATATGCACGGAGAAGATTTTTTGCCACACGTGCATACGTAGACTCTGGCAGAGCCAGGTTGACGTGTGCATTGATCTGGCTTTCTCACACCCTGAGCACGGATTCTGAAACTCACATGCTGATAGGTTGCTGAGCTACTGTGCTATGGTGAAACGTGTGCGCTGTGCGTTGCATCTGCACACCGATGAGTGCTCGCCTGATTTCAGATATTTACTTGATGGTGTTACTGTTGCAGATATAAGAGTGTGTTTCAACAAGGTTGCTAAGCTATCCTTATATAGAAGTAGTTTGCCTTTTGCAGTACACGATGTACTATGCTCATTGATAGTCATAAACCTTAGTCTGTCTACATGGCAACGGTGCAAGATATACAAGCATTGCATGAGACCGCTGATAGAGCGGACTAACTCTTGCCTAAGCCTACCCCTAATGCTGAAGCTATACCTGACGCCTGCCGCCCCCCCGTTGCAGTGGTGCGCACGTTCATGGTGTCTGACGCGAACTACCCCTAACCCTAAACCCTGTAAAAGCTGGCCCTAACCCTAATGCCTGCCGCACCCGCATTGCAGTGGTGCGCACGTTTACGCACCAACCCTAAGCCTAAACCCTACCCGAAACGCCTGTCCCCCCCGCATTGCAGTGGTGCGAACGTTCATGGTCTCCAACGCGGACGACGGCAACGAGGGCTGGCCCCTCATTGACAAGCTCAGCGAAGACGAAGTTTGCAACGCGCACAATGCCCCGGACACTAGCGCGCTGCCTGTGGTGATACACTACTGCCAGCACTTCCGCGTGGGCATCTACTCGTGGGGGAAGTGGGAGCCGAAGCTGCAGGAGCTCTTCAAGTGTGACTCTCCGTACCTGCTGGAGCCGCCTGACCACCTGGCCTCGCTGCGCATCAAGGTACACATGTACTGCAGAGTGTACACTTCAAGTAGATGTAGAGGCTGTATGCCTGGAAGCCAATGAGACCGTGCTTGACACGAAATGCGCAGAGTCAACTCCATGGGTGTTCTAGTTGTGAAGTTGAGGTTAAGAGCTTCGGTTGCGAAGGCCTGCTGGACCCCCCTGACCACCTGGCATCACTACGCATCAAGGTACGCACACATGCCTGTACCTGTTTGCCTCTCTACTGTGGACTATGTATACTGCAAAGTGTATACTCGAAGTACTTGTCTAGAAGTACACATATACCTTGAAATATGATAGACCGTAAACATGCACAGTGTACACCCCTTTCATGGACACATGCACTCTGAACTAGAAGGATGACCAAAAAGGCGAAATAGCAGGTACTTTCTTGTCTGCTGCTGCGTGCTTCATAATAGTTCAGACCGTGGTTCAGACACGAAATGCACTATGTCAACTCGATGGGTGAGACATAATAGTGAACTTGAGATTGAGAGCTTTGGCTGCAAGGGACAAATAGTGCAATTCAGGTGAGTGGGGAAACAAAACCCTGCTATGCGTTGCGGTGCAAGGAAGAGGGTGCCAGACGCTGATCTCTTCGCTTCACCTTCAGAAAGGAATCTCAAGTCCGTCTGGGAACTACCCTGTTGCATGTGGTGTTTAGACGATGTAGTTGGGGTGGCATCTCTTATGGGTGACGAAATCTAAAGCTGACACTTGTGGTCCATTTGATGTTGTACTGCAACGAGTACGGTATGGTGCTCAACCCTTCACATATCTGGCTGCACTTAGTTGGTGAAAAAGTCTGCAGTTGTCGCACTAGTGTTCACCATGTCTTGAATGCAGCGCCCAGTGCAAGCTTGTTGCTGACATGACGATCTGGCCTATTCCAGCTTGGCGATGCTGCACTGACCCTGCTTCTTGCCAAGCGCAACTTAGGCCAGCAGTAAGATGAGAATCAGTCGTAAATTCCTTTTTTCACCTGCATGCTCCACAACTTGGCCGCGGCACTGTTCAATCACATGCAACTGCTTAAATTGGCTTCTACATAATCACGTCCCAGGAACTGACTGGAACCCCCCCCCCCCCCCCCCAAACCCCCCCGCTGCTGCTGCCTCTGCCCCCCCCGTCAGATTGAGCCCGACCACCTAGATGGGGCTCCCCTGTCCCCGCTGCTAGCCAAGCGCCACGCGTTTGTCATCTGTGCGCTCACCAAGATTCTCAACGAGGCGCTACGGGACTTCAGGAAGGCCATGTGCCCCAGTGACCAGCAGAACCCTACGTGGCAACTCACTGATGTCCCTGAAGAGCAGCTGAAGAACCGCGACAAGTGGGAGCAGCTGGGCGCGACGTAGGTCATCGGAGCGCTGCTGCCTGGGCATTAATAAAGTGGTTTGCGTTGACAGAGTGCGTGTGTTGTCTTGTGCGGCCGCCAATGCGCAGTGTGTGTGTGTGTGTGTGTGTGTGTGTGAGCGTGCGTGCGTGCGTGCATGTGTGTGAGAGTGTATGTGTGTGTGTGTGTGTGTCTGTGTGTGTATGTGACGTGCCACTGTGCAGCAGCTCGCAGATGTAAGTTGCCTCTCTCAGCAAGGAGTGCACTACTTCCATGCACGGAGCCGCTGGCTGCTATGCAAGCCCCTGAACAACACTGGGCGTATGTAGTGCTTCAGGTTTGCATTTGTCTATATTCCTTGCGTTTGTTTACCTGACACCAGGCGGCATTTTTTTGAAAACCTCCAGAGTAGAGTTCAAGTTCAAATGCAACTGTGAAGATAGCAACTGTTGAAGTTTTTCTGAGCTCTCTGACGGTGTGACCAGGCTGTGCTCACTAGGGCCAGTTAGTCAATCGTAGCCAGTAGCGTAGTGCTGTGCCTGAGGTCCAGCAACAGCTGGTACTTACTTGGCAACATGAAAGGCATGTTTGCGCTAGTGCTGACGGCACTGTCAGCATCAGCCGTGGCATTCACGCCTGCTGCGCAGCCCGGCAGCGCATCACCTTTGCGCATTGCAAGTAACAGAGGGGCCTTGCGACTTCTCACGGTAGCAAGCTCGTCGACTGTGAGCAGCAGAACAGGCGCCAGCGAGACGGCGTTCGATGTCCTGTCAGAGGTGAATGTACTGTCAGCAGCGACTGGGCAGCCGCTGCCTTTGACACAGGCTTGGAAGGCCAAGAAGGGCAAGAAAACCGTCGTAGCATTCCTTACGCACTTCGCCGACTTCAACGCCTGGGAGTACGCCCAGAAACTCAGGCACTACCTGCCGGCAATCGACGACGCTGGAGCGGAGGTGATCGCAGTGGGGTTGGGGACAGTGGCTGCGGCGAAGGAGTTTGCAAGCTTGACCAACTTTCCGTTGCAGCGGCTGTATGTGGACGAGACGGGACGGGCATATGAGGAGCTGGGGTTCAGCAAGGGGTTCCAGCCCCCGGTCAAAGTGAGTCGTATACTCATCGCGTGCTGTGTGCTTCGGTGGTGCAATGTACATGCGCTTTCATCAGCAGACCTTGCAAAACGATGCACGCAGCTACATCCGCCGGGCTCAATGCGTACTGAGGCGGGGGATTAGCATGGCCGCTGATTACCTGGACAACACACACTGTACTCTTGTCATCGATGGCATGCTCATCGACACGAGACAGCAGTGACAATCACTGCAGCTCTGCATGCAAATTTGTACCTCAAGGGGCTACGTGGCGTGTGTTGATGGGATTTGCTACTATGCTGGCCGGGATCATTTTTCACACAGCAACTTACTTCTCCAACTGTATGTCGGTGCGCAGGTGAAACCAAACCTCTCATGTTGTTGCCCCGGTATTGTCGTTCGCATTCCCACGTCATTCCCACTGCATCGTCCTACCGTAACGCCGTGTGTATCACGCTGCACAGCTGAACCTGTACTTGAAGCTGCTGTCCATGCTGGTTGGCATTGGCTGTCCAGGCACTATTCAGGCAGTGCTCTGTGGCTGCGCTGACTAGAACTGTACCACCTATTTAACGACAACTGTTATTTAGTACAGTCTGAAGTACATTCTGAGTATAATGTCCTACCCCAACGTGCGTTGTGCAGGTGAACCCGTACTTGAAGTTGCTGCCCGATGCTGGCCGGCATCGGCTCCCTGGGCACAATTCAAGCAGTGCTGCGTGGCTATGTTGACTAGGACTGTACCACCTGTTTAACGACAATTGTTATTCTGAATACAGTCTGAGTACATTCTTAGTATAATGTCCTACCCAACGTGCGCTGTGCAGGTGAACCCATACTTGAAGTTGCTGCCTATGCTGGCCGGCATTGGCTCTCCGGGCACTATCCAGGCAGTGCCCCGCGGCTATGTTGACTAGGACTGAACCACTCCTGATCAGCTGCAATCGTACTTTGGAGCACAGACTAGCTACAATCATGCTCTATCATGAAAACACTCATTAATGCCCTACTTCAACGCCGCGCATGCCACGATTCGCAGGTGAACCCATACTTGAAGTTGCTGCCTATGCTGGCCGGCATCGGCTCTCCAGGCACAATCCAGGCAGTGCTCCGCGGCTATGTCGGCGATCGAGATGCGGATGCCAGCTGGGTGGAGAGCACACTGCAGCTAGTGGAAAAGAGGCGCTTTGATGTGTTGGGGACGCAGGGCGCGAGGCCGTTTGAAGTTGCCACAGTGCGGCTGCAGGTGCGTGGAGAGTGAATGAGCGAGTGAGTGAGTAAGTGAGTGGTTGAGAGCACGCTGCAGCTGGTGGAAAAGAGGCGGTTCGATGTGCTGGGGACGCAGGGGGCGCGGCCGTTTGAAGTTGCTACAGTGCGGCCGCAGGTGTGTTGAGAATGAAGTGGTTTAACGTGCTGGGGACGCAGGGCGCGAGGTCTTTTGAAGTTGCTACAGCGCGGGCGCAGGTTGATTCAGAGTATGTGATTAAGCAAGTCCTGAAGTATTTGGAGCGCAGGCGCAAGTTGAAGTTGCCACAGTATTGAAGTTGCCACAGTGCGGCAGCAGATGGGGAAGAAATGGTGCCGGGTATTGAGTGAGTAGCCGATGGACCACCATGCAAGGGCATTGGACCAGAAAGTAGAAGTACAGCACATGGGCAGCATCTGGTCATCATCTAGTACCTCTGCACGTATGCACGCTGTAGAGGTTGCTGTGCCACAATTGTTGAAGTTAAGAGAACAGGTGCACATTGTGCTCAAATGGAACCTGGGCACCTCAGTGGTGGTGCCGATGCCAGCCGTGTGTGAAGTTGTGTGCAACACTGAGAGTAAGGCAGTTGATAATTGCATACTTCTGTATCTAAAGAGAGGGAGCGGAGGCCCGTCTAGTCACTCATGGCCAAGTCATCATGGGTCATTTTTAGTGTCAAAGTTCGTGAGCGATTGGATATCGCACACCATGCATAGTTACGCAATGCTCGTGTCGTGTTAAGAGACGACTGGATGCAACTAATATGTTGGTGCACGGGCAACTGGCAACAAGGCGGCGGCCTTCCTTGCTCACTCTCACTGATGCTCTGGAATTAGCGGAGTGAATAACTGGAGGGTCGGGGTTATGGCTTACCCACCAATTCCAATTTCTGCGCCCCTCTTCTCCAGTGATTAATCGGGGGTTTTTGAAGCCACCACGCCAGCGAGGTAGGGGGGGCAATCACCCTCGCCGGGAATTGATAGGGGGTGGCAAGCCCTTCGCCAATCATCATTCCTGGTAATCACAAGAATTAATTGGGGGTGCCAAGCCCTCAACTGATGGTCAATCTGGTTGTTGCAGACCACTACGCTCCCGCACTGACAATGTCAGCGCTTGCATTGTGTCTCGCCTGCCTGCAGAACATGCGCGAGATTGTGACTCCGACTCACTGATAAGTAATTGGGGGTACTCGATGCCATAAAGTCAGCAAGGGAGGGGGCAATCACCCTTGCCGAAAATTGATTGGGGGTGGTAAGCCCTTTGCTAACAATCACTTTCATGAAATATGTTGTGCTCTGGCACTGACGGTGTCAGCGCTGGCATTGCTTGCCGCCTTCGTGCAGAACATGCGCGAGATTGTGACTCGCTGGGACGACTTGTCCCCCCCCAACAAGGAGCTCATCACATGGCAGGGGGGGTAAGTAGTAGTCTAAACCTAGGCTTGTTGATTAAACGCGTGCTTTACCTATCTGTAACAACTGTCACATTTGCACAAAAGCGATGGTGAAGATACGGCACTCGTTCATTTTCGTCGTCAAGACGGAGCTCACGTGGCAGGGGGGGTAAGTAGGTACCTATACCTGGGCTTCTTGATTGTAATATGCGTGCTTTATCCACTTGTAACAATTGTCTCATTTGCACAAACAAAACAGTGAAGATACGGCACTCGTACAAGGTAACCCACTTTTTTTTTTGCTTGGTCTCCCCAAAACGATGCCATGTGATGATGCATCAAAACCCCGATGAAAACGAATCAAAATATCGTAGATCTCTAGATGACAAGGAGTGGTGAGCATATTTTTGACATCATGAGCATGATGATGAAGACCTCAGCTGAGGTTCTTGCTGCATTCAATGCAATGCTGTTGGCCAACTTGTAGTGCGCCATTCTCCGCCGACAATAGACCGGTCCGCCTGCTACTAGTGTAAGTACTGTAAGAGATACTTTTGATGTCACAAAATTGAAGCATTCATCATTGTTCTTGCATGCCTTGGAACGAGAATTGGTGACCAATTGCCCATCGGAACCATGACCAGGCATGCTGTTCAGTGACTAGACCTGGGGGTGAGACGTATGTTCTTCCGCTGAGCAATGTTGCCCTTCTGAACGTCTTTGCTGCTGCCTCAGGACGCTACGCTCATCTTTGTCTGGTATTCCTCACGCGCTACGCGAACCAACAAAAACAGTGTATCAAAAACACGCTCATTTCAACCATGAGCAGGCATGCTGAGTAATGGGGCCGATACACGTTCCTTTGCTGAGCATTCCCCCCTCTCGAATGTCTTGCTGCTGCCTCAGGACACTCATATTTGACGGCAAGGAGGTCGTCTATCAGTACAACGACAGGGGCATTCTGACCTATACGCCGGTCGACGAGGTACTGAGGGAGGTTGGCGCCAAGCCCTGATCTCATATGATACATGCATACCCTCGTACATGAGCGTTGTGGCATCGCTCAGCACAAGGCCACCGGTTGAAGAGGTGCTGAAAGACGTTGGCATCAAGTCATGATATCGCGTGACGTGCGTACATTTGTGCGTGCGGTGCGTCAGCATTGTCACGAGCCTCAGCACGACGTCACACAGTTTTTGCTTCACTTTACCCGACAATTTACAAACGTTTTGCGCGCACATTCATGCCCGTGTGGTGTCTGCTTGGTGCACCTTGCCTCTACTTGCTTTGCTGAACACTTCTGCTCTTTAGCACTGTGCGCTGGACAACGGCTCACAATTCCGTGGGTTGTGCGCGGTATGAAGTGGTTTCAGGTTGTCTGCCGTTCTCTTGCCCAGGCTTGTATGTGGCGGATTGGGTTCAGGGCCTTGCTGGGTAAAGCGAAACCGCCCTGTGCGACATTTCTGCAGCGCATCATTGTTCGTCACAAGTGCTGCCGTTGATTGCCCATGTGTGGCATGACAACTTCCACTCCAAGCTGGCGACAGCCAAGTTGAAGTGCATAGCAGATGAACCACTGGAAGCCGTGGGGGTAACAAGGTGCATTTGCATTGCATTTATAAATCATCAGGTTGTCAAAATGATACTATGAATGTTGACATTTGTCCCCACGCCCCCCCCACTTCGCCCGCATGGGGGCGTGTGTAGAGGGGGTGCCAGGGATGCCATACTTGACAGAAGTACGTTGTGCTGCAGCAGTACTTCGCGCCCACCAAGCACAAAGGTTCCATTTCAGCTGATCAGCGGCCCAACACCGGCACACTGCAAATCGCGGTACCATGTCGGATTTGGCGGTTTTGTGCAACGGTTTCTTGCCTGTCAGTTGACCAAAAGCTGCACGGGCTACTGGTGTCAAGAGCCTCTAGAGAACGACCACCGGTGATTCAGCAGCAGAGTTCCTCCATCGCACACCTCTGCAATACGCCGGAGCGGGCGAAGCATACAATCTTTGTTAGTGGGAGAGCTGGTGTTGCTGTGCCGACAAAGGTCTTTGTGAAGGTGGGTGGACACGGCCTGGTTTGGTTGGTGAAGCATCGTTTGCAGAGAGCCAGAATCGGCCATAAGCGCAGCTTCAACCTTCTGTCCCTGTGTAGGAGCCGCTATGTCAGTTCACGCAGATTTAGCCAGAACCGGTTCTTTGGAGTTCTGCACCAGTCGAGAGCACACCAGGGTTATAGGCATGGAAAAGGGTCGGCTTAAGTACCTGCCTCTGCAAATCAACTTGTATATCAGCGATCCACTCCCTGGCGAGATACAACGATGCCCCTTTTGCACGATAGGCCTCTTGCATATCTTCCTGATTCGCTTCGACGCCCCCTGCTCAGCAAGGGTTGTTTGTGCCAGTGGGCTGATACCATTACAAACTTCAATAGTTGCGACGGTGAGCCGAGCGCCCCCTCCATCTGACGGCCTGTGACACCAGGCAGCTATCATGTTGGTCGTTGCTACAAATCAGTGTATGCAATCTATTCGCAGCAGTGACAGCTAATCGCCTATGCACGCCATGCAGCAGTACTGGTATTTGATACACCTACTTTTGAGTAGGTTCATGCAGTTATTCGCGGTAGCAGCCCCTTATAGGGCTACCATCGACACCATGCTCTATCATAGAGAATCACTGTGTGCTGTTGAGGAACGCGCCCAATTACAACCGCGAGGGCCCAGCCCAAGCCGCCCACTGCCCTGCATTATATCCAGCTTTGTCCGTTGACGCAACATCTTAATCTGCAGTACCAGCAGTTGCACCTGGGGTCAGTATGGCATTCACTGCAAATAGTCCATTATACATTGACATGTATGACCCTAACTTCAATGCACATGCGCCATGGGCCATCTCCTCGGCTAAAGCTTACACTGGCCCTCATAGTGAAGTTCAGAGGTGAAGTTGACAGTGCTCTGCGCTCAGATGGTGACAATGCTCAGCAAGTGTAAACGTCCTGCGAACTGTGCACACCTTGCAGTCATCAGGCAGTGCCAGTATGCACGCGCACCTTAAATCAGCGCTTGCCCTCCGCAGCCTGCGGTAGTCACACCACACTGCGCCGCCGCTGTAGAAGAGTAATGCCTAATGCAAGCACTTGCCAATGGCATTGACCTTGTCGATGTGCTGATACGTGCAGTCCCTCTACACCATCAATCATGTCATTCTGACGTTGAAGTGACACTCAACACGAACGCCCCTCGCGTGTGCTCCTTGCACTGCGCGGCAGGCGGTGAAAACACATACACACACACGCACACGCGTCAAGCGACACGCGCGCCGCCGCTGCCGCCACCGTTGCCGCCGCTGCTGCCGCCGCTGTTGCCGCTGCCGCTACCGCCGCTGCCGCCGCCGCCGCTGGTGCCGCCGCTGCCGCTGCTGCTGCCGCCGCTGCTGCCGCCGCTGCTGCCGCCGCTGCCGCTGCCGCTACCGCCGCTGCCGCTACCGCCGCTGCCGCTATGATCCACCACGACTTTGCGCACGCGGTCGCCAACGGCGCGGATCTCAGGGCCGTGGCGCTGCGCGCGCGCCGCCCCTGCGGCACGGAGGTCCTGTGCCCAATGAGCACTGCCGCGCTGTGCTGCGGTCACATCGCTCAGGCGCCGCCGTACGCGCGGCTCGCGTGGGCGCCGCTGCTGCGCTCCGCAGTAACGGAAATCGACGTGGGGGAAGTGGAGCTGGCGTGGCCGTTGCAGGGGGACAGGGGGGCAGGGGGCGGGGGGGGGGGCAGGGGGGAGTATGCGGGGCGCCCCCTCAGCGCCCCCCCCAGCGACAAGAGCGGGGGGCGGGGGCTCGCCTCCAGCAGGAGCCGCACGGGGAAGTGGGAGGCGTTCGGGAGGCCTGCGACGGCGACGCCTAGCGATCACGGCGGCAGCCCCAGCCCGCGGCGCCAGTACCACCACTGGGCGCAGGGTGGGGGGCCGCGGGGGGTCTTGGCCGCCCCGAGTTCGTGACTGTGTTGATGGGCGCGAGGGAGGCGCAGGAGGAGGGGTAAAGCGGGGGGGGACAGGGGGTAGGAGGCACCCCCACTTCGTGCATGACCACTGGGCAAAAGAGGGGGTGCGGGGGGGGGGGGGGCAGCCCCTATGACGTGATGCTGCGGCGCTGGCGTTGCGGCAAGGAGCGGCGGCAGCAGCGGTGGCGCCTGCGAGCTGCGGGGGCTGATCAATGCAGTAAGCATGGCAGCCGCGCTCAGCTGGTGCTACTGCGTCGTTGGCGAGTGCGGCTGGGGCGGCAACCAGGCGCCGTTGCCAGTTTGCAGCAGCGGCGCTGATGCAGGCAGGTGCTTTGAAGCGCTCAATCAGCAGCCGCTTGCTGACTGCGCCTCGGCGGCATCAGCCTCACAGCCCACTGTGGCAGCTGGCAGAGTGGTGCCCCATCCCTAGTTCAGCGCGCACAGGGGTACGTTGCTGCAGGTAGAAAAAGGAGCCGACCAGCCGCAACGCCTCAGCAGCGCCTGCTGGTTGCTCGCTGGCTGCAGCGCTGAGCGTTGCTACAGCAGCTACCCGAGGATAGATTCATTCGTACTGCGAGTAGTGGCCGTCCATACCTTGCAGGGCAGGCCCAACGAGTGCTGAGCGTCGTCACAATTGAGCACTAGGGGCCATGACTGGTGTCCCAGCTGACCTTAGCTTGTGTCAAGCGCTGCCAGGGTTAGTGCGCGCCTCTGCCCGGCGTTGCTGCGCTGCGAGAGGCTATCTGAGGGTGTTGAGGGGGGGAGGCAAAGGTCATGGGAAGTGGGGGTAGAGTGGGCGTTCAAAGAGCTCTGCAAGCTGCGTGTTTTGTATGTGTTTTTGCACGCCCTTAGAGCTGGGCCATGGCTGCCGCTGTGCTCGTATGGCCAGAGTCACGCTGCGCCCAATTCTGTGGTCAATCGATGCAAGGCGTGAGAAGGCCTGAGTGGAGTGTCACCAGCTCCACCAGCTGGTGCAGTTGCGTTCATAGAACACTTGAAGTATGCAGCAGAGCATGCATGGTAAGGTATTGCGCGCATGAAGCGTGTGTGCAGATACCACCTTGCAGCCCGCGACTCCCCCATTAGAGCGAGGTTCGACGTGGAGTTGCCACACCGGCGGGCGTCTGCGTTGGCTGCTCTGTGCGTGTCCGTTACATGAGCACTGCTGTGGCACAGAGTAGCGCGATAGCGCTGGTAGTGCGTAGATGGCGTGTGCGGTCGTGCAGTCGACCACATTCATGAAGCCGACCGTGCAGTCTTAAAAAGTTGCTAGTCAATCCGAAGCTGTAACGCCAGGCGTGTCAGTTGTGGTGGTGTTGTTCAATAGGCCCCTACACTGCGTGTGGTGGTGTTTTGAATGTGTGCGCGGACAGGTATGTAGGTAAGCGGACCAATTGAGCGCTGCTGTACCACAGTTAACTCATATGCGTTCTCGCCTCCCCCCCCGCTTCTGTGCTTTTCTTTATGCCGCTGGTAACGTATGTGACCCAAATCGTGCACACACTTTTCCAGGATACGCTGCTGAGCGTTGCCATGCATCCATTGGATGGGACGACTTTCCGCATTGCTACTGTAGAACACGTCCCTTGTCATAGTCATTCATGCGAGTGCGCGGCATTGACCGACCTCACAATTTTCCAAAATGGGCATTGTGCAGACCTAAATGCATGGCCTTCCAACCAACTCTGAGCATTGCATGTTCATGACTGTGTCAGCTTTCACTGAGGTGAAGCCTGAAGCCTGAGAGGCATGCTATACTTGTAATTTACTTGTGTATGAATGTCCCTGAACCCTAGTCATTGAATTCTCACCCCTTCAACCGGCTTGGAGGAAGGCTCCCATCAGCAACTCAAATGCTCAGTTGACACCGGTGGTGCACGCTCTCAGGAGGTAATGCATGCACCTCACGAGATCAATGCGAGCCACATGTAAGTGTGCCACCCTCACCACTACTAGTACTTCAGTGTTGAAACCACCTGCGTTTTTTTTTTCTCAATCTTTGGCGCCGCCAGTGCTCAGCGCACAGTGCAGGTGCCGCGCGCGCCGCCGCGGCTGCGCCAGATGCACGCGCGCTCTCAGGCCGGTGACGCCGCTGCTGCCATCAGCGCGGACTGCGCAGCTCAAGTGCTGCTGCTGCTGCTGCTTCTGTCACACAACGGTCGTAAATGCCTGGCTGCATGCTGCCACAGGCAGCAAGTGTGCGTTGCTGCTCGGGCTGCGCGCGCAGCGCAGGCTGCAGCGCTGCTATGGTATGCTGCCGCCGCCGCCGCCGCCCGCCGCCGCCGGCGCCGCCCGCCGCCGCCGCCGCCGCCCGCCGCCGCCGCCGCCGCCGACCGCCGCCGCCGTTGACAGTCGCTGACGCGATCAAAGTGCTGCTGCGCCTCGAGACTAAGTGCCCAGCGACGTGCGCGTGCGAGACAGAAAGTTCAACGTTAAGTTCAAGTTCCTCTGGGTAGGTAGGTATCTGATGATCTGATCTGCGGCGCCAATTCACCAACCCCTGGAGCATCACCAGGCGCCACATTGCCAGCCAGCATCGGGGTAGCAAGGCGACGGACGTGGCGTCGGATTTAAACGCGAGCCGAGCATGATGAACCCGTTCGAAGCGGCAGACAGCGGCAACGGGGAGGTCAACCCTTTTGATGCCCTCGGTGTGCCGATGCAGCAGCATGCGATGCAGCCGAACCCGTTTGCGTGGCAGCAGCAAGATCCCTCTCCTTTTCAACAACAGCATTCATCTGCCTTTCAGCAACAGCACTATCAACCATCGCAGCAGCAGCAGCAGCAGCCAGCCCAGCATCAGCAGGCTTACCAGCACTTCGCCACAGCGCAACAACCGCCTGCGTATCAACCACAGCAGCAGCTCCATCGACAGCAGTTGGCCTTTTCTCCACCTGCGCCATGGCCTGCTGGTGGGCTGTCCCCTCCGCCGCACCAGCATTACACCGCTCACCCACCTGCGCAGCAGCAGCAGTTGCCTCCGAGCGGCGACTTCAACCCCTTCGACGACATGTTCGCCGCATCTGGGGCCTCTGCCGCGGAACCGATGCAGCTGCAGCCGCCGCAGCAGCAGCGGCAGTCACTATCGGAGTGGAGCGCGTCATCTACAGCGCCCTTCCGACAGCAGCAGCAGCAGCAGCAGCAACCGGGGTTCACGTACAGCGCGCAGCAGCAGCCCTTCCCCCAGCAGCAGCAGCAGCAGCAGCACACTTGGAAGGGCACCGCCGCCTCCCGCAGCAGCTCCATATCCACCGCCACGACAGCCGCCGCGTACGACCCCTGGACGCTGCCGGCGCCGCCGCCGCCGAGCCGATCCGCGCGGCCATCGCTGCCCGGCGGCACGTCCGGCATGTCCATGGCGTCGCTGACGACGGCGTCGATGACGGAGCGCCGCGCGAGCGCCGCGCCCGCGGCGCCGCCCTCGCGCCGTGGCCTCGCGGGGTCCAAGTCGATGAGCGCTGCTGCGTGGAACGGCGCGCTCGGCGGCGGCGGCAGCGGCGGTGCGCGCCTCAGCGGCGGCAGCGGCGGCGACGAGTTTGACGGCGCCGGCAGCGACCTGTCCGACGATGATTTTGACGACAACGGCGGCGGCGGCGACGGCGGCGGCGTGTTTGAGCTGCAGCGGCGCGCGAGCGTGCGCGGCAGCGGCGACGGCGGCGGCGCGCGCGGCAACGACGTGTACCACGCCGACTTTGCCAAGGCGGAGAAGAAGCTGGGCATGCTGCTGGAGAGGAAGGATGAGTGGGTGCCGGGGTCTGAGCAGCGGCGGGAGAGGGCGGTGGTGAGCCTGGTGGTGGATATGGGGCCCGCACAGGGGCATGGCGTGACTGTCGGGAGCAAGGTGCTCGCGGTGAACGGGGACAGCGTGGAGGGCATGACGTATGCGGAGGTGCTGCAGGTGCGTGCTTGACTGTGGGCATACATTGTTTTATGGAAAAGCAATGATGTCGCGTGTGATGATTATGTACATCATCATGCATACATGGAAACTTAAAACAACGTCTCTCTAACACATAAACCACATGTAGTAGATGTGAATTCGGCAGTGGAGCAAGTGAGAGATAGTGTTGGGGCCCATGCAGCGGCACAGCGTAATTGTCAGTGTAACTGCCGCGGCGCAAGGGGACAGTCTAGAGAGCATCACATGCAGAGGTGCTGCAGGCGCGTGCGCACGACAGTGGATTGCACGTGCATCTAACCTCAAGCGGCGTCTCTTGTAATGTTGTGTGTGTATTGTATAGTGACGAGCGAATGAATACGCAGTGGAGGCAGCGAGGGACGATTTTGGAACGGCAGTGTAACTGTAAGTCTATTTGTAAGCATAACTGCCGCGGTGAAAGGAGACAGCATGGAGGGCACGACCCTTGCAGAGGATGCGTTTGCATAAGGGTGAACCACATCCTCTTGACTTGGGTTATTCCTACTCTTGACAATGCTATGGAGTAAGCAGTTGAGAGACGAGTGCGCATGCAGCGGCAACACGCATGAGAAGTGCTGCAGGCGCAGGTCCGCCCATGCCCACTTTGGCGAACTGCGTACACTCAGCCAACGCACGGCCGTGTGCGCTGACGCATCGCAGTGAGTTGCGCAGCAGCAGGGCTTGGACGTCTGGCACTAATCCTAAGAGAAATGCTAGGGGTATCATCCCATATATACCAGATATTGAAGTTAAACAATTGATTTTACTCTTACAAATTTTTAAGTGAAAGCGGGTGACGTGATGTGAATGTGCGACATGGACGCCAGTAATCACACTGATGCTCCTGCTGGCAGAGAGCTGCCAGCAAACGCTGCAAGCGCAAGCGAGTAAGCATTTGATCATCACGTATGTCCCGTATGTCAGTGTCACCTGAAAGTTCTGCTAACGTGACGTTTTTCGAAATTCATGTCATCAGATAATTAATGTCATCAGATAATGATGCTGTGTAACAATCATGAAGGAAGCAGTGCTGAGGTCGAGGTGCGGAGGTTCAGCTCATGCAGCAGCACAGCGTAACTGTCAGCGAAACCGTTGCGTCTGAAGCGCAGTGTAACTGCCAGTGGCGAAATCATTGCAGTGAAGTCAGTATTTGATCATCGCAACTGCCCCGCTTCTCACACGTGGAGTTTCTGCTGGCCCAACTTACTGTGATACTCGATTCACCAGACCATGATACTGTTAAATAAGTTTGATGGAACCATTGAAGGAGGCGAGGTGGGGATATGACATCCATGCAGCAGCACTGCACAACTGTCACCGAAACTGGACCGTTAACTGTCTGTAATTGCCATTGGCAAGATACTGGCGGTTAATGGGAGAGCATGGAGGGCATGCATGACATTGGCACATACATGCAGCAGCAGTGTTTGTGGACTTAATAGAGGGGCTTGTAGTGCTGATGGCAAGTAGCAGCGAACAGAGGGGGTGGACAACGTGGCCGTGCAAGGGCATTCAACAACTGCCATGGCGTAACTGCAATGGCGTAACTGTCGGCAGCCAGATGCTTGAGGTATACAGGGCGAGCGCCGCTGCAGTGATCCATGACGGCACTACTTCTTCAATGTAAGTCATACTAAGCACAGGCTATGCACACACATGTGTGTACGCGTACATTGAAGCATTTATGTACAAAGCATATGCATGTGGAAACTGCCAAACAGGCGCAAGGTTTGGCAGCATGGTGCTTTTGGTGAACAGGGAGAGTCTCATAGGGCATTGATGCCTGCAGACGCGTGCTGCAGGTGCATGCATACATACCTACATGTGGTGTAACTGCTGTATGCCTAGTGCACACTGCACTTGATCTTGATGTACAGGACACATTTCTTGGCATGGCGGCGCGATGATCTACTGTGCAACTAGAACTGTTGTACTTTGAAGTAGTACACAGGGTGTACACCGGTGGCATTTCCACAGCCACAAGTGGAATATAATAAAAGTACACCGGTGGCCTTTCACGGGCACTGAACTGCCGTGCAGATGTTGGAACATGTTCGTTTTGTAGCCCCCCGTTGCTCTTAGTGTTCAGAGACTTGCACGGTGATTTCGGCTGGCAGTTACTGTGCGACCCGCACACCTGGCCTTGGCTGTTGAATTACTGTACATAGGCATGAGTGTTCGGGCACACTTGAACGAAGCTGAGAGAGAAGGGTATGTACATAGGAATAGTCGCTGAGCGTGGTTGCAAGTGGAAGTATCTTGTACCAGTTTTTGCAGGCCATCAAGGCGCTGTGGTCGCTCTGCGAGGCCTGTTTTTGTTCTTGTACCTTTCTTGAGTTCCTTCAGTCTCATTTCCTGTCAAATGGATGCGGCGGCTCTTGACATGGTGTCCTTTGGGCTATCCTCAGCAGTGCACACATGAAACGCTTTGATCGTTGCAGCCTATTCTTACGTCAACATCGTGCGTCTCAGCTGTGCCGTGTGAAGAAGATCTACAAACGTGTGCCCCTGACTTCGACTCCAACTCCCGATGCATCGCTGGCGGCAGTGCATTAAGGCGATGTCGCACGATGTCGCACGGGCCAGTGTGGTACCACCCGTAGTGGACCTGCCAACGGCAATACATTCCAGTAGTCAAGGGTCATGAACGAGATCTCAGATCACCCTTAGCACTGGCAGAGTCCGAGTCTGGCTCTGACTCTACATGCGGCAGGCTCTCGAGGCGGCGCTGTAGCCGATGCGCATGACACCTGTAGCACTCTACCCACCATCTAAAGTACGCTGACCCACTCTGACACTCCATGCATCAGGCCATCAAGGCGGCGCCACGCCGGTGTGAATGACGTTCAGTGCACTCTACCCGGTGTCTGATATACCTTGACTCTGACCCTGACTCTGTATCTCCACGCGTCAGGCCATTACTCTTACCCTGACTCTGCCTCTCCACGCGTCAGGCCATCAAAAGCGGCGCCGCGGCTGATACGCGAGACGTTCTATGCACTCTGCCCGGCGTCCAATGTACTCTGACCCTGACCCTGACCCTGACTCTGACTCTATATGCGGCAGGCCATCAAGGCGGCGCCGCGGCCGATGCGCGTGACGTTCAAACATGTCCTTTACTCTGACCCTGACTCTGACTCTCTGACTACTGTGACTACTCTGACCTCAGGCCATCAAGGCGGCGCCGCGGCCGATGCGCGTTACGTTTGCGCGCGGCGGCGGCGGCGAGGAGGCCAACGTGGGTCGCTGCCTGTACAAGACGTGTGCAGGCGCGCCGCGCTCGTACAAGGTGTGGAAACGGCGCTACTTCGTCATAGGCGGCGCGGTGGCGCGGCCCAACGTGCTGCAGCTGTACAACAGCAAGCAGGCGTTTGACCACGTGGTCATCGCGGTGTTTCAGCGCGCGCCCGTGACGCAGCGCGTCAAGGCGGTGAAGCTCGGCAGCGCGTGGTGGACGTCGCCCATTCGCGCCAAGCAGTACGACGGCGCGCCGCCGCTGCACACGTTCTTCGTCAAGAAGAGCGGCTGGCACTTCAAGCAGATGAACTTTGCCAGCGAGTCGCTGCCGGAGCTGGAGCGGCTGCGCGAACAGATTTTGAGGGTGTGCCGTCCAGCGACGTAGCGGCGGTAGCAGTAGCGCTGCTGCTGCGGTCGCCCGTTGCGTGTTGAGTAATTGTTGCGTCGCGCGTGCATCCCTTATTTGCCTACATGTGGATTGGACTTTGTCCCCCCCCCTCCCCCTGGTTTCTGAGTGTGTGTCTGTGTATATTCGTGTTGATGTTTTCCGGGTGGGGCTGGTCACGATGCGGGCTCTTGGGACTGTTGCATGCTCTGCAATTGTTGAGCGCTTGCTGGCAAAAGCGCACACGTCCGCTCTACTTTGGAAGAAAGGCTGTATTTGTAGTATGTGCTGACCCTAATAGGTATCATGCTTTCCAGGAGCAGGTGTGTAAACCACAGCATGAGGCTCCAGTGCATCGTTCACTGGAAAGTCCTAGCCGCGCTGCATGCAGAGGTGGCTGGCTGCATGCAATGCTTGCAGCCTGCAGGTACCACAGCTGCTTCACTGCGCTCGTGGGCGGGTCAGGGTGAATATGCGAGACTTGACGTTGCGCAATGTGGCAGCGTTTGTTTAGGGCAGGCTCAATTTGAGTCTCATTCCAGTAGTGCTCGTCCGCTGGTGTGGCGCAACATTTGCTCCTCACACCCCCTTGACAAAAGAAAGACAGCCAGCGTGTTTGACTGTATGTCGTGGCCCTGAGCTGTTGGAAGCCAAACTCCAACAACGTCAGTTTTGCCGTACGTGCATCGAACTCTGCGTTGCTGGCACCCCAGCAAAGGGCTTGTTTTCTTTGCTGTTTGCATGTGAGGCTTGCTCTGCAGGAAAGAATTTTCCCTTTTTGAAACCAGGAAGCACGCACTTGGCACCCCGAGCTCTGCTTATGTACTTTTTGTTAATTCTCGCTCAGGGCGCGAAAAAGCCCAGATGATTGGCATCTAGCTGTAAGGAATCTACATGTCGTATGACAGTCTGAAAGTGTCGCAACGACAACCACTCAAACGCCGCCGCCGCCAAATGGCATCTCGGGGTCCTCCCCTACGTCCTCCTCCATGTGCCCCCCCCCCTGGATTCTGCCATGTGTGTCATGACACGGCCAGAGTACGCCATGTGGAGCGCTGCCGACAGTGCCGAGCGTAAGCGCGCCAGGGCGATGCCCTTGAGAGCTTTAGGGCGCGCTCCTCCGGGCACTGACATCCTGCTGGTGCATACTGCTTATGTACAATTAACGCCTCTTGTGAACTGCACGCCGCAGGTTTGCTGGTTAGTAGCCGTCATACTCAAAGTGCAGTTTTCAAGCTTTGTTGATGGGCAGAGTCTAAAAGCGGCCACCTGCAAGTTGATTATGTCGTGCCCCCTATCTATCTAGCTGGATGCCAAATGTCATCATCATCGCTCAACATACAGTGTGACGTACACGTTGTGTGTCTCATGCTACATGGCAATGCCGATTCATACAAGGTGCCTCACATCAGCCGCGCTTCCTCCCCTAGCCATACTTTGGGGCAGTGTATACACACAGGCACGCTGACCTGCCCTACAGAAATTGCCAAAGGAGCTTCATAGGGCCTGCATGAGACAATGATGGTACGTCCTTATGCAACGGACAATTCAAAGAACCTTCAACTAAAATTTCCAACTTGTCAAGCTGTGGCGTAGGGTACTACGGGTCCTGTCCGTAAGTCAGGCACATTCGAGCGTATGATGTGTGCATTACTGCTTGTGCATGCAGGTGAACGCTAGGCAAGGCTTGAACCCGCATCTGCACCTGACCTAAACGTCATGCAGCACTTCAAAAGTGTTTTTTCTGGCGCTAAAGACATGCGCGACCACAGTCTGCCAACCAGAGTTCAACACAAAAGTGCAGATATCACGCTTCAGATGTATAGCAGGCACTCAATCTGTTGAAGTGCACAAGTCAACGACATGGCTACATGTGCAAGCACACCTCTTGTGTTGCCCACAACACCTTATACCCAGTGCACGAGCACATACCAACGTCAGCGCAACTAAAGCAGGAATGTTTGACCGCTGCGCACCGTAGTGCGATCTAAAACACCAGCCACTCAGTCTACATCAGGCACTCTACCGTTGCAGTACTGGAAACGTTTGTGCACAAGTACGCACCTGGAGCTGTTGAAACCACACTGTCATCACGATGCATCATCCTACAGTGCGGGGTACTGTCTGTACATGCTGACGATACCACACCACAGACAAAAAAAAGAATTCCGCACAACGGGCACACAGCTGCGCACCAGTCATTGACACGGCATGCGCAACGCACAACAGGCAGCCTGACGATACACACACACTACACACACACACACACACACACAGAACAGTTGCCATACAGTGGGGGGCTACTGTACATGCCGACGATACCACACCACAGCGACGCACCAGGCAAATCAACACGACATGCACAGCGCACAACGGACAGCTCGAGGCTACACAAACACTACACATATACACACTCACAGAACAGTTGCCATACAGTGGCGGCTACTGCACATGCCGACGACACCACACCACAGCGTCGCACCAGGCATCGAAGCGACATGCACAGCGCACAACAGGCAGCCTGACAATACACACAAACGCACACACACTCAAAACAATTGTCCAACCGCAGAACTGTCATTTACCGCCCGCTGTCGCCGCCGCCAACGCCACCACCGCCCCCGCGGTTCGCGCCGCCCGCGCCCCCTGTGCCCCCCCTCGCCGCCATGCTGCTCAGCAAATGGCAGCACCGCTCAGGAAACGGCAGCGCTCGCAGTGGTCCTGCCCGCTTGAAATGAATTCCGGCCCCACAGAAATGGGTTTGGAAACGGAACAGGAGAGGGGGGGGGGGGGGGCAGCATTGCAGCGCTCCGCGCTGAATAAATGCCCCCCAATGTGTGGGTAGGTAGGTATAGTTGAGGGCGACAGCACTCGGCAGCACAGCAGCAGCGCTCTACGCGCGCAGCACGCACGCGCCGCCGGCTGCGCGGATCTTCTTCTCCGCGTCCTTGGAGAAGAACTTGGCGCGCACGATGACGGGGATCGCGGGGAGCTGGCCCTTGCCGAGCACCTTGAAGAAGCCGTGGTCGACGACGTCGATAACGGGCGCCTTGCTAGCGTCGCCGCCCTTGGCGGCCTCGTACGCGCCCTCGGGCAGCAGCGACCAGAGCTTGTCGATGTTGACGACGGGGCAGTGGTAGCGGTTGCCCAGGAGGTGGAAGTGGCGCATGCCGACCTTTCCGAAGTACCCCGGGTGGAACTTGTCCATGAGAATGCGGTGGTGGTGCTGGCCACCGGCGTTTCCGCGGCCACCTGGATGCTTGCGGTGCTTGCCAATGCGGCCGTGCCCTGCGGACACGTGGCCGCGCTTCTTGCGGTTCTTGGATAGGCGGGAAGGCTGCGAAAGAGGGGGGGAGTAGGGGGTGAGGCTCTGTAACAAAGAGGCGAGTGTGTGTTGAAGGTATATAGTGAGTGCAAGCTTCAGGGGTAGAGCAGGTGGTGAGGCCTTGTGCCAAGAGGCAAGTGTATAAGCATCGATGGCCGCAAGCTTTCGGGGTGAAAGAACATGCATACGAAAAGGCGAGACTGCGGGCGGGCAACGGATGGGGAGGATATTGGGCTGCCGCGAGGATGTGTGCCATCAGCGGCTGTGTGCAGCACATTATTGCTGCTGCAGGCTCGCTAGCTGATTCTAAGGGCGTGTTGTGGTTGCAGTATTGACTGTCCTCGACAGCATGCTAGCTCTACACCATGCCGCTGTAGTTGGGGTAGACGTGCAGCAGCCGGCTCACACAGGTAGGCCTGGGCTGAGGCACAGACTAGGCAGTAATACTCTCACTGCAGCCCGAGCAGTAACGCCGTAATGACTACACCAGCTGCTAAATCCTGAGCGCATCAGCAGCATTGCGCGCAGCTGCTTCATCGATCTGCTTTTTGCGGCCTCCGCTTGCAAGGCGCCTTGACTGTGTGCTAGCCTGGTGGTAAGCAGTAAGCACAGGCCACTTCACAAGCGTGCCCATGACTCCATATCATCACCCACGCGCTCCCGCAAAACCACTCACCATGACGACAGGCGGCTTGGACTCGCACCAACCACAGGCACAAACCTTTTGCAAGTACTTGAAGTTGACTCGCGGATCGTGTGAGACCCGCGGCGCGGTTAATTAACGTTTGCATGATGCTGGGTGCATCGTTGAGAAGAGCAGTGGTGATGCGAACAGCGCACAGGCACCTCAGGAGGCCGCCGTGGGCACTGGAGCAGTGGGCGGTTCTGAGCACCAAAGCCAAGGCGAAGAACAGCAGTAGCAGCAACTCCAATCAGTCAGGTGAGACAAGCTGTGCTATCGATGGTCATATCATAGTACTCATAATGTAGGAAAGGCGCTTTGGAGTGTGCTCCGCAGCCATGGCGGGATCATCATTGAGTTGGCTCTCGGGTGAAAAAAAAACAGACACTGTGACTCAACAATTCTCTTGGGGCGCATCAGTCCCTGCTGGTCTCGTTTGCTCACGCAGCGTCTGTGTCAGTGGATCTGCGCGCAGAGTACTGCTGCTCCCGCTGATGATATCTACATCGGCCTCCCTACTTGCTGTCGCTGGCCGATGCTTGCGACCCAGGGAAGGCCTCATCATTCACCTGAAGTAGCCTTGCGCTTTCAGCTTTGTTTACTGGCTCCGTGTCGGTGGCAGCCCACGTGATATGGTTGCGCAGGCGCTCGTGCGCTTGCGGCCTGCAGGGCATCGGCTCAAAACCAAGTACCTTTTCAAAAACGCATAGCACACTCCTTGTGAGAGCACTCGTTGCGCAGCACCAAGTCACTGAAGTGCTTCGCACATGGACCACACGCCAACACATCTGAAAGCTGGAAGCCACCTAGACCCTGCCGCAGTTGTGCTAATCCCATGATGCTACCATCGATGTTCAAGTTGTTCATATATGCACGCCACCAAGCTATGGTTGGGTCAGATTCGTGTCTTCTAATTTGGCAACTGATGCGGTGCTGGCGCTGGCCAACCCTAGTAATTTGCAGCGTGTTAACACTCAAGCATCGAATCATCAGGGGCTGCTTACGTGAAAATTGAGGTAGTGCAGTACGGGCCGGCAAATGTTCCAATGAATCTTTGAGTGAGAACTTTAATTGTCGTGCTAGGCTCACAACACAAGGCATTCACACTCAACAGTGCGTACATGCAGAGCCAGAGTTATAACCTGCCCGTGTTCTTGCTATGCGACAACACTGGCATCCGCAGCATGTGAGACTGCGATACTTGGTGCGTACAACATGCTTCCTATGTGCTGCGTGTCCCTGTAGGGTACGGCGGCAGCTGACTTTATGCTGTCACTAAGCAAACGCCAAACGAGACTTCAACTTGGATTGCAAGCCAGCCATGCTCCAGCATGAGATACTGCGCTGAATTGCAAAACGTATCTGTAACCGACACAATGTTGCGCCTCTGTTCTGCTGTCCGCTCCATTGGCAGCGGAACTGGTGCTATCGCCAGTAGACGAGCGCCAGAAAGAAGGCGCTTGCTGACTTCAAGTTCAGCTGCACCGCCAGGACACAGCTCCGCACCTGAAGTGCACTATACGTTCCCATCGCGAGCCATCGTACCTTGGCCTTGCCCTCACAATAACAATTGTGTTGTCATCGCTGACAGCGGAGGTGGTATTGCGCGCAAACATTGTCTCAACTTCAACTTCAACATTTTCACCGCGCACCCACGTGGCGACTGCTTCTGTCCTCCTTCCTCTGCTTTATATGCAGCAGAGGTGGTGCTGTCGCCAGTTGATGTGCGCAAGCGCCTGCCCGGCGGCCGAACGTCAATTTCAACGACAGCTCGCGGTAGCACATTACAGTGTGTGTGCGCTCAATTCACAACCCGCCGTTCCTTGACCTTGCCTCAACAATAACAATATCGTTGCCTAACCGAATTTTTTGTTATAGCTCACAGCGGAGGTGGTGCTCTTGCTGGTGGACGTGCACGAGACGGGCGCTTGCTAACTTCAAGTTCAACTGCACAACCGCTCCAGTGCACTCTGCTATGCAACTCATACCTTGACCTTGCGTCATTAACGACAACATCATTGTCATCGCTCGCAGTGGAGGTGGTGCTCTCGCTGGGGGACGCGCGCAAGCGCCTGCCCGGCGGCCGCACCCTCTTTGACGGCGTGAGCCTCAACTTCAACACGCAGTATAGTGCGTACGCACTCAATTAGCGCACTCACACGCAAACTGCATCTGTCCTCCTCCCTCTGCCCCCCCTCGGCAGCGGAGGTGGTGCTCTCACTGGTGGACGTGCGCAAGCGCCTGCCCGGCGGCCGCACCCTCTTCGACGGCGTCAGCCTCAACTTCAACCACGGCGCCAAGATCGGCGTCCTCGGCGCCAACGGCTGCGGCAAGTCGTCCCTCATGAAGATTCTAGCGGGACTCGACGCGGAATTCGACGGAGCGCTTTGGCGCCGCCCCGGCCTCAAAATCCTATACCTACCCCAGGAGCCGCAACTGGATCCGGATCTCGATGTCATGGGCAACGTGCGGCTGGGGATAGCGGAGCAGGAGGCGCTGCTGGCGCGTTTCGACGCCATCAGCGCGGCAATGGGCGATCCCGACGCCGATTTCGACGCGCTGCTGACGGAGCAGGCCGCGCTGCAAACGCGCATAGACGACCTAGGCGCGTGGGCGCTGCAGCACGAGGTGGAGATTGCGATGGCGCGCCTGCATGTGCCGCCGCCGCGCGCGCCGGTGGCGAGCCTCAGCGGCGGCGAGCGGCGCCGCGTCGCGCTGTGCCGCATGCTGCTGGAGAAGCCCGACGTATTGATACTCGACGAGCCGGTGAGCACGGACGGAATACCTTGTGTACCCTAATTCCTGGTTCCATCCTCAGTATTCATTGTGATACTACAGTGGCGAGGGTCAGCAGTAGCGAGCAACGTATTGATACTGGACGAGCCGGTGAGCACTGAATTCCTTGTGTGCCCTAATTCCTAGTTCCATCCTCAGTATTCATTGTGATACTACAGTGGCGAGGGTCAGCAGTGGCGAGCAACGTATTGATACTCGACGAGCCGGTGAGCACGGAATTCCTTGTGTACCCTAATTCCTGGTTCCATCCTCAGTATTCATTGTGATACTACAGTGGCGAGGGTCAGCAGTGGCGAGCGGCGCCGCGTCGCGCTGTGCCGCATGCTGCTCGAAAAGCCCGACGTCTTGATATTAGACAAGCCGGCGAGTTGTGCGCCCTAACTTCAACATTATTGACCATATCCTACGGTGGCAAGTCTCAGCGGCAGCTCGTCGCGCTGTGCCACATGCTGCTTGAGAGGCCCGACATGCTGATACTGGACGAACCGGTGAGCACAGAATTCCGCGTATAAGCTTGACCCTAGTTCCATCCTCACTCCTTATTGTGATACTGCGGAGGCAAGTTTGAGTGGCCGTGAGTACTGGCGCGGCGCGCTGTGCCGCATGCTGTTTGAGAAAGCCCACATGCTGATTCTGGATTAGCGGGTGAGGGCTGTGCCCTAGCCCAAACCCTTGTCTTCAACCAAACTGTGGTACTATAATGCCAAACCTGCTTCCGAACAACGGCGCGTCGCGCCTGCTGCAAGTGCCACAAGTGAAGCACCAAGATGCAGAATGCCGAGTGCAGAATGCATTTGCACTCGGCACGTAACCGCTGCCAGCCCCCTGCGTCAACCGCTGTAACTGCCGTAACTGCCGCAACTGCCACAGGCCAACCACCTGGATGCGGAGTGCACGCGATTGCTCGAGGTGTGGTCATCAGCATCACGCACGACCGCTACTTCCTCGACAGTGTAACGGCTGTGACCACCATAACTGCCGCAACTGCCCCATCGCACAGACCAACCACCTGGAAACGGAGTGCACGCGGCAGTTGGAGACATACCTGCATGTATGCGCCAACGGGCCTTTTTTAACTGCTGTAACCGCCGTAACTGTCGCAGACCAACCACCTGGACGCGGAATGCACGCGGTGGCTCGAGACGTACCTGCAGGCCTTCAGGGGCATGGTCATCAGCGTCACGCACGACCGCTACTTCCTCGACAACGTCGCCTCCTGGATCCTCGAAATCGACCGCGGAGCGACCATCCCCTACGAAGGCAACTACTCTGCCTGGCTCGCAGCGAAGCAGCGGCGTCTGAATGTGGAGCGGCGCGGTGAAGCTGCGGAGGCGAAACGGCTGGCGCGCGAGCTGAACTGGATACAGACGCGCGGGCAGGCGGGCAACACGAGCAAGGCGCGCATGGCCAGCTACACTGCGCGCGCAGACAGAGTTTCATCCGCGCGGAACCGCCTCTCGAAGCTCGAGGGGGGGCAGATTGTGATCCCCGCGGGGCCGCGGCTGGGCAACTCGGTTCTAGAAGTTCGGGACTTGAAGAAGGAGTACGACGGCCGCGTGCTGTTCAGCGGCCTCAGCTTCTCGCTCGAGCCGGGCGCTACCGTAGGCATCGTGGGCGCAAACGGCACAGGCAAGACCACGCTCTTCAACATCATTGCGGGGACGGAGACCCCCGACGCGGGGACAGTTACGTGGGGCGAAACTGTCAGCGTGGGACTCGTTTCGCAGACGCGGCAGGGGCTGGACCCCAATAAGACGGCGTATGCGGAGATTGCGCAGGGGGAGGATACGGTGGACGGGATGGCGGTGCGTGCGTACGTCGCGGCGTTCAACCTCAAAGGAGCGTCACAGGAGAAGTTGGTGGGAAGTTTGAGCGGCGGCGAGCGCAACCGCGTGCACCTCGCCAAGGTGCTCAAGGGCGGGCACAATGTGCTGCTGTTCGACGAGCCGAGCAACGATCTCGATGTGGCAACGCTCAGCAGCCTGGAGGGCGCGCTAGAGGAGTTTGTGGGCTGCGCCATGGTCATCTCGCACGACCGGTGAGTGATAATTCCCATATTACTAATAGTCATGTAGAAGTACTCTGCATACACGTACCATGTATGGTATGCAAATGGCATGGATGCAGCAACACTCAGCAGCCTCGAGGGCGCGCTGGAGGAGTTTGTGAGCGCGCCATGGTTGATTTCGCACAACCGGTGAGTTAGCGCTGCTGCGCTGTTTACGTCCTAAAAGTACCTAGTAATCGAAGGAGAAAGTACACTGTATACATGTACATGTATGTATGTATGCAATGAAATGGATGTGGCAATGCTCAGCAGTCTCCAGTGCGCGCTGAAGGAGTTTGCGAGATGACTATGGCTGCGCCATGGTCATCTCGCACGACAAGGTAAGTGGGTGAGAGTTGCGTTCAGGATTAGAGTTAGGGTGGGCCTAGTCTGAGTGCGTGACTCACCCCCCTCTTGAGGGGGATTGGGGCGAGTGACCCTAGAGAGCATCATCCCGCAATGCCCCACCATTATCCAACGCATATAGAAAATATTGAATGACTGCAGCTGCGGCAAACCACTCCTTGTCACCTGGAGCTCTACAATCTTTTGATTCATTTCAATAAAGCGTACAACCCATGCCTTTGCTATGTGCACGCTGTCCCCCCCCCCCTTCACAAACACACACGCAGATTTTTCCTGGTTTGCATATGCACGTGATGTAGCTTTGTTGGTTGATATGCAAAACTAGATGACAAGTGCCAAAATATCCCACGATGCCCCCCACCATTACCCAACAAATACGTATACAACTCAAAACCCATGGCTGTCAACTTCTTTGTGATGTGCGCCCCCTTCCCCTCCCCCCCACGCAGATTTTTCCTGGACCGCATATGCACGCACACGCTTGCGTTCGAAGACGACGGCACCATAAACTTCTTTCCAGGAACGTTCTCGGAATACGCCGCGTACATGCTCGGCGAGGGCAAGAAGTCGCGCATCACGGCGGTGAATGCGTAGCGCAGCGTCACCGCTTGAAGTTGAAACTTCTTTCCTGGGAACGTTCTCGGAGTACGCGGCGCACATGCTCGGCGAGGGCAAGAAGTCGCGAACCACAGCTGTCAACGCGTAGCGCAGCGTCAGCGCTTGAAGACGAAACACAAACACACAACACAAGCGCACACGCACGAAGGTTGTAAATAACAATTTTGTCGCCGCTGCAAGGTGAAATTAAGCATTTCTTTTTGTTTTTGCGATGCGTGTTGCCACTTTTGTGTGTCGAAGTAGCTGTGTTCCACGTCGCCTGTCAGTGGCATGAGGGGGGGCCTCGGGAAGCCAAAGGTTTCGCCTGGGAAGTTCAACTGGCAACGCCTGCTGCACTTTGTGGGTCACTTGGTCTGTGCTTGATTCAGCCCTGCAGGGACCGTTGCTTCGCTATTGATTGTTCATTGCACACAAATGCTAGTGTGAGAGAGGAGATTAACGCGACCTGTGTTTGACCATGCTGGAAGGTCAGCTTCTGCGCGCTTCTCGGCAACACCATCAAGACACGCACCTGCTGCGTACAAGTGATCAGGACAGGCTCCAACTTCAAGACATCCTGCAACTCAACGACAGGTGGCTTGTACGAGCTGCCTTGCACTCAAGTTGAGCTCACGCCCACTAAAGTAGTGCAAAACAGTCAACACGATTGCACGTGCAGTCATGCGTCTTCAGGTCACTTGAATATCAGCAATGTGAACGCCAATAGTCTTGTTGAAGGCGTTGCCTATAATCGGCTGCATGCTGCGGCAACCAGCCAGCCTATTCTAGGGCTTTCATGAGTCCAAGTCAGTCAGTGTGCGCAAACACTTCCGTTGGTGGTGACACAATTCCTTCTTCTACCCCTACCACTCTCAAGTATCTTTCACTGTAGTTCAAGTCATAGGCATCCACTGGGATCTGCAGACATGCACTGCAATTGATAGGTTGCCCCCATGATAGTCTTCAACTTGCAGGTGTGCGGGTGCCGCTCACAGACACGCAGACGCCTGTCAAGCATTGCAACCTCCTTTTCTTTAAGTTCAAGTTCGAGTTGCACTGACTTATGCGGCCGCAGCAGTAGTACACCATGTATTGCATATCATTGTTGAGGACTTGCCATACCTAATATATTGTATATATTACTCTGTAGTACACTTGAGAAAGAAAGTTACAGCACAGTGTAAAGAGGTCGGATAAAGAGGTGATTGAGGCACGAGATTGCCAAGTTGTATAGTAGAAGTAGACAATGCCGCTATAAGGATAGTCACAGCGTCCGCCGCGCGCTCAGCGCATGCCGCCAATAAGACGCATACATAGAGACCTGTATGACCTGCATGCACAATGTCCAGCGGCAGTCTGAGAAGCAAACTTGAGCACGGTGATTCAAAATGCCAACAAGATGCATAGAGACTTGTGTGCACTGTGTCAAGTGGCCAGCAAAGCTGAGCACGGTGATGCAAATGCCCCAGTTGTATAGTAGAGCGTGCCACTATATTACGGTGCCCTCAGGCTCACATGCAGCGTGCGTAATCTACACGGCATAAGCTGCCAACCAGATGCACAGAGATCTGCCTGCCCCCTCAACAACCTCCATCGGGTGTGGTGGCATTGCGCCTACACGGCTCTGCACACTGTTCATCTATTGCACAAATGGCCCAGAGTTGTAACATACATGGAGGATTATTTTCATGTCAACTCCAGGGTCAAACCGCGTGAGACAGTGCACATCAACTGCTGAGACGCACAGAGATCTGTCAGTTCGGTATCAAGTGTGGCTGGAAGCAAAGTTGAACACGGTGGTGAAAGAACAGCCCAATCGTGTAGTAAGGTGTGCAAATATATTATGGTCCATATTTGCGTTTGGTTTCATGCCTGGTGCGCACTGTCCACAGTGCGTGTGCTTGCTACACGCACAGAGACCTATCCGCCCCCTCGACCTCCTCCAGGGGGTGCGGCGGCATTGCGTCTACGCGGCTCTGCACATTGTTGATCTTTGCAAACAAGAGGCGCAGCACGCGCTCCCTGTCCTCCCAGCCGAGTTCTTGAAGTTCAATGTGCGCGTCGGGGTCCAGGGGCAGTGCGCTCGTGGGCCGTTGTTGAAGTTGATGTTGAAGTTGGCCAGGCACAGTTGAAGTCGCGTGGATGTGCGGAAGCCTCGGGGGGGACTTGAACGCGTTTGAGCGCTTTGCGTGTGTCTGCGGCGGCGAGTCGCAGGCAAAGTGGAGAAGGGTGTCCCCTGCTGTAAGTGGGGACTGAACCAATCACCACCATTCAGCACGGCAGTCAACATGCATGAACGTGGACATGACCATGTTGAGAATTGTACACTATGCTCTCAGGCCATCGTGATGCGTTAGCAGCGCAATTACCTATACGTTGCTTCGCTAGCGGGTCGGAATGGAACATAACCGCCACACACAGTGGCAGTGTAGCTACATGCGTGGGCTATCATTCATGATGACAGTGACTTTTTCTTTCTTTGCGCATTTTTTATACTCATACTGACCTTCGCCTTAATTGCCAACCTATCCCTACTCCTAAAGCTAATGTGTGCGTATGCTCGCCACTGGGCTTCCAGTAACTGGTGCGGCGTTTGCAGCGCCGCGCGTGTGCTTTCTGTTTAGAAGGTCTGATGCTTTCTCAATTGTAAACATTTCTTGTCACCTAGAGCTCTACAATCTCTTGATTCGTTTTCGTTAATGTAATAGCAAACCGTATGTACTTCATTTCTTTCCGCTGGAGGGGCAGAAAACCTAGGGCTATTGTGCGCCACGTCATATTACACATCACGTATGCTCCTACTGAGCTGGTGCACGCTTTCCACGGTGCATTATCCCAAGCGTGGGCAGACACTCACAAAGCAATGTGTGTGCATGCCTTCATGCTGACCGTTGGGCTACTAGACGCTAGCGCGGCGTTTGCAGCGCCGCGCATGCGCTTGCTGTCTTTACAGTGCTGACGCTTTCGCTATCGTTGATGCACTATGTAGTGAAACCGTATGTACTCCTGGACTTGTACTTCTATCTTTGAAGGCCCCAAGGGAGGCCGGGTGTCCTGTGCAATTGTGAAGTTTCTCCCATGCGGCAGCCTAGTCTGAATCTACGGAAACGAACCAAAACATTGAAGAGCTCTAGGCGACGAGGGGTGGTTAGCCGACAGTGTCTTCCACCAACATTCATGGTCGCCGCTGCTGCAGCAATTGGCCACGAGTCAAACGGTGTTTATGCCAGCATGCTCACCGTCGGGCTACCAAAGCTGCGCATGCACCTTCTTTCGACAAAGTGCTGACGTTTTCTCTGTTGTAGATGTACTACTTAACCGTATGTACTTAACCCTATGTACTTCTGGACTTGCATTCATAAAGGCCCAAACGGAGCCGGGTGTCCTATGCAATCGTGAAGTTTGCTGTTGTGCAGCAGCCCAGTCTGCATGTATGTACCTACATGCCAGCATGCTCACCATCAGGCTACGGGAAGCTGGCGCGGCATTTGCGGCGCTGCCCATGCACTTTCTTTCTCTAAAGTGCTAATGCTTTTCCTGTTGATCATGTACTAGCTGACCGTATGTTTGTCCCTGCATGCTCACCGTCGGGCTACCAGACACTGGCGCACGTGCATGCCTGCAAGCGCACCAGAAGCTGGCGCTGCATTTGTTTCATGAAAGGGCTGATGCTTTCTCTATGTGATGGGCTAGCTGTATGTACTTTCATCAACTTCTGCTTGAGGGCGGAAGCCTTTGGTGTGCGCCACGTGCTATACATCACGTGTGCTCCTGCTGACCTTGTGCACGCATTCCCCGCTGGAATACCGCGAGCATGCGCAAATTGTCACAAATCTATAATGAATCAAGTACATGCCAGCATGCTCACCGTCGGGCTACCAGAAGCTGGCGCCACGTTTGCAGCGCTGCGCATGCGCTTCTCTTCTTGGACACGCTCCTTCACCTCCTGTAGGGCCTGCAGGAAGAAGCTGCGAGACACACGGCAGGGGGGGGGGTCTTGAAGTGTGCATGTTGAAGTGTGATTTGGTTATTGAAGCGTGTGCTTTGCTCAAGTGCGCATTTTGAAGTCTGTACATTATTGTAAGTGCGCGCACATTGGGCAAAATGTTGGGTTGTGTAATTGTGTTGAAGCATGTGCTTTGCTGTAGTGCGTTGAGACGTGTGCCTCATTGCACGGCCCTGTGCGATGTGAGTCTGCCTCGAGTTACAAACCTCAAACAGTGAATTTCAACCGGTGACTCACCTCTCCACCTCATTGCGCTGCTGCAGTATGTACTGCACCATAGCCACTGCAACAGGCCTCATAGAGTGAACTTCAAACAATGAACTACAGGCGACTCACCTCTCCACCTCATTGCGCTGCTGCAGTATGTACTGCGCGAGCCCGCGCACGTGGCGCAGCTCCCTGTTCTTCAACTCCACCAGCCTCCTGAGCCCTGACGCATCGAGCGTCTGCTCCTCCAGTTCTTTGGCCACGGCGCGGCGGCTCTCTGTTCGCTCGCGTCTAGCGCCTGCGAGCGCTGTGTCGAGCGACTTCTGCAGCGCTTCAACTTGCTCCATAAGCCGACGCACCTGAATCGCACGTTGAAGATACAAATAAGGGTCAAACTACTGCGATGAAGCTGGTGGCTGCGGCGCTACAGGCGCGGGGTTAGGGGTAGGGTTAGGGTTATAATCAGGGTTAGGGTTAGGGTTAGGTGCGCTCGCGCCGCGCGCCTGCGACCGCTGTGTCGAGCGACTTCTGCAGGCCTTCAACTTGCTCCATGAGCCGGCGCACCTGCATTGCACATGAAGAATTGCAAGGGTTCCAAGTATTGATGAAGCTGGTGGCTGCGGCGCGTTGAGGTTTTTAATTTTAAACTGCGGCTACAGCGCGGCGGCTTGGCGTTAGGGGTAGGGTTAGGGTTAACAGTTCAACTAGGGTTAAGTTTATAGTGAGGTGCGCTCGCGCCGCACGCCTGCGACCGCTGTGTCGAGCGACTTCTGCAGGGCTTCAACTTGCTCCATGAGCCGGCGCACCTGCATCGCACATTGAGGATACGGAGTGGTGCAAGTATAGAATCAGGGTCAGGTTATGTTGCGTTGAGTTGTGGTACTAGCCGTTCTAGTCGTTCAGTTCCGACTGCGGTCACTCCTAGGCACGCATGCACAACACTTAACATGTAATCGGTGCTCCAGCATCAGACCAAATGATTGTTTGGCTGCCCACAAGACTAGCAGACTGAGTGAAATGTCACCAATTGATATTGGGGTGTCTGGGACCCCAAGTACTGAGTGAAACTCGGTAGATTTGGTTCCGTGACTCAGTCTCCCAAAACAACAAGAAATCATGTCTGGGTTGTGTCATCACCGTGCATCAGTGCCACAGGGCAAACCCACCCCTTTGGTGTGGCTCGGTAAAACCTTGGTCCCAAGACTCGGTCTCCTGTCACAAAAATCAATCATGTCTGGGTTGTAGCATCAGCTCCACAAGGCAAACTTGCGACCACTTGGCAAACTTGTGACCACTTACCCCTTTGGTGTGGCCATGTGCCTGCTTGAGCGTCAACAGTGTTGAGGTTAGGGTTTGGTTAGGGTTTGGGGAAGCGAGGTGAACTTCACATTATCTCGTCAGCATGCCGCAGCTCCGAAGTGAGAGCGCAGCTCACCGCCATTTGATACCGAACCCTAACCCTCAACCCTAACCCTAATCCTAGCCCAACGAGATGAGTAATGGTGAAGAGTGAGCGTCATTGTACCGCTGGCATGAGCCTGACACACGCTGAAGGTACGCATGTATGTATGGTATGTAGGGTATGGTGGTACCCAGCGCTCTGTTATAACCCTAACCCTAACCCTAACCCTGAGGCGGAGCTGTGCTGACCCACCTCTTTGGTGCGGCTGTGTGTGCTTGCTCAGCTCTCTTGACACAGCTTTAGCGGTGTTGGGGGTAGGGTTTGGGGATGCGACTTGAACTTTGTCTCATGAGCCAGCAGTTGTAACACCAATCCTAAACCTACTCCTATGTCTCGTGAGCGTGCAGCAACTCTAAATCTAGTCCTAATGCTACTCGTAAGGCGGATCTCTTCTTGTTCTTCTGCGCTAAACCACCTCTTTGGTGCGGCCGTGTGCTTGCTCAGCCCTCTTGGCATCCTGCGCCTGCAGCAGTTCTGCGTCGCGAGTCAATGTCGCCACCTGTAAGAGCACCAGGCAAAGGAAAAAAAATAAAAGTTCATTGACTGTAATCTGTCTGGATTTTGCCGTCTCTGGATTATGCTGCGGTGCATATGATGTGACGGTGACGACAGTGCCCAACAAATTAATGCAGGTTATGAGTACTAGACTTCAAGTACAATACTTCAAGTTTCACGGCACTTGGACACACACAAAAAAAAAGTTGCCACCTGTACATGGCAGCACAGTGCAATGTCGATCAATTATAGTCATTCGTCTGGATTCCGCCACGGTGCATATGGTGTCATAGCGATGATGTGATGAAGTGATGCTATTTATGTGAATAATAATTCAAGTGCAAAACTCCCAACGGTCACGGAGCCCGGCCACAAAACAAAAAGACTTTGAACATGTGCATTGTGTTGTACCGTATTCCCAGGATTGAGCCTTGGTGCATATGGCACGCTGCTGACGAGCTGAACAGAAGTATAGACATGCAATGATATGTGTTTGCTCTGTCCCACAAGTTTCTTTCATTGTTTCTGATTACAATCATTACATGCAGCAATGCATTTAAGATCAAGTTATACATCGTCCACGCCGCAAGTCAATGTTGCCGCCTACAATGTCACCCAACACAGACAGAAGTAGCTGCGCTGCTCGTTGTTGCTGTAGTTTGTTTGTTCTGCAGTGAATACATCACAATGGCATGGAGTCACGCGGCAATTGTCGACTTCCTTTGGTGACAATTGATGATAGCAACAAGGTTATTACAATTGATGGTAATGAGCCACCTGTCACTGCGCACAGCGACCATAACCCTAGTTCTGACCCTAATTGTAGACCCAGAGCCTCCACGCTGCTGAACATCTAAAATGTGAGTTCTTCGGGTTGCATTGCGTTGCGCCAGGCGTGATGGTGACAAGTGTCACATGTGAAGTTGTGTGCTGAAGTATGTTGCTTAGTATTTCAAACCTCTGGTAATTAGGTGTGATGGTGTCCAGTGGCCTACTGTTTTATCAGTGACACTGCGATGCGATAGCGCAGATTGCTGTGCAGTGCGCAGCAGGGCAAGGGTCTGTGCCGTCTCTTGAAAAACCATCAGCTGAATGTGCAAAAGCACGAAAAGCATGAAAATACAGGCAACTGACTGCGAAAATACATTCAAGAGCCCATGTTGAGACATGCCATGGAAGACAACACTCACTCGGTACGATGCAAGTGCACCAGTACCTGTATGCACACGTGTACCTGCTGGTAGTGCACCTGCAGCTCCCTCGTCAATTGCTGCAGGTGTACAAGCCCACCAGAACTGGTACGTATGCGTATGCTGACCCAAACCCTAAACCTACCTGCATGCATAGCTACCTGTCGCGCTGTGAACCAAGAATTAGTCAGAAGTACATGGCAAGCTGGGCGTCCACCATCTGGCCCTGGCCCTCGTCGCGCCCGAAATCAAGAATAACTAGAAAATGCCTACCTGCGCATTTGGTGTTCTTTGCGTCTCAGCAAGAACTACTAGATCAACTTAACTGCGCCCAAAGCCTCTCACCAATGCCATACGTAGCTAATCCTAGTCTTAGTACATACCTCTCGTTGTGCATTTTCAGCCCCATGTTGAGCTGCTGTTAATGTTTAGGGTTAGGGTTAGGGTTAGGGTTAGGTTACCTCCAAGAGCCTTTGAGACCATGTATACATACAATACAAGCGCCACCACCTATGCTCAGTCAGTACCTGTGCCGACAGCAGCCTCTCGTTGTGCGTCTGCAACTCCGTGGTGAGCCGCTGCTGATATACCTCTCTGAGAGCATCTATGAACACAATTCAAGCTCAGTGCGCATTGAGACACTCTTAAGGTGTTCATAAGATATCATGTAGATCTGGTAGCAAGCTGGACATACACCATCTTTTTTTTTTTTTCTCGCCCTAAGCGAGATTTTACACAAAGAACAAGACAAGTTTATCCTGAAAGCTCAGTCAGTACCTGCGCCGAACGCCTCTCGTTGTGCATCTGCAGCTCCGTGGTGAGCCGCTACTGGTAAGACTCCGAGAGTCCGAGTCGTTGAGAGCATCATCTTCTGATCCAATACTATGAAGTACACGCCCAACCATCAAAGCTCAGTCAGTACCTGCGCCGAACGCCTCTCGTTGTGCATCTGCAGCTCCGTGGTGAGCCGCTACTGGTAAGACTCCGAGAGTCCGAGTCGTTGAGAGCATCATCTTCTGATCCAATACTATGAAGTACACGCCCAACGATCAAAGCTCAGTCAGTACCTGCGCCGAACGCCTCTCGTTGTGCATCTGCAGCTCCGTGGTGAGCCGCTACTGGTAAGACTCCGAGAGTCCGAGTCGTTGAGAGCATCATCTTCTGATCCAATACTATGAAATACACGCCCAACCATCAAAGCTCAGTCAGTACCTGCGCCGACAGCCTCTTGTTGTGCGTCTGCAGCTCCGTGGTGAGCTGCTGCTGCAGGCGCAGCTCCTAACCCTAAATGCAGGCATACTTGATCATTCAAAAATTTTATGGCAAGCTGGGCACTCGCTGGCCTTTTTTGTGCCCAAATTTGAGAATTACTGAAAGGTGCCTACCTGCGCAGAGAGCCTCTCGTTAAGCGTCTGCAGCACCATGATGACCTACTTCAGCTGGTATACCTTCGAGAGTCTTCGAGAGCATCTATACATACTTCAAAGTACAATGTTTCTATGAGCCCCATCATCACCATCATCGTCAGTACCTGCGCCGAAAGCCTCTCGTTGTGCGTCTGCAGCTCCGTGGTGAGCTGCTGCTGGTATGCCTCTCTGAGAGCATCCATACATACCCTCAATGCAATAAAAGCTGTACCATTCCATACATACATCTTCAATACAAGTGCCATCATCAACGCTCAGTCTGTACCGTACCTGCGCCGACAGCCTCTCGTTGTGCGTTTGTAGCTCTGTGGTGAGCTGCTGCTGCAGGCGCAGCTCCACGCACATGCGGCGGTGCTGCAGAGCCATGCGCTGAGCCTCTTCGCCGAGGCTGTTGTGAGCCTCGCGACGCGCCTGCGCAACTGTCGCCTGCCATCTCTCATCCACTTGCTGCATCGCAAATCAGGGAGCGTAGCAAATCAATCAGGGGGTAGAAAGATAACCTTATGCCGAATATCTATGCTTCACAAGAGTTGCGAATATACTTACTTTTTAGTTATATTTATAGTTATTTTTTAGTTGGGGTTAGGGTGTTGTGAGCTTCGCGACGCGCCTGCGCCACTGTCGCCTGCCACTAGTTATCTACCTCCTGCATTGCAAAATCAAGGATAGGGGTACATTTGGTGGGGGAGTCAGAGGTGCCACCATTCCTCCACCCGTGCATTGTGTGCATACATTATGCACGATGTTACTGCTGCCTGTAAATTGCCGTGAGCGTGATAGCTGATAAGAACTTCGGGATGCGCCTGCGCAACAGTCGCCTGCCATCACTCATCCACTTGCTGCATCACCAATCGAGGATTGGGGGGACACAAACATCCCCTTACGTGTGATAACCACACTTTAAAGGAATGGCGTATACACAACAGTTTTGCCTCTTCTAGCATTATGTGCAAGTTGGAGGGTTTGCATGCAACGTAGTGTTGATTCACCACTTTGTGCTCCTAAACAGCTGTGGGTGGGGGTGCTTGCTCTCCAGCACTGCAAAGGCAGCACTCCCAGTGATCGTTTAGGCTACACGCTGAGCGCTGGCACTGCTGAGCACTGACTTCACATGTAATGGTGCGGTTCTTACACGCAGATCCTCTAGTTGCAGCTCATGGCGCAGTGCAAAGCGGCGCAGCGCTCGATGCCCACAAGGACTTCGCAGCAGTACAACCCCTACAGCACACGTCTTTCAGCAGAAGGTGTCAACGCGGTGCGTAGTGCCACAGTGCCCATGCTCTCTTGTCCATCGTATGAGCGTTTGCGTTTGCGTTGCTGAGAAATGAAAGTTCACAATGCGCATCTGTCGGCTAGAACTTCAATCTTAAGCGGCATGACAAATACAAATGGCAGACTACATTTAGGGCCATATCTATCACTTGTACTGGATCGCAGCCAGTTCATGTGTATGCAACTTCATCAGCTGCCCCTCGCTAGAGCACAGCGCCCGTTGCTCACAAGGACTTACAAGCAGTACAACCCTACCCCGCATGTCTTTCAGCAGCAGCTGTCAACGCGGTGTGGAGTGCCACACTGCTCACCCATTTATGAGCATTCGCATTGGCCTGAATTGAAAATTCGCAATCCGTCGGCTAGAACTGGAACCTCAGTGCACAGGCCGCGCATGACAAACGACAAACCGCTTCCAGGGCCAGCGTCGTACCTATCACTTGTTCAGATCTCATGAAGGTTATGTGTATGCAACTTCAACAGCGGCCCCAGCGCTCATCCTCTGCGCCGCGCTCTTGTCCATGATGAATTTTCTCTCCGTTTCCAGTATTGCTTCGGCGCGCACCTCCTGCGTATTATCTATCACACTTATAGTAATCGCAACAGCTTGTGTGACATATGCAACTTCAACAGCTGCCCCAGCGCTCACCCTCTGCGCCGCGCTCTTGTCCATGAGGAACTTTCTCTCCATTTCCAGCATCGCTTCGGCGCGCGCCTCCTGCGCCTCCTTGAGCTGTGTGCTGAGCGCTTCCACCGCCTGCTGGTGCGCGTTGCGCCGCTCGCGGAACTGCTCCAGGCTGGTTAGATCTCCTTCCAGCTGAATGGCACGGCAAGCAGCAGTTGACGTTGTGTGCAGCAGGTTAAATCATACAAACAGCACGACACATATATACTTGTATGCGGTGCGCCTCTCGCGAAATTGCTCCAGGCTGGCCAGATCGCCCTCCAGTGACAAGCAGCGGTTGAAGTTGTGTACAGCTTCCAGTTGAAGTCCAGCACGATATTATGTATATATATATACATGTATGCTGGTGCGCGTTGCGCCGCTCGCGGAACTGCTCCAGGCTGGCCAGATCGCCTTCCAGCTGAAGTGGCACGGCAAGCAGCAGTTGAAGTTGTGTGCAGCTTTAAGTTGAAGCGGCACGAGAGGTGCAGGTGAACAGCAGCCAAATCTGTGCAGCTGAGTGGCGCGGCAAGCAACGGCTGAGGTTGTGTGCAGCAGCTCAATCTAAACCAGCAGTATGTCCCTGCGCACCCTGCTAGGGGACTCGCATCGTGGCGGCCGAATCCCCAAACCTGCAGTTGCAACGCACTCTGCAGTGCACAACAGTACATGTAAGGTGGCACAGCGGGTGCAGGTACAGCAACACCTGGGCAACCTCATGTCAGACTGTCGCTGGCCATGTGAAGCTTATTAGTGTCATGAGTTTATAGAGCAGGAGAGAGTGGAAGCGTGATGACAGGCCAGAACGAACAGTGCACAGACGAGCTTAGGGGTAGGGTAGGTTAGGGTCAGGGCTTGCGCGCACAAGACGCCAATGGCGCGTAAGCATAGTACTGATTCAGCAATAGATCGCACACGCAAGAAGTAAGGCTCACATGACATGCATGCTGCTGGTCTGCTTCAATTGGGTTCCTCACCAGGTAAAGAACGGGCACCATTTGCAGCTGATGCAAACAACGTGCCCAAGACCAGATCCATAAGCTTTTCGCCGGCCTGCTCATTGCGCTTGATGACAGAGCACACCAGATTTGAGTATTTACTACTATTTTTGAAGTCGTTTTGAACAAGCCCTGTAGCTGCCGCTACAAAGCAGTTGTGCCACCACTATTAGCAACAAAACAGAAAAGCTATAGGGGCACATTCCAGCAATGGAGAACAGTTCAAATATGTGTCTCACCAGCGAGACCTGCCCCTTGAGCTTCTTCTCAGTGGCCTTGCTCTCCTCATCCAGCACCTCCAGCTCACGCGCAGCTTTTTCCTGCACTTCCTTCAGCGTCAGCCTGAATTCAGCCTCCTTGTGCGATAGGTCGTCGCGAAGCTGGTTGATGATGTTGTCTTTAATCTCCATCTACGATGGCAAAACGGCCAGAAAGGGAAACAAAGCAGCAGTGTGGCATTCAGAGCTATACCCGCCTATCGCAGCATAATTTGTGTACGCAAGCGTCAGAACTGCGTTCGCAACAAGCACGACACAAATTCTTCATGACAGGTTGACCGGACGAGCACGCTGGACCCATACACAACATGGCAAACAACAAGGGCAGCCAACACGTAACTATCTGATATTACCTCGCGCTGGAAGTAGGCCACCAACTCATTACTGTCGTGCTGGCACTTGCTAATTTGTTGCCTGAGATTCTCGTTTTCTGCCCTCAGACCCTCGGTCCGCTGTGTGAGCAGCTCTATCTGCTCCTGGTCAAGCTGTCGAGCCAGGTCCAACATGCCAGGATAGGACGGAATGCCGCTTGCCAGCGCCATGGCTTCCGTCAATGTGCAGCCCAACAACACAACAATATCTCTCTCATAATCACCACACCGCGGTTTTGCAAAATGAAACTGTCATTTCTTCAACTCATCCATATTGGTGCGACACAGCATGTTGTCTGATGATGAGGAACGTGCAGCCTGCCTACGCAGGCGCGACAATGCACCGGAAGCAAGCAGGCCTCGCCGGTCTGACCACCTGCTAGGTATTCAGCAGCGTCAGTCATCTTCCAGCCCAGCGTCTGCCACAGCAGGATCAAATCACATCAGTTCCAAGTTTGCGTCGATGTATCGCAGTGGGATTCCTGGACAGCACAATACTAGTGTTGTGAGCGCAGTTGCAGAGTGTTGAAAACATAAAAATCAGCTGTGAGACGAGCACGGTACCAGTAGGGTTGAGTTGCTCAAAGCAAGTTGTGTTCTAATGCGAGTACGCAGAGCCTCCACGCTCCTTTGACCAGCATCTGACTCTCAGCGCGCGGCGCGCGTGACGTGTTCTAGCTGAGTTCTCGGTCGATGGCACCTCCGAGAGTCTGGCAGCTCATGTCGATTTCACATGTCATGGATCACCATGACTTCACAGGCCTCACCCAGTGATTTTTCCGCAGACGTTTTCGCGTCTGTGCTGAGGTGCTCATGGTGAGTGCTAGCATACAGCTCTGGTGGCGCTGATGGTACTACTATTACAGTAGTATAGGAGAACGAACAATGCCCAAATTTCACTTGATTTCTAAAGTTCAGTATTCAATGTCTGACCATACATATCTGCACAGTGATCCGCGCTTGCTCTGAGCAGTGCACCTTTCTTACGGTGACACGACCCACGGCGCTTGCGCTCGAGCCCCAGCAGCAGCAGCAGCAGCAGCAGTAGCAGAGGGGTGAAACACCAACCTTGCTACAAGTTGCGATCTGAGTTACTAGGGTCTCAGTGCGCTTGATACTATGACCACCATCACGCGCCATGGTGACGTAAATCACATACACGTACGTGACAGTACTGAGTACCACAATACCTTTGAGCCAACCCTCACGCTGACCATAGTAGCGGCTACCGCGGCGCGTTGTAGTACCGTGTGACAGCGCCACGGCGGCGGATCAAGTAGTAAAGAACATGAATGGAGTTTGTCACGGTGCCATGTAGTGCCGTATGCAGATGCCCAACACTTTCTGCAAGCGAGCTGCTGAGCTACTGAAACAGAAATGCATGCGCAGCCGCATAGGGCGTAGGCTCTGATGCTGATTACAGCTTGATGAGGCTGCTCCCACGTGACTCACATCAGCGTCATGTATGCATGACAAAACCCAATGTCAGCCCATATGAGCCTGTTTACACTGATAGTACAAAGGTATACGTGAAACAACGCACACAGATGACGGGCACCCTCTCAGGCTGCTGCAATTGAATTAAAACATTGAATTCACATCAACGCATGTGGATCTTGAACGCAACAGCGATCCGATGAAAGCAAACATTGTTCTGATAGTGCTGTGGACAAGGGCAGTGCCACTGTGCCCTGCCCCCGTGGGCCGTCCACTTGAATGTGAGACCCATGTTCGGCAGTGTAAAGCTACAGCACCATCACTGTCCGCTTTCTGTGCATCGAGACGGCCGGCGATGCCGGTGATAGCATCACAGCCCCCGAATTCAACGTGATTGAAACCCCCTTTTGATGACGCCAACAAACTTCGAACCACACAACGTAGTACTACCACAAAACGCCACCGCTGCTGCTCGCAAGCGGCGGCACGCAAGCGCCCGTCCTGACATACCACGCAAAATTGTGCCGCCACCTTGATCGGAACACACGCCACTCGACCCCCCCCCCCCCCCCCCTTCCCTGCCCTACTCCGGCCAGCATCATCGCCCCCGTAAACAAATGTTACAGGCATGCGCACAGTAGTGATATGCTCCTCTCCTGGCCAGCGCTATCCCCGCCCCCCCCCCGGCTACGCACGCATCGAGGCTGTGCCCCCCTCCTCCTTCAGAAGCACACAGACAGCGCAGCTGCGCCGCGTGTACAGTGCAGTTGTGGCGCAAACGCTCCCAGTGGAGCCGCTGACGTCACCGCAGACGCAGGCCGCGAGTGCCCTCAGAAATGCACGACGACTTGGAGACACGTCTACACCGTCGCCGCCTCCGTCCCCGCCGCCGCCGCGCCGCCGCCGCTGTTCACCCTGCACCACTGCCCCCAGAAAGCAATACGATGACGCGTCTACACCGACGCCGCCTCCGTCCCCGTCCCGGTCCCCGTCCCTGCCGCCGCGCCGCCTTTCCCCGCGCGCCAGCAGCGCTCCGCACGTGCGGCGCGAGGCCGTCCTCTGCGCGCGCACTTGTCCTGCATCGCCCCAGAAATGCGCAACAACACGGAGGCGCGTCTACACCGCCGCCGCCTCCGTCCCCGTCCCCGCCGATCTACACCGACGCCGTCTCCCCTCCCCCCCCCCCCCTCCCGCCGCGCCGCCGTTCTCCCTGCGCCAGCAGCCTATGTTCCTGGCGGAGACGTTGATGTCACCAGGATCCGAGAACCGCGAGTGCCCGCAGAACTGCAACATGACTCGGAGAACGTCTACACCGTCGCCGCCTCCGTCCCCGTCCCCGCCGCCGCACCGCCGTTCTCCGCGCGCCAGCAGCGCTCGACTTGCGGCGCGAGCCCGCCCCGCGCCCCCGCGCGTGTCCTGCTTTGCCCCACAAATGCTCAACGACTCGGAGACGCGTCTACACCGACGCCGCCTCCGTCCCTGTCCCCGCCGCCGCGCCGCCTGTCTCCGCGCGCCAGCAGCGCTCCACGTGCGGCGCGAGCCCGCCTTCCGTGCCCGCGCCGGCGAGCCGTCGCTGCGTGTCGGCGCTCAGGTGCCGGAAGCCGCGCACGCTGCCCCTGCACGCTGCCTCGCCGCATACGCAGTCGAAGGGCGCTGCCATGTCCCACTCCGTGAGAGCGTAATCGAATGTAAGGCGCTCGCCACGTGCAACGGCGCGGCGCGTAACGAGGCTGCAGGTGGCGGTTGTGGCGGCGTCGGCGGCGGCAGTGCTTGGCGGCGTGACGGCAAGCGCCATGCGGCAGGAGGGGTCGCAGGAGTGGTTGGTGAGGCGGATGGGGCCCTTGCAGTCCAGGTGATTGGTTTCGTCGACCTGCAAGGCGGTAGGGGGAGAAGGGGGGGGGGGGGAACGGAGAACTAGGGCATGTAAGCATCGTCTGCGCGCACTGCTGACGCTGATGGTGGCTTTGCCGCCTACATACTGTATCTTCGACAGCTGCACCATGTGGTGTGCTTGTTTGGTGCTGTTATGGCGACGTGTTCAAGGAATGTGCACAGGTGCACAATGATCGACTGGACACTGACAGCCTGCGGCGGTAGTTGGCAAGGTCCACACACCTGTTCCGACTCCTTTAAGTTAGCTCTGCGGCAACAGCCCGAGAGTGGAAACTGCGAGTGTTGTCTGTGTTTCGCAGGTGGTTGACGTGACATGGATCCACTGCAGACACAGGCATTGATGGTGACAGGACCTGGCTGCCCAGAAGCTGACATCCGCAAAGGTCGCTGAAAACCTACTGCACCTGATAAGAGAGTTCTCTGTGAGAGGCACGTGACAATGCACTTGACCGCAGAAGTTACTTGGAGCCTTCCAGTGACTACATTTTTGTGTTCAGTGATTGTCGACGCCACACGAGAGCGAAGCCGCCGCTGCTGTGCTCACCTGTACAGTGTGCATAGTGGGAGTCTCGTAGATGTCTCCTCCTTCCGTCAGCACAAGAGTTCCAGCTGGCATGTCCTCAGCTGCCACCAGGTAGTCTCCCGTCGCATCCTTCTCGATGGCGTACAGCACCATTGAGTCAAGTGTAGCAAAAGGCGGCTGCTGTATTGAGACAAGAGTGAGAGCGAACGAGGCGCCAGCTGTGTTCCCGGCAACTAAGTATTGAGATGGAGGCAATCGAGGAAAAAAAAGTGACTTCTTTTACGATCTTCCAAAGTTGAAGTGTGAGAACTCTAAATGAGTTTAGGCGCCGTCGTCGGCGCGTCGGCGGCCCCTCAATGTTGTCGCCTGGAGAGGTGGTGCTGAGTGTGTTCCTGTTCATCGGCGCTGGCTTTCTGGAGGTGGGGGGCGGATGGCTGGTGTGGCAGGCTGTGCGAGAGGACAGGTGTGTATGTCATGTTTGTCGCGCTAGCAAACGCAAACCGAAGTCGCAATAATCAGCGTGTGCAGCTGAGAGAAACTTTAGCAGCAACCTGAAGCTGATATCAATGCACGTGCACTTCTTACTCTTCAGATTTTCAAAGAAAAATTGACGAAGGAAGCCGCGTAGGACAAGGACACAACGTATGACGACCAAGACCACACACACATCATGCATGCATGATGCGTACAATGTGCATGCAATGCATGGTTTACAGTAATCTATGACTTCTGGACCATGCACGCAACCGCTTAATGAAGGTGAAGCTTGCTGCAGCAAACATGCTGGTATGTAGCGTGTGAAGGGCTCGCCAGGTCTGTGTCTTGACAGAATGACAGAATGCCATGATATTGATCAATAGTGAGAGGCTGGTCTGCATCATGCAGTTGAGGCTTCGGCTTTGCTGAGAACGTGGCTGCTGGTTGAGTACTGCAGCAGAGGAAATCATGCCATGTGGTGGCGTTCGCGCAAAGAGTACGAACGTATGCTGTTTGCGCTGCTGTACTGCTGCTGCTTAGTTGTTGTCGCCGCGCCTACGGCTGCTACTGCTGTTGCAGTGTTGAATGCCGGCATTAGTTCAATTCAACAGTTGTTGAAGGTGGGAGGCACTGTGAAACCGGAAGTACACCCCACAGGCATGGGTTTCATGCAACAGTGAAGGCTGATGATGGTGGCAGTGGTGGGGTGGCATATGTATGTATATATCACATGGACATATATATGATAGCAAACACGATCTTCGCGCCAAACAAATTGCTGAATGTTCCTGTTGTCAGTTCGGGGCTTTCCTGATCTTCCTGATGCTCCACATAATGGTGCCATTGTCTGGAAGCAGACATGCACAAATTGCGTCAAGGCCCCGCTGGCGCCCTGGCATATTTAAGGATGGCGAACAATCTCATTGATGTCGCAACAGCAGCTAGGGCACAGCCTGTATTGAAGTAGGTACGCTTTGTCATCCCAGCGAGCTGTCTCTGTGCTCCGCTACTACATGTTACCCTGAACAGTGCTGTCGCAGTGCTCAGCTTGCCTATGATAACGTCACAACAATCAAGTTTGCTTGGTGATTGAAATCTACAGTACTCGTGCGCGGTTTTCTTAGCCATCAAGCCGGTGAAGGAACAATCTCAGGCGGGCAGTTTGACTGGGGCGGTCGCCTCCTAAAAAGTAACGGAGGCTTGGTTATTTTTATGAAGGTGACACCCAGATGTGAAACCAGAACAGCCACTTTGGGTTCTTTGTGAAACCATTTCCTACCTTCTTTGGCTAGAATGACATCAACAATAGAGTCTGCCAGTGCTTGGTGATTGAAACCTATAGCTACTTGTTGGCGGTTTCTCAGCCCCTTCTCCCACACGAATCACGCGCAGGCCCTGGTGGTGGGGCCCCATTGGAGCGCTGCTGCTGGTGGCATACGGCGTGTTGCCCTGCTTGTTATTTTTGTACAGTTACCACCCAGATTTGTACTGGGGAATAGAACAGTCACTTTGCGTGCTTTGTGAAAATGAATTCCTATCTCCATGTGTTTAAAACTCAGCCCCGCCATGTATCATTGCCTCAGGCCCTGGTGGTGGGGCCTCATCGGAGCGTTGCTGCTGGTGGCATACGGCGTGGTGCCCTGCTACCAGCCAGAGGACGGCAACGACAGCGGCACGTCACACTTTGCCAGGGTGAGTCCCGCCCCCATTGCCTGTCGCACAGTGAGTCTGTGGGAGGAATGGGGCTGACGCGCTCCTTTTGCAGAAAACAAAAGTGGCCCACGCCTGACGCATGTAGGTTTCAGAACAGAGTAGGGGCGGGCATGTTGCCGCAGTGCGACACTCAGATGGTGATCTGAACAGACTGGGGACAGCTGTTGCGGCAAACAGCGCGCACATTTTGAAGTATCGTGGCGGCTCATGAGCGTCAGCATTCTGCCACCTTCGGAAGCAGCTTGCGAAGTCCACTCGAGGCATGAGCTGACAGCATGACTTGCGGCAGCAGCGACAGCGGTCAGGCCACTACATAACATAAGCAGGGACATTGGGCTGGTGATGTGACTTTGGCCCCATACTCGCGGCATATGGCGCCATGCTCAGGAGTGCGCTCTGCACGGGGCACTTTACTGAATACTTATATGTACTTTATTATGTGTACTAGAGTCCATCCAAGTTGCTGAAAACGCCCACCACCAGCACAGTAGCAGCAAGTGCATTCCTGGTAGAAGGCGTGTGAGGCTGGCGCATAGTGCGATCGTTGACATGATACTTCTGTTGCATTATGCGCATGAAATCGAGAGGGTGTTCTCTACGCTGGCCACTTCAGCAAGCGGGCGCTGATGCGGCTCTCGTGCAGATTTAGGGTTAAGTTCAGGACTATGCAGAAAGAACAGGTTTGCCTTCCAACGATGCCTTTCGCATGTGCACCCGTCTCATGGAGTTGATGCTGCAATCATTGTGCAGCGCTGATGCACGCCTCGCCATGCCCGAGTGTGCACCATGTGCGGTGGCGGGCACTTTGTTGCTCTCAACTGTCATGGCGCTGTCGTGTCGTGGCGCTGGTGCACGTGCACCACCACCACTGATTAGGCCACTTTTTGTCTTCACGCACAAGTCATACTCAAATGTATTTTTCCTGCCACTTGATCTCATTTGCGCTTCCTTGCGCCTTGGTTCTTGAAGACTGTAGGCGTTGTTCGCCTCACTCTGTGCGCTGCGCCAATGGTGTGCTGCTGTCACAACGCTGACACATGCAACCGTGCTGCCCCAAGGTCTATCTATGTCATCACGCTCGGGCTGCAGTTCGTAGTGCTTTCGCAATGCCTGTGGGCTTGCGCACGAAGATGGGTGTCGCTCCCCCAACTTGATGCAAAGCGCTCACATGAGTAGGTCTTCTCATCAAAATATGTACTGCATACGTTACGTAGTACAGTAGTATACTTCACACAGTACTCACATAAAAGAATACAACAGGTCATACTTCAACGTTACTTCACATACTTCATACTTCAACGTTACTTCACATACTTCATTCATAAAAGAATACAACAGGGCGTACTTTAACATTACTTCACATACTTCTTGAGACCTTTGTTGATGAAACCCATGGTGGTGACCTGCACGCAGAGGTTGAGCGCAAGATTGACAACCTCAAGCTGGCCCAGAGAGTGATGGATGACGCCTATGGTATCAAAGTGCGCAGAATTGACAAAGCCGACGAGGTCTGCGATCTGGTCATGATACGCCTGGCGCCTGCCAAGGGACGGTCTAAGAACTTGGAAGTTGGGCCCTAAGTTTGGAGGCCCTTGGGTTATTGTTGAGCAGGCAGGTGGTCCAGGGTTGTCATTTTCATGCCGCATGATGGGGCGTCACATACGCCGCACACGCCAGCATGCGACTAACATTAAGCCCTTTTACCTGAGGCCCGAAGTTCTAGAGACTGACCGGCCATACGCCCTGCTCAACGGAAATAGTATACTTCAACATAGTATACTTCAAAGTTGATGAAGTATATGGAAACGAATCAAAAGATTGTAGAGCTCTAAGTGACCAGGAGTGGTTAGCCATCAAACTGAATGCCTTCCGCCAATATCCGTGGTCGCCGCTGCTGCGGTAATCGGCCACAAATGAAACAGTGCCACCATATGTTGTACATTGGAGTATAGTCTACAACGCTGACGCATACATACCGCGCTCTGCGCGCAGGTCTACGCCATCTATGGCGGCTACTTCATTGCGCTCGCGCTGCTATGGGGCTGGGCGGTCGACAAGCGCAGGCCCGACATAGGCGACACCCTCGGCGCCGCCATTGCCATCGCCGGTGCCCTCATCATGTTCTTCTGGCCCAGAAAGAAGGCCACGGGAGAGTGAGCGCGTGCTCTGCCGCGCGTAGCTCTCAGCAGCTGATGATGTTGATGCAGCCCTTGCACACGCATGCTGAGGAGTACGGTCTCGTCAAGTGTGGGCTCTGAACATCCTCTTCTGGCCCAGGAAGACGATTTCCTACAAGGCCGCCGGGAGTGGGGCGCATGTTCTGTGCCAGCGCTCAGCATCCGCAACAGTGCTCCACCGGCCACGCTGCCAGTGCTGCAGCAGCGCTCAACACCCAGCAACGGTGCATTTTCATCGGCCGTGCTGCTCATGGTGTCGTCGCCTAGGCAGAAGGCTGCTGCGGAGTGAAGGCTCATGCGGCAGGGCTCAGTCTGGCTGCGGCGGCGCAGCGGTTGCAGCGCTCAGTGGCCGTCTCTGGCATTGCTGCAGTGCTCAACGACTGCCGCCTGAGCACTAGGGTTAGGGTTAGGGGTAGGGTTAGTCTTCTGACCAGGGGCTGCAGGAGTCCGCTGGGTTGAGACTGGGAAATGGGGGGGTGGGGGGGGGGGGGGGGGGGGCGGGGTGTGCGCTATGCGGCAAGTCTCATCATCGCTGCGGCGACCGCTGGTGGTGCGCTAACTACAAACTTTAAAGGAAGCGGTGTGGGTAACGTACGCAACTGCCTAGGCATGCCTACACTTAGGGCGTAACGACTTCGCAGACTGATTTGAAACTACGCTACGCATTGGCGGCCGCGCCGTCATGCTGTCGTTGAGCGCCGTGCACACGACTTGGTATACTAGTGCAAGATGCTCCTGGCGCAGACATGGTTTGCTCGAGAGATGTACAAACGCCGTCTTCTGCAGCCACATGCGACAAGTTGGGGAGAAGCTTGACATTTTACTTGCTGAGCTGGGCTTCCCGGCAAGGACCTGCTTACATCTTTGTAGTTGTAGTGTGCTGGTGGCGCGTGCTGATGCTGCTGCACAGAACGTGGACCCGCACCGTAAGTTACCGCTTAAAGGCAGTGGTGCGTGCGTTGTGGCTTGGCAGCACGCCTGCCCTTTGACCACATGCTGAGCACTGGTTTGTGCACACACATGCGCCGCACACGTGCGCCGCACACTTGCGCTGCACACAATTTTTCTAGCAGCAGTGTGCAGCTACGCAGTTATGGTGTGGGGGAGACCTGTCGTAATACACACGCCAAGCTTGCGTGCATGTAATATTACAAATACGCTCACCTGGCTGGCTGCAGTGTGCGCTGCGGTGCTCGGCTGATCATTGAGCATGTGGTCCCTGTGCTTGATCGTCGTGAATAACAAACCCAACTGCAACATCTTCATTTTTTTGGCTCGAGAAGGTGTGTACTGCGTGTTGAGCAATGCGATGTGATGGTCCCCTGGGGATTGTGCAGTGATTGAATGAATGGCCGCTCGCCACGCGGTTTGGTAGCATGCATGCCGCTTCTGCCATTGACAACTCTGCGTATCAGCCACAACAAATATATGCATATTCAATTGTTCATTGGTAGCAATGAGAGGGACATGTGTGGTTGACATAGTATGTTGTTTTTGTTGAAGGCGCAGCAAGAAATACTGGGGACGGTGTGCTGACCTGCGCAAGCACGTTGTGTAAGTGACTGATTTTGCTTTGACTATGAAGGTAAGGTAGGTTAGCAATTGAATGAAGTAGGAGAAATTTAGTTCTCTATTTTTGGGACTTCAGTCTGACACGTACTATTTTTTTTCTCCAAACACATGGCCGTTTTGCCTTCAAATGCATTTTCTGCAGACACGTTGCGCCTGAGCTTCTCTGCATGGCATGAATCAATGCACCAACGTGTGTCAAGGACATGTATCACGCTCGCCGTCGGACCGTGGCACTGCTTCGCATGAGTCGGTACGGGCCTGCCTGAAAGCTGCAGTCATAACTTTTAAAGCTGAAGAAATCGTGCCCTCCCCCCAGCTCCCGGTGTTGTGCATTCAGCAAGTCTTCGAGCTGGCCTCCTTGAAGATCTTTTGCAAGATAACTTACACCTCAAGGCAGCCCCCCCCCCCCCCCCCACCCAGGAAGTGGTAGCAATTCAATATGCCGGTTTGCAGCACACATGACAGTCGCAGATTGCGATGCTCTTTGCATGGCGATGATGACAAGTGCACCAGCATCGTGGCACATGGCATGCATGACCGGTACTTGGCAACGCAGAAATGCATTTGCTTCAATTGCCCTGGTCGCACCCACCCCTCCAAGCCTCACAAGCACCACAAATGTGTGCGCACGGTGCTTCCCCCCCCCTTCCTCCACTTTGAACCACGCACGTACAGGTATGGACAGCTTGAAGTCCGGCGGCGTGGCTGACTTATCAATCTTCACCCTGATAACTAACAAAAGTATGCACTGCATTGGTGACCCCTACAAGCGTCAAGTTGCCTCCCAGCCTGTCCCGCCACCGCCAAACCGCCCAATTGACTTGAGTAGAGCTTGTGAATGCTGGAGGCGCCCTGCAGCGCACGCAAATGTCAAACACTCCCATGTGCAACTGTATACAGTGCCGCCGGCACATTCTCCCGCATGATATGCACGTGCGGCATTGACCCAGTGGCAAGCTGTGCCGCCGCAGCCAAAGCCGGCACAGCAACTGCGTCTCGGAGGCGCTGTGAGCATCTGACCATGACAAACATGACTTGCGCGTGGCGAGCGCGCCCTGTGCATTTGAGTCAGACTCGTGGCGAGTCTGACTTCGATTCCCTGTCCTGTGCTCCCACGACATCCTCCAATATGGTGCTTCTATATATTTAAGTATGCACGTACGGCATCGCTGTACACTACGCCGTGCCGTTTGCTGTACAGCAGCGCTCTACACGCGCACCGCCCCCCCCCCCCCCTTCAGTGTCACTCCTCCTGTGGCCTGTGCCTCTGGTGCCTCCATGCCTCTCGTGCCTACATGGCTTCTGCCTTCTGCTTGCTCACTCCCTGGTCGCCCTCTGCTTCGGGGTGCCGAGCTTTGATGCCAACGGGGCCAAGGTCACCATGGCGCAGGTGGGCTTCCACGGCAGCGGGCTGCACTGGGCGACGTTGGGGGTTCACAGCTTATTGATAGCCATTTCTGATCTGAGGTATCACTAGGCAAGCTAGGCAGCAGTGTGCTGTGGTTGTCAAAGTGCCAAAGAATTGTGCTTCAAGGTGATGATTGCGCTTACAATAGACAGTTTGATATGTAGTATACATGTGTGCAGTCACTTTGATGAGCCGCAGGCGGCCGTTCGGGCATCCGCAGCATGCCAAACTATAGTATGCCTAGGAAGGGGACTATGTAAAACCCTACGTGATGAGGTGTGGCGACATTAATGAATGCATGCAGTAAGTAGCTCCGAATAAGGCGGTCGCAGTGCGTGCAGCCACACTCAACCGTGGTGAGGAATGTTCATCATTTTCACATTGGAGGTAACAGAGTTGGTGATGGTGGTGGTGGTGGGAGGCGGGGGTCAGACCGCCATGTACTTGGTCTACCCTTGTGCGGCTGATTGAAACTGCACGGAATGAAAGCTCCTTTGGCTCCTTTGGCAGATCTGCATGTGAGATAGATGCTCCTGCGTGTGTGCATGACCATATGGCCATGTAAGGAAGGTGCAGTAGCTCTGCGGTCACCTGAGAAACTGCAGCATGCCTCGGCAATGCACGTTTGCGCATTGAGAGTTGAAGACGTTTCAGCCGCATAAACCGTTTGCAGCTAGGTGCACACTCATAAACCAGTACAAGGCTATGAGCAAGCATCTTGTTGACGCAGGGACATGGCGATTGTCGTGGCAGCTAGCTGGAATGGCGCGGCATCACCTACAGGCAGCACAGTTCATTCTGCGCAGGTCACTGACGAAGCGCATGGGCTTCTTAGCTCGGGTCGTTGACACGGCTTTGAGTGAGACATGGCTGCACGCAATTGACGGGTTCTGTGCATGGACGCTTGAACGCATGCTGCGCCTGCACGGCTGCGCTACCGCGGCAGTCATGAAGTCACACCTGCTGGCCGCCTGCACTGCTGGTGACAATGAGGAAGCCAGCAGTGGCAGCGTGCTGGTATTGCCGCGCTTGGGCCCGCCAGAACTCACGGACATCGCAGTGCCACTGCGGGCGTCACGGTTGCCGAAGCGACGAGGCGGTCTGGGCTTGCCGCTTTGGGGCTACTGGCACCAGCCGCATACACGGCCCAGGCATGCACAACACTGCGGCCTGCAATAATTCATGCCACTGTGGCAGCAGGGGCCCTGAGGCTCGGCACTGACGAACACGGCGCAGTCACCTGGTTCGCGCAGCACTCATGCGCAATGCGCGAGGACCAGGGACTGCCGCCAATCATCGAGGCCGTGCGACGCTCTACGCGAGCGCTGGCAGCTGATGGCGGCGAAAAATCACGCACAGCTGTGGCCGAGCAGCTCCCAGCATCGTTGCTACGGTGGGCAGCAGATACGACGGCCGCAGCGTCGACGCTCCCCACTGCGGTGCAAGCGATCTACGCCGCAACCGCCGTCACGGAGACGGGGACCACTGAGCCAGCTCCACACACCCACGGCATTGTGCCTGGCGCCGAGGCGGCCGCTACGGCGGCGACCGTACCTGGCCCTCAAGCCGCTGCCGCGGCTGCCTCTTCCACGCCCGCTAAAACACAAACTAGCGCGGAAGAAAGCAGCTGCAGCGGCGGGCAGGAGGACGACGACGACGACTGGGAGGCCTATGCTGACGAGATCTGCAGGAAGGTAGTGCCCCGCCGCCGGCGCGGTCAATTCACGCACGGACTACAAGCCGGCCTTTCAAATGTTCTTCGACGTCAATACGAGGACTGCCTGCTGGAGGACCTAGAGGCTGCCTCGGCTGGTGCCGTGGGCAAGCCGACGCAGGCTACACTTATTGGTGACTCGCGTGACACCAGCCGCCGCCGCCAACAGGCTAGCGCGCGGGTCCTGGCGCAGCTGCGCAGCCAGCGTGCGTCCGGGGCAATGGCGTGGATGAGCGTGCCACCCGCTGCCAATGACCGCCCGGGTGCGGCGCCCATGTCCAGTATGGCAGCAGCCACGATGATTTTGGTTGCGATCTTTATAGACGGGTGGGGCATACAGGGCGAGGTGTGCCCATGGCGGTGCAGTGACGTGAGCCCCACCTCCACGCATGCGATCAGCTGCCCCAGCCAGCACATACGGGGGCACAACGCGACACACACTGCCCAAAAGCGGTGCCTACAGCGCATCTTGAGACAGCACCATGTCTCTATTGTCCGCAATGAGGACGCTAGCGTCTTCAAGGTACCGGGGTATCGGGCGGACACAGTCATTGACCCAGGGTGTCTGCACTTTAGCAGTGCATACCGTAACAAGGGAATAGTGCTAGACACAAGTGTGCGCGCGCCCACAGCGAGCTCGTACCTGACAGGCAAAACAAATGCCTCGAACACGGACGGCTATGCTGCTGGGGTGGGGGAGGACGCAAAGGTCAAGCACCACACCGGCACCTTGACGTCATCTTGGGCTTTTGTGCCATTCGTGCAGGAGTCGTACGGACGGCTGGGCAAGCAGACAAGCCTTTTTGTTAAGGAGTTGGCAATGCACTCAGCACTGTGCTCAGGGGGGGGGAAGGCAGATGTGTTACGCAAGGCCGGGTTACCTAAGCGTCAGATCCACATTGAGCTGAGCATATCGCTGGCGCGGGAGTTGGCGGAGCGCGTCATGGCATACACACGTGGAGCGCGAATGCTGGGCTGTGTTGCGGCGCCGGTATCCAAACTCCTAGGGCAGAGCGCAGACTAGGCTGCTGCGTTGACGCCAGCTTTTCGATTGCATAGGCAACCCGGCCTCCCTTGGGCCTTTATAAATACAAGTCCATACGTACAAGGCTATGGGGGTATTTAAGACCCAACCGTTTTCATCGTGTGACAGCGGCAACACGGCAGAATTCCTCTTGAACACACAGATACCTGACTAAAACCCTCCAGTTGTAAAGCTTTAGCACTTGTGTCTACCTGTTGTACACATGATGAGGGTGCCACCGGACTGCGTGCGCGCCCTTTGCGCTCTTCCGAAGTTTAACTGCAGCCATTGCACGTGCACATGAGTCATGACACGCTAGAGCGCTCACCAATTGCAGCCATCAGGATACAGGGCGCTTCACAGTGCTACAGTGGAGGCAGTGACTAGGGGGACGGGGGTTGACATATTAGTACTGTTGATGACATGGGAAGTGTGTCATGTGTACCAGAATTTCCACAGTCGAGATGGATAATACTTCTACTTACTAGTGTGTCTGGCTTTAGCCGGCCTTTCTCACAAAAAGTCCGGATAAGTCGCTTACATTGCAGCCGACTGTATTGCGACTCAAACCGACTACAACAGGCTAAAACCGCCCAAATCAGAAAAAATTGAACCTGGTGGACCTGGAGCGATCGCCGATAATTTTGGCAAGACTTTTCTGCACATTCAGCTGCCACTTCCGCCACTGCATAGCCTGGAAATCTCGAAGTTTGGTGCCTCGCAACAGTGGCCAGGTCCATCGAAGGACCTGTCAAGCCAAAGAATCTGAGCTACTTGACTCAAACAGGGGCTTTGGTACCATCAAATTCTTTTCATGGGGGGGTCAAGCTTCCACCATCGGCTAGTGATTGTGCCTGATGTCATTGTGACACAGTTGATGTCCCCCTGTGCTGCATCAGTATTACTTTACGTGATGGATGCAGCAGCCTGCTTCATCGCTGGCACACAAGGCAGAACGTCACTTCCAGAGCGGCACCAGACTCTTTAAAAGCATAGTTTTTGACTTCTGACTTCGAGGACGTGAGATCAAACGGGGATGTTCGTCCATCTGCGGACGCAGTTTAAGATGGTGCTTACCAGATAAGAAGCAACGTCTTTAGGCACTCGCACGCTGCTGGGTGCCACAGGAGGCTCGCCCTCGTTGACCCTGTCGGCAGCGCTTTTGAGCAAGGGCTGCAGCCCCCACCACTATTACCCTTGTATATTTATACCCTCCCCCGCACACACATCCACACACACGAACGAAAAATCAACCCACTGCTTGGCACTACTCACACAGGATGACATATCAGTGCATGCAATATGTCACCCAGTTTCTGTCCATGGACACAAGTTCCTGACTACTCCTTTTCATGGCGGTAATTGCAATAAAGACCACACACATATGCACACACACTGTGGCACACACACACACACACGCGCGCGCGCGCGCACATGAGTCAACCAGCCATACCAGCACTACCACACACTGGTAAAAGCAACCGTGACGGCGGAGTGTACCATACCATCCTTAGCCATTTACTGCACACAAGTTTGGCAGTTAGATTCCAGCTCCACAGCTGAAAAGCATCAAGGTTGTTTTTCAAGTTATCAGCCGACACAACTCACGAGAGCATGTGATGAAGTGAACTGGAAACACAAGCATCCCGACCTCAACGTGTGCTGAGCTCTGCTGAGTTGCTTTTCTTCAAGTGAGCAAAATGTGTCACAAATGGTGTGTGTGGGTGCCACAGTGCCTTCAAGTACTACCCCACTACAGTTGACTGGAGAGTGCGCTGGTATACCTCTACCTGCCAGCATCAGAGATATATATAGGTGGATAGATACATGGCATGATGCCATAAGTGTATCATAATGCCGCATGTCACCCCATGATGTGCGTCTCAGAGGTGTGTGAGTGCACGCTTACACCGCAAATCCAGCCAGGTACAAACATTACACAAGGAACACTCATGAATCGACCTCAGGTAGCAAAACTTTGCAAGGATCGCATGTCAAAACGCGAACTTCTTGAAGCTACGGTAGCTCAGATGGGAGAAGAGAGGAAGCAAAAGCAACCCTGAGCATCATTGAGATGGCGAGCACGTCGCCGCTGCCGTCAGTACGTGCCGATGATGATCAGGTACCAGTAGATGCTCACTGCGGTCGTAAGTATTCAACACTTGACCGTAGCGTAACAGTGCGAAACCTGCCTGGTAGGTACGGTGCAGACAGGAGTGCAAACCCCCGATTCTGTCATGGAATTTTTCTATAGGATATTTCCTTGGACTAGGCACTGGGCAATTCACCATGTGTGGGTTCCCGACGGCGGACGCCGAGACTTGTCCAATGTAAGGGTTGATGCTCCGATTCCCATTATAAGGATACTACCCCCCCAAGATACTACCCCCCAAATAAACCCCTAATGAATCCCCACCTGTGTCCAGAAGGCTGAGATAGCTGACTAGAGCTCTTTTTCGATGATTTGCAAAACAATATAGTTCGGGTCGCAGCAAAAGGCACATCAGTACTGCAGTGGTGTGCACTTCCAGCAAAGGCATAATCAGTGGTGTGCACTTCCAGAAAGCGGTCAGATACCAGCAGCATGCAGAAATTGATCAAAGCACAAGCTCGACAGAGAGATAGCCGCAGGGTAGTGAAAACACGCACAAGGCACTTTTGGGTGCAGCATGATGCATGGAGTCTTCAGGGACCAATCTGGTTGTTGGAACTGGAAGTACATCAGCCACAAGGAGGAGGCAGTGACACTCCAAATGAAGGTACATACCAGTTAGTAGTTGCTGTAGCATGATTCAGACCACCAGCTACGGTAGCTCAGCGGTAGAGCGTGTGCTTGACATGCACAAGGTCGTGGGTTCGAAACCCATCCGAAGTGCAGCAGTGACCAGCACGAGACGAGGCGTGTCACTCACACTATGGATTCATGAATCCTGGAAGATGCAGGAACTCCCACATCATCATGTTCACTTGCCACAGCTAATACTACAATACAGGATGTGGTGGTTCTGTAGTATCACCAAGTGTTTGCACACAGTGTTTGCACACAAAAGCTGCAACCTTTGTAGCTAAGGGTTAAGGTCGGCTGAGTAGAAGCCCCAACAGCTCATACCCCCACCCTGTCAGGTGTAACTGCCAACTGCAAGTCTTGCGACGCGTGCTTTCATAGCAGGGAAGCAAGCCTCCTAACACACACACTTTGGCTGAGTGGTGCTGTGTGAGTGTTAGTGCTTTGCTTTGCCCTGTGGTGTTGTATGCCATAGCAGCAGCACCTTAATTGGTTCCGGTACGAGGGACCAGTGCGACGGCGCAGCAGCAGGCGCGCCCTCTCGTGAGTTGCAACGCAGACGTACGCCGCGGCGCCAGCGGCGACGCGGCGCGCAACGGCAGCGCCAGCGGCGACGCGGCGCGCAGCGCCGGCGGCAGCTGCGCGGCGTACAGCAGCGGCGGAAGCAGTGGCGCAGCGCGCAGCATCGGCGGAAGCGGCGGCGCGGCGCGCTACAGCGGTGGCGGCGGCGGCGGTGGAGGCGATGACGGCGGCGGCGGCGGCGGCGGCGGCGGCGGCGGCGGCGGCGGCGGCGGCGGCGGCGGCGGCGGCGGCGGCGGCGGCGGCACCCCGAGCAGCAGTGAGCGCAGTGGCAGTGGCGGCAGGCGCGGCGCCCCAGCGGCGGCGCTGGCGCCAGCAGCGGTGTGGCCAGGGCAGCCTGCGGGCTTGCTTACGGAGGCGTGGTTTGACGCGCAGGGGCACGCCATCACGCGCATGGCCATCAGGCTACGCGCCGACGACCTGCCTCGCACGTGTATCACCGGCTCCTCCCTAGCCCCGCTCGTCAACCTGCGACGCATGTTACCCAGCCTCATCACCGAGAAAGCCAACCACAAACGTCAGAAGCCGCGCGATGGCCCCATGTGGCCCGCGCTCATCAGCTCTGACGACTTTGGCGCTCTCTGGTTCAGCACTACAGTGTTTGCGGTGGTCGACCGTGTCGTCAACGACGGCGGCGGAGACACCTACCTCGTGAGCTCACTTTCGGCGCAAGCGGCGGAGTGGGTTAGCGAAGGCGAACGCTTAGTGCTGAGCGATACGGCAAGGCTGGAGTGGCTCTTTGCGAGAATCTCGCAGTTCTTAGAGCTCAAGCGGCCTGCAGAGCTCGCCGCTGATCTTGTTCGCTGGGTAGTGGCGACAGGCTTTCCGCTGAAGCACTTTGTGCACAAGGTCAACACCGCAGCCGTTGAGGTCATCAGCGCCGATTCCAGGCACGACAACTTCGTGCTGAGCGCGCTGCTCGAGGTCTGCCGTCAGCAGTACTCAGCCACTGCGGCAGCCTGGACACACATCGCCGACGACCCACATTCGCACACCACGCGCGACCTCTTGAAGGTCCTGCGCAGGCAAGCCGATCTTGCCATATACATAGCAGCCGCGCGCGAGGACGACAGGGACATATACCCCACAGACATCAAGGCGTACGCGCATTGGTCGGCGCCACGCACCGCCGACAGTGACAGCGTCTACGGCTCAGACGGCGGCTGCAACCACGGCAGCAACGACTTCAACAGCGACATCGACGCCGACTACTACAGCAATTACACCCACAACAGCGAGGCACCAAACGCAACAGCATCTGGCGCAGCTGCGGGTGGTGAAGCGCACGGCGAGGAGTGTGTTCCAGAATAGGGGTGCGGCCCTGCGCCAATCCTCGGCGTAGGGGCAGCACTTGGGGGTCCTAATGTCAATGGGGGCGGTAGTGACGCGCCGCCCCGGACCACAGTCAATGAGCAGCAGCAGCAGCAGCAGCAGCAGCAGCAGCAGCAGCACCAGCAGCAGCAGCAGCAGCAGCAGCAGCAGCTCACCGCTGCAGCTGCACCGCAGCAGCAGCCCGCTCTTTCTCTTCCTTTGCATGCAGGCGGCGAGCTTGTCCACCCTTCGTACCGGCGCCGTCCCCGGCGCCGGCGCAGCACCTGTGGCTTTGTCGCGGCGCGCGAGATGAAGACCTCAACGCGGCGGGCTTCCCGCCGGCAACCCTCTACTCTGCAGCGGCTTTAGTGCTGCGCGAGCCGGCCGCACCCGCGCGCGGCATGCCGGCGCGGCGTGTTGACTTCAAGTTCGCGCACAGCCCCGGCACGGGGGGCACGCCAAATCAAGGGGGGTGGGAGCTGGCTCAACAGCCTTGCTAGCAGCAGACGCGATGGCGCAAGATGCGCATCCTTTTTCGGCGCTTGACGCGCCCACTACTTCGCCTGCATCTGCAGCGGCAATAACGCCTTCGGTGGCGTCAGCCGCAGCGGATGCGGCGCACGCGCCGGCGACGGCGTCCCCACCTATTGCGCCTCCGGCCACGGCCGCGGCGGCGCCTACAATTTCAAGCGCTCCTACTAGTACTTCAAGCGCTCCAACTCCAACTACATCAGCGGCGACTTCTACGCACAGCGCGTGCGTCATATACTGTTCTATGGCGGCGCCGGCGCCCGCATCATTCTCTGCGCGTACTGCGCGTGCCGCGACCAGTGCTGCAGCGGCGCATCCTTCGACGCACTGCTCGCGCGTCGCGACACCCGTCGCGGCAGCGCCTATGTCGGCACCTTCAACTGTGCGCAGCGCGCACGCCTCAGCCCGTGGTCTGGCGGCACCCGCGCTGACAAACTCCCACGCGCGCGACGCATGCTTAGCGGCCCGTGCCGTAGCAGCGTTTGCGCTGGCGTCTCCGGCGACGTGCACCATGCGCTCGCAACGTGCGGCATTGACTTGGCAATGCGCGCACCTTCGCCGTCTTCAATAGCGCCCATCATCGACAGCGAAAGCGCCCCCAGCGGCGTTGACGCTTCCGGCTTCGAGCACCGACGTATGCGACTGCCATACAGCGGCAGCGGCTGGGCTCTGGTAGCCTACGCAGCCCATCTTTCAACCCCTTCTTCACCTACTTTGGCACCTACTGGCTATCCGCTTTCCAACGCGGGGCCCACCACCTTCCACATCCACAACTTTCGGCGCAAGGACCGCGCTCTGATCAAGCGCAACTCTGGCGGCGTATTGGCGTGAAGCAGCTGGAGTTAGTGGTCTGGGCTTACGTAAGAGCATAGCGGGGTCGTAGTACGGTGTCCTGGCAGCGAAGAGGCGCTGGACATACTAGTAGTGGCGTGGGGCTTATGCCAGTTGCTCTAGTTGTAGCTGCATGCATGTGGGCAGCAGCATATAGGTGTAGCCTTCAAGTAAGGGTTAGTGCAAAGTCGTGCGTAGCGCATATCAGCATGCTGTTTGGTGCTTTGCATCATCAGTGAGAGGCAGCTTTGCTATAGCGTTATGTGCAAGCGGCCATTGCTGCAGTGTGCTTTGCAGCAGGGAAGTCATGGCTGCCTTGCCATTATCGGGCTATGCATAGCCCTAGGGGGGGTGACTGTGGTGATTCTGTAGTATCACCAAGTGTTTGCACACAGCGTTTGCACACAAACGCTGCAACCTTTGTAGCTAAGGGTTAAGGTTGGCTGATGGAAGCCCCAACAGCCCATACCCCCACCCGTTCAGGTGTAACTGCCAACTGCAAGTCTTGCGACCCGTGCTTTCATAGCAGGGAAGCAAGCCTTCTAACACACACACTTTCGCTGAGTGGTGCTGTGAGTGTTAGTGCTCTGCTTTGCCCTGTGGTGTTGTATGCCATCGCAGCAGCACCTTAAGGATATGCGGACAGCTGGCGGTGGCAGAGGCTTAGGGTAGCTGAGGGTGGGTACTCGCAGCTTGCTTTCAGTCTAAGCCTGAACGGCATGGATCCAACTTGCAAAACGGACATAAGGCACCAGAGAGCAGTGTGGCTGTATGTAGTGCAATCACTTGTTTTCTTGTATTTTCTGTGTAAGCTGATGATATATCGAGTTGCTTCTACTAGCATGCTTGTAATTGCGCAGGGCTTGCACTACATTCTTGATATGGGTGTTTGCAGTGCAGTCATGTGTTGCCTTCTTTGTTGTAGCAAGGCCCCACGGCTGGGGTGACTGCACATGTGTGTACATTATGTACGTGTCACCTGGTGGATAGTGAATGATTCAGAATGATCTGACCTGCCCTCCGCCAGCTGTAATGGTGGGACTCTGCTGCGATGCCACACACACACACACACACACACACACACACATACACACCTCAGTCTTCAAAGAGTATTGTGGTGGTGTATCAGTGCCGCATTGTCTGCTGTGTGTATAGTGCATGCACAGATGCCTGTTGCATGCCGAGTCACACGAGGTACCTCAACATCTGTATCATATATGATAACGATTCTGAAGACAGACCGCTGCTGCTAACATCGCCACCCTAGGAGGGTTTAGTCCGTGCTGGTAATATGCGTTTAGTGCTGCAGTTGAATTGACCTGGCGCACAGTAAAGTGGTGTCAGGCATGCTACCTACACCTGCTGAGCATTTGCATTGCTTATCTTCAGGTTGATAGGCCGGGCTTGCAGTAGCTTCCTGTTGCATGCGTCACTGTTGTTTGATCCGGACGGTCGTTGACGTCATTGATGGGGGCATGTTGTGAAGGGGCATGCTACCAGCGCGCAGTAGGAAGATACTTGTGTGTTGGCAGCACGTAGCACACCTTCAGGTGGCACGGGTCAATTGAAGAGTTGTGCCCGTATTCTCAATAGGTGCAGTCATAAGTCACCTCAAGTTGTATGGCAGCAGCGCTCAGCTGCATCTGTGCTTGCCAACAGTGTGTTTGCCTTATGCTCGCATAACAAACTACATGCTGCAAGCAAGGCTTGTGGTCTGCATTGGCACCGCCATGGCACATTTACCGGCACTGATGCTTACCAGTGGGAACTGGAGAGTGTTCGTAAGCACCGCCAGTCTCTTAATTAAAGCAACAATTGCGGGCTTAAGGCTGTGACTCGAGCGCTGAAGCAGGTCATTGCTCCTGGAAAGTTCAACTACACAATGAGTAGGGACACCACCCAGTCACCACACAATGACATCTTCTTCAAGATTTGCAAGGCTCACAGACAGGCGCGAGGTGCTCACCACTGGGAGAACTCAAGAAGCAGAGGTCCAGGTGATTCAGAAGTGGCGCCATGTTCAACGAAATGCCTTTGCAGTTGCTACTGGCAATTGCTTAAGCACCAGCAAGTGTTGAAACAAAGAACAGGAAATCATTGTATGTTATTCTTCAAAGCATGATAGAAAGCACAACACAGCAGAGGGTGACGTTGGTGATGATGTTGCGCCATTGGGCCAGGCGGAGGGCGCCGGGGAGGGAGGTGAGTAGCCCCTGGGCTGACAATATCAGAGCCTTCGCATCAGCTGCAGTGCACTCCCCCCCCCCCCCCCCCCCCCCCTGCATGACCAGGACAATGACGGTAGGTGGAACAATGTTGCAAGACGAGCAATTAATTTGTTAACAAATTTGTTAACAATTGCTCACTGTAAGTGGTTTCTGTGCAGCTGTCAGTACTACACATGAATGGTGCCATATGCGCTGCTTGGTCGTTCCTTTCAAGCGCTAATGACAACGTCATTGAGCTGTGTGGCTGACCACTCTGAAGGTAGAATGGCGTCTTTTGTAGTGGCCTATACCCGGGCGTTGAACATACGCACACCATGTGTTCAACCACATTAACGCTGACATTTCATCAGGTACAATAGCATGAGCGGCCCAAACCAGACTTGCCAACTCTAGCTGCATTCTGCAAACAGTATCGCCGGCGGTGCTTCTGATAAGATTGCAGTACTGTACAACGCAGCAACAGGTGTAGCTATGTGGTTTGTAGTAGCATGCCACCGTCAAGGTGATGGAAAATCATTGTCAGAAAGGTGCGGCGACTCAACGTGCCGTCGCGAGAAGACGCTGCGGTCGTGAGCGTGTCGCTATAGCGCGCATGCTGCTGATGTTGAGCAACCAGCACCTATGTGGCAGTGAGCAGAGTGCATGCGCCTGACCGGCAGATTTGTTGATGCACGCATCTGCATGCATCAGCAACACCTGGGGCTGCTGCCAGTGAAGCCGAAGCCACAGTGCTGACCAATGCTGCATGCGGGGGGCGCTGCCACAGCTGCAGCATGTTCCAGAATCAAGTGTAGGCACTGTGATCCTGGCGGTGCCAAGGGGTAGGCACTCATCGCTGGCGCTTGTGCTTTGCGCGTGCACGTGCGCCACCGTCACAAGGGTACGGTGCACTGCTACTAGTAATTTAATGAGGGTGCGCTGCGGCAGCACTGTACGCACTGGTGCGCGTGCACGCTGCGTGCTTGGTGTACTGGTTGCTGCTGCCCGCTGCGCCTGCACGAGCTCGTGTGTGAGATGTGCGTCATCGTCCGCGGCGCGCGCACACCTCAGGCTTGTGCTGCCGTGTCACTCGGTGTTGCGCAAGCAAACAGCGTGCCACTGGTGGCAATGTGTGTTGCGCGTACGCACCGCCGTCCCGAGCACTGGCACCGTGTGATACGCATACACTGTGGCACACAGCCTGAGCACGCCGTGCGGCCAGCTGTTGGTGAAGACTGAGTGTGCTCAGGGCCCGGGTCTCTCGTATGCACGTTCATGTCACTCGCATTGCCACAAGAACCAGAGCGCACTGCAAGTCCAGTGCAGAAAACGGCAGATGTCGAGCGTGCCTGCACTAAGCAATGCAAGCGCTGCGGCATTGCTGCCTCCACACCGAATCGCCACTGCATGTTGTGCCCTCGTGTGTAGCGCGCGCACTGCTGCCGTCATGTCACAATGTGTCGCTCACGCACTGCTGCTCCGAGCCAGCGACCGCACGATGATACGCGCTTTTGCTTATGCACCGCTGCCACTGCTGTGGAATGCGCAGATTCTTGTGCAGAAATAGGGCCACCGGCCAGCGCCTAAATGCACGGCATGTGTTCATTGACAAGCCGGCGTCATCGCCGTAAAACGCACAACACCTGGGCCATCGATGTTGTGGTTCCCGTCGTTGCAGTTGCATCAGGCTGAACTTGGCCTCGCTACAAAAAACTTGAAGGTGCTGCTGCGTTATGTGCGTACCCCATGGCAGCCTGCTCCACCTCTAAATGGACTGTGTGTGGTCCCCGCAGTCCTGGTGGGACGATTGACGCTGCTGCATGCTGGGGCATTGTGGAGATGTCAGAGCATACGCTATCTGCATTACCAGGCGGAGCACTGCTGTGGCTCATGCAGCGCGGCGCCGACATCATGGAGCGCCTATTCCCCATCACAGCGCAAGCTTTGAAGACCTCCCAGCGCAGATGCATCGTCGCCACAATTGGTTGCCGTCGCGACAAAGATGTCACTGGCAGCAGCAGCTGCTAGCGATGCTCTCTTGTTGGCGGGTTCCGCATGAATGTATCGGCGCCTGTGCGAGGTGCAGATGACAGTCTCTGCTTAATGTCGATAGCTGTTGATGTTGTTTGCATTTTTGCCCTTTGAAAGTGACTTGTTCTGGCTGTGCTGCCTTTGGCCTACAACGGCAGGTTTGGTCATACAGCCCAGGCTAGAAGCCGAGGTCAGTGAATGACCTGTTTCGAGACAATTAAGGGGTGTCCTGAAACAGATAAAACTTATCGCGCCCGACCACACTTGCGAAAATTCCCTGTGTGGGCCCTGGCTTACCACTGAGCTAAGAAGGCTTGTGCACTTGTCGACGGCCGCTGCAACAACCACTCTTGGAGCTATATATCAAAATCCAAATCGTCGTTTTTGCTGGGGTTAACCTTGTACATTTAAGTGCACGTGGCAGGGCCGCATCCCCGGGACCTTCTCACACACACATATCCCTTGCAGCCATGACCAAAACCTCCCGGGGACACTGCTGTTTCTCCACATGTGTGAGACTGCACTACATGTACAGGGATCCGCCGGGCCGCCGGGGAGTCGCAGGATGGACATTGTGCTGCCTGCCGACGCCTTCCCGGTGACCGGCTATGACAACCCGTCCCGTCAACTACCACTCATGGTGGACGTTACCTGCTTCGAGGCACAGGTGGCGTCGCGGGCGCAGAAGACTGCAGCAGACCCCGAACGTTGCTGCCGCGACCAAGAGGCCGCCAAAAGTACCCACTATTCTGGTGATTATGATCAGAATTGCTACAAACTTGCCACTTTGGCAATCGGGTCATTCGGCAGCATCGGGGAGCAGGGGCGGAAGCTGCTGGAGGCTGTGGCGACGGAGTATGCCAGCAGGATGTCAGTGCCCGGAGGAGCACGCCCTAAAGCTCTGAAGGGCATCCCCCTGGCGCGCTTACGCTCGGCACTGTCGGCAGCGCTCCACATGGCGTACTCTGGCAGTGTCATGACACACATGGCAGAATCCAAGGGGGGGGGGCACATGGAGGAGGACGTAGGGGAGGATCCCGAGATGCCATTTGGCGGCAGCGGCGTTTGAGTGGTTGTCATTGAGACACTTTCAGACTGTCACACGACATGTCCAATCCGTACAGCAAGCTTCGAGTTGAATGCCATTCATCATTTTTCGCGCCCTGAGCGAGAATTAATAAAAAGTACAGTAGGTATGATCACAATATCATTGGCAGCGGCTGGCTGATGAATCGCGTGCCAAGGAAGTACCAGTGGAGAAGCACCGCACGCACACAGGCCTTGGCATGTGGTTGTTATAAGGCAAGTCCAGCTCACATGCCTTGGGTTCCTTGTTGGAAAAAAAAAGCAAGAACACCCACCCACTTTAGCTCGATGAACCCAAGTCAAAAATGAATGACGAAAAGAGTACTTCGGATGGGTTTCGAACCCACGACCTTGTGCATGTCAAGCACACGCTCTACCGCTGAGCTACCGTAGCTGGTGGTCTGAAGCATGCTACAGCAACTACTAACTGGTATGTACCTTCATTTGGAGTGTCACTGCCTCCTCCTTGTGGCTGATGTACTTCCAGTTCCAACAACCAGATTGGTCCCTGCAGACTCCATGCATCATGCTGCACCCAAAAGTGCCTTGTGCGTGTTTTCACTACCCTGCGGCAATCTCTCTGTCGAGCTTGTGCTTTGATCAATTTCTGCATGCTGCTGGTATCTGACCGCTTTCTGGAAGTGCACACCACTGATTATGCCTTTGCTGGAAGTGCACACCACTGCAGTACGTATGGACTTGTATTTATAAAGGGCTGATGTGCCTTTTGCTGCGACCCGAACTATATTGTTTTGCAAATCATCAAAAAAGAGCTCTAGTCAGCTATCTCAGCCTTCTGGACACAGGTGGGGGTTCATTAGGGGTTTATTTGGGGGGTAGTATCGTGGGGGGGTAGTATCCTTATAATGGGAATCGGAGCATCAACCCTTACATTGGACAAGTCTCGGCGTCCGCCGTCGGGAACCCACACATGGTGAATTGCCCAGTGCCTAGTCCAAGGAAATATCCTATAGAAAAATTCCATGACAGAATCGGGGGTTTGCACTCCTGTCCGCACCGTACGTACCAAGCAGGTTTCGCACTGTTACGCTACGGTCAAGTGTTGAATACATACGACCGCAGTGAGCATCTACTGGTACCTGATCATCATCGGCACGTACTGACGGCAGCGGCGACGTGCTCGCCATCTCAATGATGCTCAGGGTTGCTTTTGCTTCCTCTCTTCTCCCATCTGAGCTACCGTAGCTTCAAGAAGTTCGCGATTTTGACATGCGATCCTTGCAAAGTTTTGGTACCTGAGGTCGATTCATGAGTGTTCCTTGTGTAATGTTTGTACCTGGCTGGATTTGCGGTGTAAGCGTGCACTCACACACCTCTGAGACGCACATCATGGGGTGACATGCGGCATTATGATACACTCATGGCATCATGCCATGTATCTATCCACCTATATATAACTCTGATGCTGGCAGGTAGAGGTATACCAGCTCACTCTCCAGTCAACTGTAGTCGGGCAGTACTTGAGGGCACTGTGGCACCCACACGGGTACCCTATTTGTGACACAGTTTGCTCACTCGAAGAAAAGCGACTCAGCAGAGCTCAGCATGTGTTAAGGTTGGGGACCCAACTTGGGGTGCTCACTGACGTGCCACCTGAGACAGATTTCTCATCGTGTTTTCAGTTGACTCAACACATGTGCTCTCGTGAGTTGTGTCCGAGTCGCCTGACAACTTAACAAAATTTTATCCTCCTTGTTACCATTTGAGAAAATTGAAGATCAGCTTTTGCCAACAGTGTGCCTTCCGAAGTTCTGCTACTGGCAGGGCCACAGTGTGTTGAGTAACGGTTATTTGGGGTATTTGGGGAGTACTACAATGGCCCAGCGGGTGCCACTGCAGTGCAGGCTGCAATACGTATGAGTCGCAATTCGTAGCCTACGGTGGCTTAAGGGACCAAGTCAAGATAATGCATTAATGGGGGGGGGGGGGGGTGGTATCCTGGCATGGTGACCCCAGAAGGGGACAGCTACCCTGCCAAGTGTGCAGAAGCTTTTTAGCTCAGTGGTAAAGCCAGGGTCACCACAATTGGTCCGCTTGCGCGGCCCGTGTACTCGGAGTACTCTGCCGTGGCATCAATGCCAGCGCGGCTGCAGCGGGAACTTCGGAAGAGCGCTCCGGCAACCGTTGACTCAGGCTGTTACACCATTAGCAGGTCCATGCGCAGCAACTCCGCACCCGGGCGATGCACTGCGGCACTTGCCAACAGCCTACTGAGTGTACTATGAAGCGCGCTAGCAAATGACTGCCACCATGAGCGGTGACTCATCGGATGCGTCACGTCCGACTCCGAGTCGTTGTAGCCAGTGACGGCGGCCGGCGGAGAGGCGCCGCGGCAGGCAGCAACTTGAATATGTCCATATGGACATATCCTGCAATACCCCCCGGGGACGCCAGGAATGGCGTGTAGTCCTTGTCGACCAGCCCCCGGGCCCGGTCATTACAGCCTAGGCTACTGACGCAGGATCGCTGCGAGGGATGCTACTTAGATCAATTCTCACTTAGGGCGTGACTCGTGGCATGCCAGTGGTGAGCACCTCGTATGGCATCATTCACATTAATGCTATAATAATCATAATACATTATCATGTTGATCATCTGGGCCCCTTCGCACCCTGAGTATGAGGACATCGAAGCACTTGCGTTGTCCAGTAGTGCTGCAGTGCACTAGCCCCGGGCCACTGAGTAGGCCGCATAATATGCGGTCATGACTTGTTCTCGCTTGAAACATTTACCTGAACACTTTCAGCTCAGATTCTTACTTTGCACATGCCAAAGAATGTATTGTTCAAAGTTCCAGCTTCGGAAAACAATCAAACTTTAAAGCGTGCAGGTGACCTGCTGAGCGCCAGGTCCTGCATGGTGTACTGAAGTAGTACAGGGGGGGGGGCTCTGTGGCACATGGACGAGGACGTAGGGGGGGATCTCGAGATGCCATTTGGCGGCGAGGTCAATTGAGTGGCTGTCATGATCATGGAGACACTTTCAGACTGTCACACGACATGTAGATTCCGTACAGCAAGCTTAGATACATCATGAATGATTCATCTGGGCTTTTTCGTGCCGTGAGCGAGAATCAATAAAAGTACAGGTCATCCTCGCACGTACTGATATACCAGTAGACTGTACAGTGCAAGTTTAGTGAAATGATATCGATGTATGTGCATAGTGTCTTTACAGTACTGCACTGCAGGCGCACACAGGCATGTCGCGCGACCATGCTTGAGAGGCTTGCATGATACTTGTCCAGAGTGTCACATGGCCCCGTGAAACTGCGTTCACGAGCCGCACACTGTCTCTGCAGCGAATTCGCAAGCAGAGCCGGCATAGAAATATGCATTGAATGAGGTATGGCTCAGGTGCGATGTAGAATTTGAGTTCGCTTGCACCGTTGTGCATCGGCGCTGCGCTGCTGTTGGTGTAGGTAGACGGTGTGATCACCACTTATTGTGTGCCACGAACACGACTTCAGGACCAGGCCATCGAACCAGTTCAATTGATTGCTGTTTCATCCGCTGTGCATGCACAGTGTTGACCGTCGGAGAGTCGCAAAAGCAGGAAGTCGCCAGGCCATCAACTTCAAGCTGTATACATTGCCTCCTATGCCTGCGCGAGAGCGTTCCCATCCGGATGTCCAGCATTTCACTGTTGTAGCTACCTCCCCTAGTGCATTCCGCAGCAAAGGCATCTGTAGAGAAGAATAGTGAATGAAGAAGCGAAACATGAAGCAAACTCCACCTCACCTCCTTCTTTTACCTTCGTAAACAGTTTCAGTGCGCGTAACGGATTTTCGAAGTTCCGCACTCGCGCAAATCTAGCAGCAAGCAGCAACGGTGTTGCTTGTCTTGGTCAGTGAAATGAGGGGACTAAAAGAGAACGACACACCAGTTGCACCCGCTTTCCGCTGTGCAATGCATCGCGAAGACAATATCCCGCCGTCTTGCGATGCATTTTTTGGAATAAAAAAAACAAAAGAGCTGGGCAGGGCTTGCTTTGGCTTTCGATGCAAAGGGGTGCATGCTGGACAGACAAGGCAAGCGTCTACCTACTATGTGCCAGACGCCGCACCACGTCCGAGCACAGGTCAAGTTCGGCCCCAAGCTGAATTCAACCTGGCTTGTTCACTGCATTTATGCGTTCCCTCCAGCCAGCAAGAAGGCATTCTAAAGGAGCCTCCGGCTACATAGGCCTCGTCCGGCTGCACTATCACGACAGTGGCAATGGGTTCAGGCGTCTCGATGGCCATGACCGAGAAAACAGTGTCGGCGTCTGGGGCAGACAGTTTTTCGTCTCAGGTGGAAACTGTGCAGATGGAAACTGTGCAAGAACAAGAACCGCCAGACTCGCACGCCGCAGCATGCGGCGTAGGCCGCCAACCTTCAGCGGAGAAGCATGAAGAGGCAAGAACGACTGCGGATCATCAATATATTCCCGCACAACTGTCTGTAGGTCTCATATAGCGATGTGCCTCGCTCGTCGCTTCGGCCAGCAACATGGCGAGTACAAATAGTCGTCAAGAGTTTGTCAAGAGGTTTAGCAGGTAAAACACGCCCTGTGCTCACCCTTTGCGTCCCTGTTGAGAGTGCATTGTTGCATATGGGCTGCCCTGTCCTGTCGAAGTCGTCCCATCGCAACGCCGGCCGGTCAGTGTGGCGTAGCAGTTGATGCTGTATCAGTGCAGGAAGGTCATTCGTAGTTTGAACTGCCGCAGTTTTTGCACGTCCTAACAAAAGTGTGTGATTGCCGTTAGCACCTTCACGTAAGGAACTGGCACACACAACCAGTTTTTCAGCAGCTGCAACAGGTGCCTCACCCGCGCGCTGACACACTCAGTGCGCAACGTCATGCACGCACTGCAGACCGCGACTGCATCTGTCGCATCGGAACCGCCGCCGCCCGCGCGCAACACGAAATCATCAGCGCGCGTGTGCGTGCCATCGGACGCCGTGCCGCCCGCTGACACCCCTATCATAGCGCTGTGCGCCAAAGGCAGCAGCGGCAGCGGCAGCGGCAGCGGCAGCGACAGCGGCAGCGGCAGCGGCAGCGGCAGCGGCAGCGGCAGCGGCAGCGGCAGCGGCAGCGGCAGCGGCAGCGGCAGCAACGGCGGCAGTGGCAGCGCGCCCTCTCTCGCGTGGTCGCTCGCGTGGAGCTCAGGACTCCTGGAGAAGGCCAGGGACGGCGACGCCGCGGCGGTGACGGCGCTGCTGTGCCGCGCGCCGCCGCACGCGCGACGCTGCGCCGCACCGCCGCTCGATGCAGAGCCGCAGCGGCCGCGCGCTCTTGCGGCTGCGCCGCCGGGATCGCCTCGTGGCGGTCCGATTGCAATGCCATTGCTGTCTGCCGATAGTGGCCGCCCGAGCGCGAAGGTGGCTGGCAGCCCCCCCGGCAGCCGGCTGAAATGCAAGATTGACCCATCCAAGGTGAGCATCACGGCATACTGAGCCTCCTATTTTCCGCCCCTGGTGAAGCGTCGAGTTGAATGGTAGCATGGCTGCGTGCTAGTGAGAGCAGCGCGTTGTGGCATGTGCCCGAGTGACTGCCACTGAGTGAGGCTGAGGCCCTGTTGTGAAACGTTGTGCCGTCAAACTGGAGGCGAACTGAAACGTGTGGTAGTGCTGAAATGATGGTGTAGCAGTTCAAGGAGACACAGAGCTCCCATGACCTGTTCCCCTCCACTCCCCCCCCCGTCCCCTCACTTCTGATGCGCAGTTGCACCTCATCATCAACCTCAACTTGCACGATGCCCTGACAACACGCCCAACATGCTCCCAATTCTCATCAACACCTTGACCTCTGACCTGAACATTGATGCCCCCCCCCCTCCTTCCTGTAGTCTCAAATCAGCCTCATCAGCCCCTTAACCCCCCCCCCCCCCCCCCCCCCCTAAACGTGCAGATTCACCCTGCGTTAACCTCAACACCCGCAACGCACAAGGCAACCCGCCGCCAATGCTCCCAATTCTAACCAACGCCTTGACCTCTGATCTGAACACTGAAGTTCCATGCCCCCCCCCCCCCTCCCCCCCTCCTGTAATCTCAATTCAGCCTCATCAGCTCCTACCCCCCCCCCCCCCCCCTCAAATGTGCAGATTCACCCCGGCGTCAACCTCAACATCCGCGACGCGCACGGCAACACGCCTCTCATGCTGGCCCTGCAGCAAGAGCACATCGAGGTCGCGTTTGTGCTGGCACACGCGGGGGCCGACCTCACGCTCGTCAACAGCGACGGCGCCGGAGCGCTGCTGTGGGCGTGCTTGGTTGGCGCCAGCGCGCCAGTGCTCGCCGGCATGATGCTGCGCAAGGTGAAGCAGCCAACGGTCGCTTCATCACAACAGTGTACTATCATCACACCAGATGAAGCAGTCCAGCGGTTGCTTTATCACGACAGAAGTTCTTCTCGAAAACAGTTATAGGTACCAGAACAGATGAACAGTATGAAGTTGAATGATGTTCTGTTGGTACTACTTCAAGTATTGGTAAACAGTACTGGTATACGCCACACTCATCAACGGCGCCTGAGCTGTCACCGGATTGCTAATGTGGGTGTGAGTGAGTAGTAAATGTGCAATGTGCTCGTGAGGTATTGGTGACGTGATGCTGTGCCAGTTGAACTTGAAGTTGGAGAATGTACGGTGGCCCTGCGCGTTCATGGACAGATTCGCCAATGACTGTAGCAGTATTTCACTTCTCCTCTCAAAGCGTCGTTACACCGTCGTGCAGTGAACTGTCCACATGTGCATGCTCTCTTGGTAAAATTGTTATCATGTTATCATCCCACCTGCAATGTATGAACTTCAATGTGCTTCTTCCTCAGGGTGCGCCTGCAGACCCCCCCGCAGCTGAAGTTGAAGTTCCAAGCCTAGGCATCCGGCAGCGACTCACTCCGCTGCTCGCTGCCACAATCTGCGGCTGCAAGGTCACATGTCAAGTGCTGGTGAAGTATGGTGCCAACATCGATCGAGCCACCTTCGTTCAGCCAGCGGAGCAATGTAAAAAAGGTGAGTGAACTGCTGCACATCAATTTGCAAAGTACATGGACACATCTTAAATGTCATATTTACATGTACTTCACTTACTCTTGCTTCAGAGGCAAAAACCCTATGAACACAAGCAAAATATGCAACTTGTGTACACATGCGCTGTGTCAAGTGTACAACACATGCACTATCTACACTGTGTCAAACAGTCACATGTACTGTGCGCCCAGGCGGTGTTGTAGTGCAACACGCCTCGGGAACCATGTTGTACATGTAGTGTAGTGTGTCACACAGCTGTGTCGTACAGGCAGTGAGGGTGTCAGCGGCGGTCTGAGAAGCTTTGTTGCAGTAGCGGCAGTGGTTTTTCTGTTTTCTGCTTGAAAGAGCTTGCATGCATCCACTTTCATAGCTCGAAGAAACAGTGCGCAGTAACTGAGGTTCTGTAGCGTATATCTTGTAACCATTTCAAAACCACAGACACATACTTCTTGAAGTAGAACTTGGAGCTCAATAGAGTCACAAAACACAGAATTCGGAGTAGTAATATGTAGCTTAGGGTTAATGTTAGGGATAGGGCTAGGGCGAGCGCTGCCACCACCACCTCGTCAATCTGCAAGCCCTTGTCAATCCGCAATTAACATGCTAAACACGCAGCCCACAAGTCTGTGCAGTGCATATACATGTGCGATGCACCTGATGCGTGTAGCGCGGAGTGATGCAAGGCCCCTTCCTAGCCATACTACTGTCACCTGATGGTGCGCAGGCCATAGCTGAAGAGCTGATTGCTGTACTTGTGGACTGGTATTTATGAAGGCCCCAATGGAGGCCGGGTTGCCCATGCAATAAAAAAGTTTGCTCATTGCTGTACCCGATCGCGGCAGGCGAACCTGCGCCGCCATTTCACGAGTGCAGTAGACTGACGCGGGATGCTGTAGCCTACAATCTTGTAGCCAGCAAATGCATAGCACTACCTGAATGTAGTTCAACGAAGCCACGACGAGTTCCTCATTTTGCCCGCCCCTGCCTGTCACGGCAGGCGGCTACAAAACCACACACGCATTAGACCATGTAGCCAAACAGAGCCACAACCATTTCCTCGTTGCCCCTGCCTGTCATGGCAGGCGGTTACAAAGCCACAAATGCACTGAATTTGTAGCTCAACGGAGCCACCGCATTGTGCCTACCCCTGCGTGTCACGGCAGGCGAACCTGCGCCGCCACTATACGAGCGTGGCGGGATGACGCCGCTCTCATGGCGTAAAACTATGTCGCTCAACGGAGCCACGGCCACTGCCTCATTGCCCCTGCCTGTCGTGGCAGGCAGTTACAAAGCCACGACTAGGTACTCAACTAGCCCTAACCTACCCCCAACCTCAGTAACCCGCACCCTAACCCTGTGACCACTTCCTCATTGCGCCTTCCGACAAAGCCACAGACGCATTGAACTTGTAGCTCACGGAGCCCCAATCACTTCCTCTTTCTACCCACCCCTGTCGTTCGCGACAGGCGAACCTGCACCGCCACTCTACGAACGCGGGGGAATTACGTCGCTCATGATGGCGTGTCTGATGGGGCATGGCGAGCTCGCAGCAGCGCTTGTGGCTATGGACGCGTCAGTGCTCGTCGAGGATGCCGATGGCAGAAGCGCCCTCATGCACGCATGCATCAACCGCCACGAAGATGTACGTACAGCTTTGGCAAACTGCAATATACAATATCCAATGCTGACAGTTGTTCGTAATAAGAAGACAAAGCAGCGCTCATCTCCATGGGTGCGTCAGTGCTCGTCGAAGATGCTGATGGCAGGTGCGCGCTCATGCACGCATGCATCAACTGCCACGAGAAGGTGCATACTACTTCAACAGAGTGCAATTACAATGTACAATAATCAGTACCAACAGTTATTTGTGATAATAATGCAAAGCAGCACGAGTCTCCATGGGCGCCGCAGTGCTCGTTGAGGAACATCATGCCGATGGCAGGAGAGCCTCCATGCACGCATGCATCAACTGCCATGAGGAGGTATGTACAGCTTTGGCGAAGCGCAATTGCAGGATGAATCATCATTTTAGTTGCAATTGTTTGTCATTATTACAACATCAAAGCAGTGCTTGCCACAATGGGCGCAGCAGTGATTAGTGAGAGTCATCAACCACGAAAAGGTACTGAGACATCCACTTGGACGGCAAACGTGACAACGAACAACTACAGTGTCACTTGTGGGTATGTACCGAAGATAGCATCTTGACGCGGCTTGCGGCAGCGCTCGCTGCCATGAGCGCAGCAGTGCTCATCAGGCCCTCATGCATGTGCGCGCAATCAACTGCGACAATAAGGTATGTACGCAGGCGATCGAGTGCATTCGCGGCAGCCAACAATCAACACGGTAGGACCATACTCACCACCATCGCCTGTGCGTGCCCTGGCTGACATCTTGAGCAAGACTTGGGGCGCAGCAGTGCTCATCAGGGACACCGATTGTGCTCGCATTCATCGATTGTCACGAGGAGGTACAAGGAACCAGTACAGTAGAGCGCACCTGCAATAGTCAAAAGTTGGCGGATCTTGACGATGGGGGGGAGGAGGGAGGGAATTGGAGGGGGGGAGGGGGGGGGGGCGCAGGGTCATTGAATGTATGTGTTCATGTACATGTACTTGATACCTGCTGAAGCGCATACCGCACCGTTGAGTTGCATCGACCATCACCCATACGTACACCCATCACATGACATCTGTGATCATCTCACGGTACTCTTTTCATGCATGCTGGCCCGCAGACAGCGTTGGACCTGCTGGCGGCATGTCACTCGCGGCAGCGGCCCGCTCTGGTCGCCATGGCAGACTTCAAGGGGGACGCTCCACTGCACGTCGCTTGTGCACTCAGGTACGGCTGCATATTGCATAATTGCTGGTGTTTTCAAGCCTTTTTCTCCCCGTTTCGCCGCAATAGATGCTGACATACCAGAGGTGGGGGGCCCCCCACGGAATTCAAGGCTTTGACTTGCACTGCCGCGAGGGCACACTATGTTCCATGTGCCAGCCTCGTCAAGTGCGTTTCCCCCTCGCAAGTAGAAGTAAACGCAGTGCTCTGGAGTAGTATGTGTACATAACATCCAGCAGCAGTTGCATGTACAGCGCGAAGCCACTCCTGGGCACGCAGCGGGTGCGCTTCACCATCACCATCAAGCGGTAAAGACAAGGCATGCCCCACTTCAAACAACAACATATGTATCAGCTCTCTGCCGCAAGTACTCTCGCGTGAGCCATGTGCTGCAATGAGCACATTCACCTTGAACATGGTCAGAGCACATTGCTTTGAGTGTAAAGCTTGCCAAGCAATGCGGCGAGTAACCTCAAAGTAGAAGTACTTCTCTAGCACATCTTGTGTTGCGACAACTACACTCCACCCCAATTATACCCGTGAGCCTAACCCCAACTGCAACTTCGTCCTTAGTGCTACGTCGCAGATTGGCCTTCTGCATTGAGGCCCTGCTTTCAGCCAGTCTAACCTCCAATTTTACCCCGCCCCCCTTTCCCTCACTTTCAACCCTAATCCTCGCTCTGTCCAAAGCACTGCCACCGCGGCGCCAACTGCACCTTCAACCCTCAACCCTAACCCTCAACCCCAACCCTAACCCTACCCCTCCTCCAAACTCGAACTTTACCTCTATTGTCAGCCTGAGCGCTGCCGCTGCAGTATAGAGCGCTTCGCTGAGGCCCTGGTGGGCACTCAACATACGCCTAACGCTACCCCTAACCCTAATTCCACGCCCCTCCTGAGCGCTGCCGCCGCAGGATGGAGCGCCTCATCGAAGCCCTGCTTGCGGCAAGGGCGCGCCCCTGCATCTCAACCCTGGCCCTAACCCTAACCCTACCCCAAACCCTGACCCAAGGTCTAACTCCACCCCCCTCCTGAGCGCTGCCGTCGCAGGATGGAGCGCCTCGCCGAGGCCCTACTCGCCCTGCTCGCCGTGGGCGCGCACCCCCGCGCCTCACCCTTAACCCTAACCCTAACCCTAACCCTAATTCTGACCTTACCCCTACCCCTACTCCTGCCCCTACCCCTATCCCCTCAAACGCTAACCTCCTCTCCATCCTGAGCGCTGCCGCCGCAGGATGGAGCGCCTCGTCGAGGCCCTGCTTGCCGCAGGCGTGCGCCCCCACGCCTCAGCCCTGACCCTAACCCACCTCTACCCCTACTCCTAACCCTAACCCTAATCCCATCCCCGTCCTGAGAGCTGCCGCACGCCCCCGCGTCTCCACCCTAACCCTACCTCAAACCCTGAGTCAAGGTCTAATTCCACCCCCTTCTGAGCGCTGCTGCAGGATGGAGCGCCTCGTCGAGGCCCTGCTCGCGGCGGGCGCGCGCCCCCCCGCCGCAGACTCCACCCCAACCCTACCCCTGACCCTACCCCTACCCCAATCACAAACCCTAACCCTAATTCCACCCCCCGTCCTGAGCGCTGCTGCGCAGGATGGAACGCCTCGTTGAAGCACTGCTCGCCGCGGGCGCGCGCCCCCGCGCCGCAGACTCCACCGGCGCCACCCCCCTGTCGCTCGCCGCGCGCGTCGGCGCTGCGGACGCCGTCGCAGCGCTGCTCAGCGGCGGCGCCGTCGCCGACGACGCGGCGCTCACGTGCGCTGCTCTCGCGCGCGCGCCCGGCGGTCGCGACGTGCGCGCGCTGCTAGATGAGGCGCGCGACAGCTTCGTGTGCAAGAGTGGCGCCGCGTTGGCGGCAAAGGCGGCGGCAGAGAGGGATGGATTCGTGCGCTACGCCAGCGCGGCGCGCTCCATGTAGAGTAGCGCTGCCGCCGCTGCTGCGGACGCTGCGCGGAGGAGAGCGTTGCGCCTGTGTGCACGCCAGTGCACATTCGTGTGGGCTGCTGGTTGTGGAGTGTGCCACAGCTCTGCGCGCTATGGCACTGCACGCTTTGTGGCTGCTGCACGCTCAATAAAGAGCGCTCCACGCGTGCGCGCACACGCGCGCGTGTTGAGCCGTGAGGCACACCACCACTCTGCAGCAGTGGCACCGGGATGAATCATTTGAGCGCGGCGCGCTCCATGAAGAGCGCTTTGAGTGGGCGTGCCTGCGCTCGTGCAGGTTGAGCTGCGAGATGTGCAGAGACAGCTTCACGTGCAGCAGCGCCATGGCGCCAGTTGGGAATGATGGGTTCATATGCTACGCAACTGCGGTGCACTCTATGCGACCCCCCCCCCCCTTTTACCTTTGCCAATCCCCCCCCCCACACACACACACATCACCCCCCGATACGTAGACCGTTGTCACAATCACCGTGTTTCTCATGCATGAGGTTCACTGAGGGGCGCCAAGGCACGCAGTACGTGTGAGCAGCTGACGCACAACATGCATTTTGGGCTTATTGCTGGTCACAATCGAGAGCCTGACCCCAACTCACTCACACTGTTGCAATTCCACTGTGACGTAAGCGCGATTGCGGCCGCTGTAAGATACCACAATTATGAACAAAGAAGGGGGTGGAGAGTGATGCACAAGTAGCGTCAGAGGGCCAGTAAATATCGGTTCCAGATGCCAATTCTTCACAAGGATTCCAAATGACAACGCAGTAAACGATGGTAATACAGTGTTCATCACGGTGCTCAGGATACAGGCGCTTGGTGAGACTGCTGCTGCTGCTGCTGCTGCAACCATAATCATCGTTGTCGCATTGCAACAGCATCAATTACGCGGCCAGGCGGGGCTTGCATTCTGCATACTTCGAAGTACCATGATATTGTTGAGCACGCAACAATTACTACGAGAGGACCTTAACTCTCCAAACTGCATCTGGCTTGTGCATGACAGTGGCTGTGGTGGGCACGGTCATGTCAACCAAGAGCACTGGTTACTGCGTCTTGCGAGTGGCCTCTATAGTTATGCAACAGAGATTTGAATTGGTTTTCCGCCATTGAGAGCACTTGGTGATCGCCACCCGCCATGCGACAACACTTTTCCGGGGGTAAGTACTGTACCACCTTGCGATTTCTATGATTTACATGAAACTCCTTACAATGGGCATGTATGTAAAAAGCCCTGCGTCTGCATAGCCCGGCCGACTGTGTGCCGAAACGAGCACTGGCTGCACACAATTTTACTGTGCTGACCTTGGGCATGTATGTATGGGCAACTACATATGGGCAACTACACCTGCAGTGCTCAGCTGAGCGTCGTGACGGAACGACGGTTGGCTGCACGAAGTGTTGCAGCTGCTGATGTGCGTCCAGGTGTCGCTGATATAAGGCATCTGCGTACCTGTACGGCCCCAGTCTCCACACTGACAATGTGCTGTATGTATGTGTGAACACTACATCTGCATTGCTTAGCCGACTCTGATGAAACGCACTGGTTGCATGCACACCGGCTGTTGCTGCTATGCACAAATGCAAGCACTTGTGCTACTTCAGGATGACACCATCGCAGCGGATGATGGTGGTGTGCTGTGCAGCCGCCGCAGTGCCATCACAGAAATCCACAGCCTGCGCACGCAGACATGCGGAAGCGGTAGCTGCAATTTCCCTCTCGTTGCTGCTTGCGGAGGCGACCACCTCTCAGCAGAGGAGCAGCTCATTGCGCATGTATGTATGTGCAGGCCCTGTGAGTTTCATTGCTCAGCAGAGGGCACAATGACTGCGTGTCAGCAGTTGACCACAGTTGGCATGTCTATCCTTTGAAAGCATATGGCACTTACGTGCTCATTGCCGTTTGCAAGCTTGACAGTTACGGCAGTTATACTTGCCCGTACACAGACCACGTTGCATTCACTTCTAGTAGCATACGACTGGTGTCGGCCTTTTGCTGCAACAGTTACCTTGATGTTGGTGTGGAGCACCAGGCTAGTCAGCTGCGGCTTCCTACATTGCAACATGTTCTCTACGTGCAAGCCCACATTCATCTGCTTTGCTCAGCACAGTGCAAGACGACAACTCCTCAGCAGATGACCCATCGAAAACATGCTCACATGTCTAAGTCACAAATCATGCCATCTGCAGGACTGTACAGCACACACACAGGCTCGGAAGAGGCCTCGAGCGAGAGTGCAACAAGTTCAAGTACTAGTTCAACAACGTGCTGAGCATCGCTCGCATGCTGCGCAAGCAGCGCACAGGACATCAGCACAGGAGGGTTTCCACTCTCAAAAGCCAAAGTCAAAAATCACCGCGTGTTTTATAAACACAGTCGCTTTTCTGCTGGCTGAGATGCTGCTGCTGCTGCTGCCGCCGACGCTGCTAATTCCGGTGCTCCTACTTGTGGTGCTGCCCCTGCACCCCCCTCCCCTGCCTCCTCGCCACCCACAATCTCGGTCTGCAGCTTGTGCTTCACAGCTGGTTGCCGTGGTGAGCTGGTCGGCTTTTTTGCTGTAGCGCGCTTCTGCTGCGGCGCTTTAGATGGCTGCTGCCGTTGTACTTGTTGCTGCTGCAGCGGCTGTTGTTGCTTTTCGTAGTCAATCACCGCCGTCAGGAAGGCATCGCTGTCGGCCTGCGCAGCCTGTCATGTATGCACAATAAAGAGATGTGATGCTGTTAAGGCATATGGCAGTTACATGCTCATTGCCGTTGGCTCGCTTGACGGTTACGGCGGTTACACCCCCTGGAAAGACCACGGTACAATTCTAGCAGCACACGACTGGCGTCCATATCTGTTGCATTAGCCACCTTGATATCTACGTATGTGAGGAAATATCACAGTACACTTTGACAAGAGCTTTGGCAGCAGATGTGGCAACCAAGGTTGTTGCGAGCGAGAAGTGAACGACAGCAATGATCGGCGATGTCAACGATCGCTTGTATTCATTTGGTCAGCGGCAACGAGCAAGCCCTGACCCTACCTTTAGGGTTTGAGCTTAAGGGCACTTGAAGCTCCGTGAAGGACGTCAAGTAACACACTTGGAGAGCTACATCCTAACCCTAACCCTAACCCTAACCCTGCCGCCAAAAGCAGCGAAGTTGTCCGCTTTCTAGAGGTCAACCCTATTGCGTTTAAGCGTTGCAGCCGTAGCAGGTCGGCTGCCTTCGCCTTCTCCTCCTTTGCTCATTTATGTCCCGCTTGGCGGCAGTATGTTTGCTTTGCGGCAGCTGTAGGTGCGCTGGTGTTGGAGTTTGCTTCCAAAGCAGCTGCCCAACGAAATCAAGGTGGGGCAGCCTGAACCTTTTGTCGCAGGCCCGCACACCCACTTGTCCTTCCGCACAGGATCGGTGTGAGCTCAGGTGAGGGCGTGGCAAGCGAGCGAGAGCGAGCGCGAGCAGCGAGAGATTTTGGAAGTTCTCTATGATGGTCTGCCATACTCGCTTATGGCCAGTAGCCGGCTCGCGGATATCGATCACTTCTAACAAGTCGCATTACCGCCAATGATTACGATCGCATGCAATGATATGGCTCGACCGTAACAACCCTGGTGCCAGCATGACGCTGACCGGCAAGGTTCTACTGTGACGTGCTGGTGTTGTGAATGATTGCACAGTCCAATGAATCCAATGCCATTTCATAAACCATTACTTTGCGAGTACTGTGCGCCACGCGAAGCGCGCGCCATGTGCAGTGGAGCAAGTCTCTTCAAGCCACAACTGCCAAAAGTGAGTGTGTGCCGAATCGCACTGTTGACAATGCATCGTTTGATAGAGCGTTCGAGGAGAGATGCATGAGAGTGATGATGCAAGCATGATTTCTCTGCAGCCCACTTGATTCCGTACAATTGCAGGTCTGCAAGATTTTCTGGACAGGCGCAATCAAAATGTATGTGTTATTAACAGCAGAGTCTCTGTTTTCGTGGGTCCTGAGATCCTTTGTGTGACTTGAACTTTGCAGCACTAAAATCAAATTCTTACCATGAGAGCCACCATCAGAGCCTCGTGCGGGCCTCCTCTTCTCATCTCAGGCAGCGCTCCGTCGTCATGTCTTCCAGTATAGGCATGTGTATACTTGTTGTCGGCGTCAGCCACCGTGGGTGCATACTCCGGCTCATCGCCCCTGCTGGAGAAAGCATGCTGCGGTGTCGGCCCCGGCACCGAGAACGCCATTGTGAGCACCACATCAGCTGCGCCATGCTGATCCTGCTTCGATGCGGCCTCCATGGTGGTGCACTTCACTTCACACAGTTTTTCCTGAATCCATCGCAATCTTCAAGTTTGGCATTGAAGTTTGGTTGAAGTTTCGCGTGTCAATTTCCGGGCGTGAGGAGGAATGGTGGTAGCACGAGCTCTGCTGCAGCTAGCTTTCGTGGCTTCGGCGTGCATTTCATGCCTCGTGCACGGGTTTGTGGGGTCGCCAGGCATCATCAACACCAGCATAGGACAACATGCTTGGTTGCGGACTAGAGGGGGAGGCGCGCAGCAGCGGCAATTGCACATGCTGGCGGCAGAATCGGGGGTAAGTGGCCTAATTCTGAGCACAAAAAGGTGCAGCACAGACTGCGTGCGCACGTGTATGTGTGAAATCATGCACGTACTTCCAGTTGCGGAATCTGAGTGCCGAATCTGCTCACAAGAGCATGTCACAGTGCAACTTGCTGGTCCAGCCACGGCTGCATGTCAGCGCCTGAAACATTCCATGACGCTGTGCCTTCAGCGACTCATCATCTGCAAATGTTCAAGAGCATGAACAAAGATGGGAGACTCTGTGCGTGGCTTCCCATCTTGCAGTATTTCATGGGCTTGCAGCATCCGCAAATGCGCTGATGTGCCAGCGTGTGACCACCATACCCATACAAACCTTGAATCTAGTGACCTGGCTGTGGCGCTCTGGGTCAATGAACGTGGTTGCAAACCGGTTGCTGTCACAAGGCTCAGCCTGCAAGCATGTGGCCGCCCTGCCTGCCTGCCATGGCTTGGGCAGCAGCAAGTCCACTTCTCATGAGCCTAGCACTAATGTTGTCGTACCAACACCAGCACACAAAATGCTCAAACCCACTGCAGGCTGAAGCAACCCGATCCCCCCCCCCCCACACGCACACCTCATACAGCATGGGCCCGCATGCATGTGCTACATTAGTCACTTTTGAGGCGCAGGCTCGTACATGAGATAGCCCCATACTTCAAATAGGGGGGTCTGAGCGCTGCTTGAGTCAGTGGGGAGTGAATCGCATTGTTCAAAGAGACAGGTGCACTTCAACTGATAAGGTATGCGCACTACCTGGTCAGACTTTCCCAACCAGTTGGCCAGTACACTCGCCTGCGCCTCTCCCTCGCACAATCAAACCCCGGCAAAACAGTTTCCCAACCTACAACATGACATCCAAGAGCGCTAACTTGAGCCGTAGTCGCTGCGACCATGCTTGCACATGCACGCGGCGCGGGGAACCAATCGCTTTTGCTATTGGAAAGCACTGGCATGTGATGAATCAATACTAACCCCAACTTCATTTCAAAATCTGCTGCTTCAAAATCTGCTGCTAATTCTTGCCCAGACCTAACCCGAGGACCTGCCTGTGCAGTGCAATGACATCCAGTCACTGGATGCAGTCACATCCAGTGTGTTGCGCCGCATGGCAAACTTCAACATTTGGCTCATTGCGTACTTAATCATTGCAACTAGTGTCATCTCACGCGAGCTCCAGTAGTCAGGTCACTGACAACGAGCATCCACAAGAAGCAGTAGATATGCCTACCTCGTCATGCCAGTATGGGCTGGCTCATGAGGGTCAACCCTTGAGATCAGCTCCGTTTCGCCGTGCTACGGCCGGGCAAACGAGGCCAATCACTATACCGTGGTGATTAGTTGTTCTATTTCCGAATATGCACGCTTCAAGTACGTATTTGTAATTTCAGGTTTGGATTCCTGTATACACACACACACACATATACCACACATCTTCTATGCTCTGGCTGCCATGGGCACAGCGCCCTCTGGTTCGCATCGAGCCTTATACTCCAGAAAAAGTGGGGGTTTGGAAGTGTATATGTTGCAATGCATGCAGGCCGGCCTTGAGCATACACTCCGTATTTCAGAGTAAGTTTTTCTTTGGTGCTTCAGAAATACATTAGCAATTCGTATTCGGTATGTATGTACACATACAAAACCACCTCTATCCTCCCTCATGCTGTGCAGGACCTGCTGATGTACATTGGTCGCGAACTCTGTGTTCATACTCTCTAGATGTGATGTACACATACACATTACTTCCATATGATGGCTGTGCGCACAGGGCCTGTTGGTGGGCATGGGCCACGGCTAAGCCATCCCCTTCATGTATACTTCACAGGCGAATACTTCGAAGTACATACGCTTGAGTACTACATTCTGCCTACACAAATGCTTAGTCAACCACCTGGACACTTTCGCGGCTGCCATTCTGACAGGACCTGCCAGTGCGCATCGGACACGGCTACGACATCCACCGCTCACAAATCTACAGACTCTGTACACCTCTGAAACCTGATTTGTGTATGTTGTACGGCTACAACATCCAACGTTTTGTATACTTACACAAGCTTACGTATGTGCTTGAGTACTATGTATATGTACCCTGAAGTGTAATACCTCCGAAGTACATGTACCAACCACCTTCACGTTCTCGACAGGAACTGCCGGTGCGCATCGGCCATGGCTACGATATCCACCGCCTCGCCGCGGGCAAGAAGCGTACATTTGCCATCGTGTATGCTTTGCGTATCGTAACACACATCAACTATATGTATGCTGGACACTGCTGCGCGTTGCAGGACCTGCCGGTGCGCATCGGCCACATGCTCACTGCATACATACTCTGTTTACATGTATGCACAAGTACACATCAAGTGTATACTCTAACAGCTGTGCGCACAGGACCTGCCGGTGCGCATCGGCCATGGCTACGACATCCACCGCACTGTGTACTTCAGAACCACATCTATGTGTATGCTTGCATACTGAACCTTGTACTTCTACACTGCCATGCATGAGAGCACTGACCACCATATGTATGCTCCGCGCTGACAGGACCTGCCGGTGCGCATCGGGCACGGCTACGACATTCATCGCTCATAATCTACAGACTTTATACACTTCTGAAAACCTAATTCGTTTACTTTGAGGTATGTTGCTAATATTGACAGTTGAATGCATATCATCTACATCTACGCTCTGGCAGGACTTGCCGGTGCACATCGGGCACGGCTACGACGTCCACCGCCTTGTATAAATTCGAAGTACTACAGAACCACAACTATTTGTATGGTTGCATACGAAGTCCTCCACATACATGCTCCTATAGAAGTATCATACTTCAAGTGCACATATCAACCACACGTGTACACACGTATGCGCGGCGCTGCTGTGTGCTGCAGGACCTGCCGATGCGCATCGGCCACGGCTATGACATCCACCGCTTCATAGATCTACAGACTTTGTACACTTCCAAATACCTACTGGAAGTGTCTCAACATTACACATTGCACATGAACCACCTCTACGCTATTGTCGCCGCCGTGCCGACAGGACCTGCCGGTGCGCATCGGGCACGGTTACGACATCCACCGCTTTGTATGCATACACAAGCATATATATGTGCTTCAATACCATTTCCTGTACTTCAAGTACATGTATACACTGAATCAACCATCTGTACATGCCATTCTGACAGGACCTGCCGGTGCGCATCGGCCATGGCTACGACATCCACCGCCTCGCCGAGGGCAAGAAGCGTACAGCTGTGCTTGAATACTAGTCTACATCGTGTACATACATGTATACGTCAGCGTACATGCATCAACCAATGTATGCTCGACACTGCTGCACGCGGCAGGACCTGCCGGTGCGCATCGGCCATGGCTACGACATCCACCGTTTCAATAGATCTACAGACTTTGTACACTTCCAAGTACTACTTGTAGTGTCTTCACAATGAATATTGCACATGAACCTCCTCCACGCTATTGTCGCCGCCGTGCCGACAGGACCTGCCGGTGCGCATCGGCCACGGCTACGACATTCACCGCCTCGCCGAGGGCAAGAAGCTCGTAATAGGCGGCGTGGACATCCCCTTTGAGAAGGGGGCGGAGGCGCACAGCGACGGCGACGTCATCTACCACAGCGTCGTCGACGCGATACTGGGCGCGCTGTGCATGCCCGACATCGGACAGCTGTTCCCCGATAACGACCCGCAGTGGAGCGGCTCTGACAGCAGCATTTTTATGGAGGAGGTGAGCAGCAGCGTGACATGCGATGGGCAAACAAGCTGCCTCCGTCACTGACCGCTGCCTCGCGGCCGCTGAGAACTGCCTCAGCCACTGAGTACTGGCACGCCTGCTGCTGAGCTCTGCTGCATGTGCTGAGTGGAGCACTGCTGCATGTGCTGTGCTCTGGGGTTTGGGTGAATGTTGCGGTGCTGGTGCTGAGCACTGCTTCATCTGCTAAGCCTGCATTTGCAGCAGTGCTCACTGCTCACCAGATGCAGCAGTGCTCAAAGCAGATGAGGCAGGGTACTCGGTGGCTGTGGTTGTTCTCAGCAGCTGCAGCAGTAGACCGAACGGGCCTGTAGTGTGGGGTTGGTTGTAGTGAGCACGCAAGGCTGACGAGACCTGCAGGCGCTCACATTCTTAGCATATTTTGTCAATAATTTTGTACAGTGCTTCGTGTACCATGGCCTGAGGCCTGCAGGCACTCATATTTATCAATTCTCCCTAATCATCCATGAACTCATTCATGTAGAGACCTTCAGGCGCATGGCGGGGCGCGGCTACAGAATCGGCAACGTGGACATCACCCATCACATTCAAGAGTTCACTTTCGCATTCATCTCATCCGTCTGCAATGGCGTTCATGTAATGACCTAGGCCGGCAGGCGCTCACATTCATCAGTTGATCAATTCGTCCATGCATTCATGCATGCATTCATTCACGTTGAGGCCTACAGGCGCATGGCAGGGCGCGGCTGCGAGATTGGCAATGCGGACGTCACCCTAACATATTCTTGTGTTCATTAATTTGTTAATTAATCCTGAGACATGACCCTCATGTACCAACCTGAGGCCTGCAGGCGCTCACATCCATCGATTGATCAATTCGTTCATTCAATCATTCATTCCTGCACTCATTCAGGCCTACCGGCGCATGGCGAAGCGCAGCTACGAGTTTGGTAACGTGGACTTTACCCTCTCACATTCATCAGTTCACTTTCGCATTCATTGCATTTGTCGTCCATGACTTTCATGTATCGACCTGCGGCCGGCAGGCGGTACATTATATTGGCAACGTGGACGTCACCCTCTCACATTCATCAGTTCACTCTTCCATTACTCCGGAATGACCTTCATGTACCAACCTGAGGCCTGCAGGCGCTCACATATTATGCATATTTTGTCAATAACTTCGTGCAGTCATTTCATATATCACGACCTAAGGCCTGCAGGCGCTCACGTTCATCAAATTCCCCAAATCATCCATGAATTCATTCATGTGCCAGGCCTACAGGCGCATGGCGGGGCGCGGCTACGAGTTCGTTAATGTGGACGTCACTTTTGCTCTCACATTCATCAGATCACTCTTCCATTACTCCTGAATGACCTTCATGTTCCAACCTGAGGCCTGCAGGCGCTCACATATTATGCATATTTTGTCAATAATCTTGTGCAGTCATTTCATATATCACGACCTAAGGCCTGCAGGTGCTCACGTTCATCAATTTCCCCAAATCATCCATGAATTCATTCATGTGCCAGGCCTACAGGCGCACGGCGGGGCGCGGCTACGAGTTCGTCAATGTGGACGTCACCCTTGCTCTCACGTTCATCAGTTCACTCTCGCATTCGTCTTCCATGACTTTCATGTACCTATGTGAGGCCTGCGGGCGCTCACTTTTATCAGTTGGTCACGGGCGCTCACATTTATCTGATGATCCATTCATCCATCAATTTGTTCATTCATTAATTCGCTCATTCATTCGTTCATGCACTCATTCCCTTGTTCATGCGTTCTTTATTTCATCGATGTACCAGGCCTACAGACGCATGGCGGGGCGCGGCTACGAAATCGGCAACGTCGACGTCACCCTTATCCTGCAGCGCCCGAAAGTGCGCGACATAAAGCCGGCGATGGCCGATAACATCGCACGCCTGCTACATGCGCCGCCGGGGCGCGTCAACGTCAAAGCGCGCACGCACGAACTCGTGGACTCGGTAGGCGAGAGCCGCGCGATGGAGTGCCACGTCGTGTTGACGCTCCTTTACAAGGGGTCGGCGTAGGTGCTCAGCGTAAGTGGCGGCGCTTTCGTCGATGGGTTTTGGGGCAGCGCGCGCGCGCACGGATGGCTGGGCTTTGTTCGCGAGAGTCGCGCAATGGGGTGGCACGTCGTGCTCACGCTGCTCTACAAGGGCTCAGCGTGGGTGACGGGGGCAGAACTCTTTTCACTTGGGTATGGGGCAGTGCTGCGACTTTGGTGCAGCGCTTTGTCAGCAAGTTCGGTGCAGTGTGTGCGCACGCATGGCTGGGCTTTGATCGTGAGAAGCGCGCAATCAAGTGCTACGTTGTGTGCTGACACTGCTGTGCCAGGGCTGAGCGCCATTTCTGGGGGGGAGGAGGGGGGACAGGTTGAGTGCATTTCGCATGCGCATGCAGAGGGGGGCGCAAACCGTGCGTGATCTCGTGAGATAGTGGACATTGGCAGCCAGAGCGGCACGAACAGCTCTCATGCTGCTGTGCTGTGGCTCAGCTTAATGTCGTCTCAACTGCGAATAGCGCTCGGCACAGGCGGCCTGCGCTGTCGGATCCTGAGGCAAACTTGGGGGGGGGGGGGGGGGCTCGTTAGGCATGTGTATACCAGCTTATTGCCGCTGCGTGCCACAAGGGTTAGACATCACAGCTATTGAGCACAATCACACAGGCAGGGGCACAGGGGCTAGACTCAGATGGCCTGACAAAGTAATAGACACATCAGGCTTTATCATGTATCATTGCAATGCGCAGTGTTGTGCATTGCGGTCATGTTTGCATTGTGTTTACGGTGCATGTCGCGCTGTTGTCACGTCTGCGCAACAATGTCGTGCAACTGCGCCAGCATTCAGCTTCAGAGTGCACCAGACTCTCGCCGCAAGTGGGGCATGACACAGTGTCCGCCAGGCTGACAGCTCTGAAAGTGCTTCAGGCTTGTATGTGGCATTTGTCACCTGCTTCGCCAATGCAGTTTCCCCTCACCGATCATATGATTCATTCGGCATGAGTGAAGGCACATTCATGTGATGTAAAGTGGTGCCCCACTCAGCAACTCCAATGCTCACTGATTGCATGTGCAGGAATTGAGTGGCGCGTCAGATCCAAGCGCACCACCTACTCGATGAAGCAATGGCAGCACATGCATACCTATGCCAAGTCTACTAGTATGTCTGCCAAGTTCATTGCTTGGGGGGTGCCGCCCCCTGTGTGTGTTGCAGCATTGCAGCGCACAGGTGTTGTCGATGCAATGTGTACAGGTACCGAGATGCATGCGATCACATTGGAAACACCTGGGCATACAGAATGCTATTTCAAGCAGTTCTGTGTGGCACACAAACAAGTTAGCCCATATGATGACTGGTTATGGCATGGGGTGCCTAAGTTGTCAACCTCCTGTTCACACAAATGTGCTTCATTTAGTTTACCAACAGACTCCGACACACCTGTAAGGCAGGTGTCAGCTGGTGACCACAGTTTGCTCTGACTCTTACTGCGCCCCTTCAATCTGCCTCGTTTCTCGATTGGTTGTTGCGTATATATAGGTGACCAGAAGTGCGTGGCGCTCTGTATGACTATGGCAGGCACCTACATTACTCTACGCGTGCAATCACCGAGCCTTGTCTTTCTCCCACAAACACTCTCAGAGCCGTCATTGCTCCCTGAGCAAGACCCTGGAGCGTACGTAACGTCATCTTTGCTCAGCACTGACGCTGCTGCCGATCCTGAAGGTCTCACTCTCACTCAGGCTGCCTCTGTTGACCTCTGGGAGGCCCTCACACCGTACTGCGAGCGCTGCTGTCGCTGGCTGTGCTTTACGTCTCCACAACGCGTTCGTTCCCCTTCAAGTCACCACTGCTACCGCCGTCAGGCTCCGAGTCATTAGCGCTACCCTCGCTTCTCGCCCTGAGCACTGCCACCAATTGGCGCCGACCAGATGGGGTTGGCACCACCCTGCTGATCGCTGCTGCTTGTGCCGTGGCCAGCGCATATCGCCAGCTGACCGTCGTCCTGGATGACGAGGGAAGCGCCTGGGTGCCCGGCCGTGCCCGATGACCACAATTCTTTGCCAGCTTTGTCGAGGATTACCAGGTTGCCGTCTCTGCGCATGACTGTTTTGATGGGCTCATCATCGTCATCATCATCAGGCTTGCACGCGTTCCATACCTCGCAGGTGCCGTGGTACAAGCTCAGACCCTCCTCTGCCGCATATGCAGGGAGTGGCAGATCACGGCAAGCAGTGGGGGAGGGCATGTGGTGTGCCTTATGCTTTTCGTCTGTCCAAGTATGCAATGATAGATGACAAGAGGCGCTTACGTGGATTTGTATGCAAAGCACTGCTTTGTAACACGTGTGAAACCTGGAACTCGACTCGACTCGTACCATAAGCAGGAAAAGAAATACTTCAAGTATCATTTGTCACAGGCACAAGTTTCTCCCATCAAGTCAGCATACAGCCAGCTTGCAGCATATCATGCTGCATAGCACGCAGTGGCAATGGTGTCAGCTGCTTTGAAAGTAGAGAGCAAGCGCATATATATGTACTTCAAGTAAGTATACGCATCGGAATTTCATGGTGTTGGCTGCCATAGAAAGCTTGGCGAAATACACAAGCGCGGTATGACTCACATGGCGCAGTCCAAAGGGGGTAGACAGGTGGATGAGGACGTGGTGCAGGCGGACATACCACTTGAGGACATCGCGTAGCAGTGATGCTATTTGCCTGTTGAGACACTTTCATGTCGTCACAAAATGCATGTAGATCCTGGTAGCAAGCTTGACATCCGCCACCTCGGCTTTTCGATAAGTGTACGTATGGACTTGTACTTATAAAGGCCCAAGGGAGGCCGGGTCACCTATGCAAATCGAAAAGCTTGTCGTGCTTGCGTCAACGCAGCAGCCTAGGCTGCGCTGACAAGTGTACACCGTCAAGTATACATCTACACTTCAAAAGCCTCTGGACCCACTGCTTAAGCCTCTGGACCATGTGCACACATACCTGTCATATGCAGCGTGTTCCGGCCGTTGGCGCTCATGAGGTATGCATCGTGTATGAGAAACTGGCCGCCCGCCAGTGTGTCACCGTGCGCTGGGGGCTGTGCAAGGAGAGAGGCAGTTCGAACTATACTGAGGGCGAACGTCATCACAAGTTGAATGCCTGACCGCGTAGTTGCCGTGCCATGTGTGCAAGCTTGCTGCCAGCATGATGCCTATGACTTCAGCTGGTGTTGGATATTGCTACGTTTTGGCCATGGTCTGCAGTGATGCTTAGCTGACTTGGCATGCGCCCTGAAAGTATGACAACTGACAATCCAGCTGCTATAGTGCAATCCATTCATTAAGCTTGAACCAGCCAGAGAACTGCGGTTTGTTAGGAATCGGCCATTTCATACTAACAAGCAGCAGGTTCACAAATCATTCAATTGAAGTTTGTCATGCACCAGAGTCGTATGACATCACATTCAATGGGCGATACATGAGCAAGAATGGTGTAAGCTTGCTACAATCTGTGCTGTGGATAAAGACATGGCTAGCCAGTACGCTTGTAATGTACTCCCATGTACTTCCGAAGTAGGTGTCAGCAATGGTGCAACACAGCTATTGGCGCCTGCCACTAGAAGCCGTTCTAGAGAGGTGATTAGCACAGCAGGTAGCTCAGACAATGCATGATGTCTGGCCACTACATGCTCATAGAATGTGTACATCGCATACGATAGTCATGAGGAAGCTAGTACCTACTAGTCTGGTAGTAGTGGATTCAGAAAAATTAATTTCGGCGACGTGGCCTGCTATCAGGCGCGAAACCAACAGGCATTTGCTTGCAGTTACTTGCATATTGTACGCATATGATGTGTTACGCAAGGCCGGGTTAGCTAAGCGTCAGATCCTCATTGAGCTGAGCATATCGCTGGCGCGGGAGTTGGCGGAGCGCGTCATGGCGTACACACGTGGAGCGCGAATGCTGGGCTGTGTTGCGGCGCCGGTATCCAAGCTGCTAGGGCACAGCGCAGACTAGGCTGCTGCGTTGACGCAAGCTTTTCGATTGCATAGGCAACCCGGCCTCCCTTGGGCCTTTATAAATACAAGTCCATACGTACGCATATGATATCATTATGCTGCAGCCTGAGCACTCACCTCGCACCACTTCAGGAGGTCCCCTTGCAGATCGTCCTGACTCGTCGCCCCCCCGGCTATCACAATCATGAACGCCAGGGGCCACAGAGCCTCCGCAACCTTGTGTGTTGAAAGCTTGGCCGCCAAGTCCAGGTCCTTCGCTTTCTCAAAGGCGTTGGCGATCATCACAAACGCGTTCACTGCGTCCACCAAGGACGCATCGCATATCAAAGCGTCCGGAGGATGACAGTCATCAAAATAAGTACCCTCAATGGCTGCTCTCGTGGCAGCCTGCATTGGCTCGTGCCTGAATGCTCGTAGATTTTCGGTGCCCCAGTTCTGATCCCAGATGACCAGTTCTGACACGACCTTGCCGCTCCACCCGTACCCCACGACCATCCAGCAGATCTCGTGCTTGTCGTAGTATTTGCCCTGCACCTCACGCGCAAACTGCCATCGTGGGGCGGCGTCGAGATGCCGCATCATGGCCTCGAGGACAGGCTCGTAGTTCTTGAGGGCGCGGGACTCGGCTTTCTCGCGCATACGCTTGACAAATGCCTCGACCCCGACAACATCACGATCGGACTGCACTGCGCCAGCGGAAGGGAAACGTGACGAAGGTTCACCTCCTGCAGCAGCTTCCGTGCTGGCCCCGTCCTCGCCTCCAGCTGCTTTCCGTTTTGTAGACATGCTGCTGGCAGAGAGTGCGGCGGGGAATAAATCGGAAAACGCAATATATATTCGTGTCGTGTCGACGACAGACAGCACCTGACAGTACTGTAGGGTGCGTGCATGCAATGACCAATTTGCTGCCATTTAACGCTGCAAAAAGCATAACTTCAGTAGAAGTGCATTAAACAAAAATCACCGCAAGGCGCGTCCTGACGCACCCTACGCAACCGACGACAGATACGGCTCTATGCTCAACGCGCCCTCCACTCTTGCAACGAAATCGTCGCGCTGTGGAGCGCTGCCAAAGAGGTACAGCGCGTACCCCCCCCACCCCCCGCCGCAGTACTTGCGCGCGAGCTCCCCGTGCCGCGGCAGCGCCGCCATGCCCTCCAGCTCCTGCATCTCGCACGACGCCGCCACTGCCGCCGCGAGACCTGCCACCAGCGCCGCCTGCCGCTGAGCCTCATCGTCACCCTGTTGAGCGCTGCTGCTGCCGTTGGCACGTGCCGCCAGCGCAGCACCGCCGCCACCCTGCTGCTGCGCGCCGCTGCCGCTGCCGCCGCCGCCGATAGCATCCGCCACCAGCGCCACCTGCCGCTGAGCCTCCTCGCCGTCCCCTTGTTCAGCGCTGCTGCTGCCGTTGGTGTGTGCCGCCAGCGCAGCGCTGCAGTCCCGTTGCTGCGCGCTGCCGCCGCTGCCGCCGCTGCCGCCGCCGCCGGTCGCCGCCGCCGCCCCCTGCGGCTGTTGCCGCTGCTCCGGGGGAGCGACGCTGATGCTGCTGAGCACTGCAGTGCGCGCGAGCCGCCCCGCCGCCTCCACAAGATCATAGTTGCGTGCGACGTCCGTTTTCTCCGGCGTAACGTGCGGCGCGCCTGTCCACAGCAGCGCCATGCGCCCGCGCAGCAGCGCTCCACTGGTCTTGCAGTCCAGCGCCGGCGCCGCGCCGCTGCGCCACACGCACAGCCCGCTCTCGCGGATCACCGCCGGGTCCTGTGCACGAGAGCATAGAAATATAGAAGTATATACATAGGCATACAGATCTCTTGTCTTCAGGGATGATTGCGGGCGCAACGACCTTACGAGCACGTGATGGTGCTGTGCTACGATACCTGCATACCTCACCGCCGCGTCCTGCGCACGATGAGACATGCGCTCTTTTTCTGCGGTTCTGTAGGCGAGCCGCCAGGTTCAAGCGCACAGACGCTGCATGAGGCATTGCTCGGCAGGTTTTGTAGTTACCGCTGGAGTTGCAGTCCAATGATAGCGTCGTGCTGCTGCGCCACACGCACAAGTCCGTTCTCGCGGATCACTGCCGGGTCCTGCGCCCAAGAGCATAGATCTCCTGAGTATGTCATTGACACGGGTGCGATACTTAACTACAAGAACTAGTGTGGAGTGTGTGTGAGTGCTGAGTGAAGTGTTTCGACTTCACAGATAATCGCAGGTATAATGACTTGAGCACATGACGGTGCTGTGCTATCATACCTACATACCTGCCAGTCCACGCCCAGACCCAGCAAGCGCATGACGCCGCATGCCTAGCATACCCCGCTATGGCACCTAGCATACCCCCACCATGTGTCAGTTGTCAAGCAGCTAGCCATCTCAGTCCATGGCCAGATCCAGCCTGCTTAGCACCGTGTAGCAGCCATGCGGCAGCACACGCACATGTGCCACAAATACCTCAACCCCCAAAGGCTACAATTTCTCTTCCAGATTACCTACTGTCAGGCTGCTGTATACATACCTGTCAGCCCACAACCAGGTGCAGCTCGCTCACGCACGGTGCTATGCTGCAATACCACCAGTCCCGTACCACAAGATTAGCATGGTGCCATGCTTCAAACACCCTGGCCCTGTAAAACAAGGTTAGCACCACGCCTGCCAGCCGACCCAGGTCCAGCTCGCTCTGCACACTACTAGTCTGTGCAAAGGTAATGCCATTTTTACCTACATACTGCCAGCCCACCCCAAGGTCCAGCTCGCTCTGCACGCTGTAAACTCTGCAGCCCCCCCCCCGGTCCACTACCCCCAGCTTAGCACTATAATATTACTGCATACATACATACCTGCCAGCCGACCCCTAAATCCAGCTCGCTCTGCACGGCGTCGCGCCCGCGCAGCAGCGCGTACGTATTTCTACATACCTACATACCTGCCAGGATACATACCTGTTGGCACTACATACATACCTGCCAGCCGACGCCCAGATCCAGCTCGCTCTGCACGGCGTCGCACCCCCGCAGCAGCGCATACGCCGCAGACCCCCCCAGCCCCCCCCCTATGTGGTACCCCCACTCATCCAACGCGACCATGGGCGTGATGGCGCAGTTAACGATGAAAGCGCCTTCGCGCGCGTGTTTGGGGACGTCTAGCCAGCCGCCGCCGAAGTCGACGCGCAGGGGGCAGCGCTCAGGGGCGCGTATCGCAGCGAGAATTTGGCTGGTGCTGACGGGCGTGTAGCCGAGGGTTTTGGGCAGAATTACGTATTCTGCGCCAACCTGTGGTTGTGGGGTCAGAGGAGATAGGGGATGATAATCAGTAGGCCATTGTTGTGTGACGGCATAGCACGGTGTGATGGTGCAGCCGAAGGCTGGATACCGCTAGTATTTGGCTGGTTCTGACGGGGGTGTAGCCGAGGGTTTTGGGGAGGATTATGTACTCCGCGCCAACCTGCGATTGTGGGGTCAGAGCACATAAGGGATGCAGACGATCATGATTTAACGGCGTAGCACGGTGCAGGAGTGCGGCGGAAGGCTGGGTATTGTGAGTATCTGGCTGTGCGTGGCCGAGGGTTGTGGACAGGCTTACGCACTCCGCGCCAACCTGTGTGTGGTGAGGTGATGATGCTCAGTAAGGGGATGACACTCAGTAGATTATCATTGTGTGATGGCGTATCAGGGTGTAATAGTGCAGCGTACGGCTGGATACCGCGAGTACTTGGCTGGTGCTGACCGTCGTGTAGCCGAGGCTTTTGGGGAGGGTTACGGGTTACGTATTCCGCGCCCACTTGCGGAAGTGAGGTGATGTTGCTCAGTAGGATGATGCTCAGTAGCGTGATGCTGACTGTTTTGGCGGCCTAGCGCGCTAGTGGTCAGGCAGGCGAAGGCTGATTGCTACCGCTTGTGGTGCAAAACAAGGGAGCACTTGTCATCACAGAGGGTCAAAGTCCATGTGTCAGCAAGGATGTGACTCCCCCTGGCCAGTGTCCGTGTGAAGCCAAGTTCAAACTTGGGTTTGCTTGGGGCGGGATCAGACTACTAGTACATGCGCGGTAGCTTGTGCCTCCCACTAGCAGAGAGCGCCTGTATTTTCTTTGTGTAACAGCTGGCAACAACAATGTTTGGAACTGTTGAGAGGGAGTTGGGGCACCAGGCATGCAACTTGTAGCATTCCACCATTTGGATGGGGGAGATCTTGCATTCTAAGGCTTCCTGTTCAGCGCGCGGTAAAGTGTGTTTGTAAGCGCAGGATCCAGGTAATGACACTGGTGCCCACTATCGTTTATGATTTAAGTCTATGCTTGTCATAGCAAAGGCTCTGCTGCGGTTTGTGGCACATAAGGTGCAGGACGGTGGGATGAGTGCTTGCCACTAACCTTTAAAGAGTAGGTCATTCTACAATGTGCGCGACATGCAACCTTGCACACTCAGACTCGACATCCACCACGTATTTTCTGACACTGCCGCCTGCACTCACCGCAACTACCATGCAGTTTTGCAATACAGATTTCTGATGATTACCTTCGGCCATGGTGGCGATGTAGAGACACTGATTATTATTCACTACACCAGAAGCAGCCCCAGTGGTGCCCAGCCTCTTCAGGTATATTCAGGAAGTTGCCATGGAAGGAATCATTCTTATAGCAGAGGCAGCAGCTACAGCAGCACACTCGCCTTTGCGCAGAGCTCTCTTTTAACTCCGCTGTACTTGTCGTCCTCCGTCGCCACCAGCAGCTGCGGTTTGATGCGCAAAAAATGGTCCTCGAAGTCCAGCCCTGACCTGTGCCCTTCGCCCACGACCACCTCGTCCACCATGCGCAGTGCACCGATCAGCTTCCGTTTGTGCTCGGTGGGGATGCTAGATCGCCGCCCGTGCTTGTGCGCCGCCAGCACCGCATCTGATGCGAAGGACACGATGAGGTAGTCGCCGAGAGCCCTCGCCTGGGAGAAGAACTCAACGTGACCACCGTGCAGGATGTCATAGCAACCAGAGACGAAGACTTTCATCTGAGGGCTTTGCTGTTGTTGCTCTTCCATGATGTCTGTCGCAATGTGTCATTGCGGAGAGGGAAAGAACATACTTCAACAGTACCCCAAGAGAACTGGTTGCAGTTGGCGGGTAATACAGTGGTGCCGACAGACCCCTTGGGTTTCCCGCGCTCCTCATCTGGCTTACATGGCGCCATTGGCTTCGTGCCGTTGCGCTGCCTGGTTAGCTTAGTGGTAAAAAGGTCCTTGCTCAACCCTCGCAGGGGGTGGGCGTGGGTTCGAATCCCGTTTGGGGCTCTTTCGATCTTGCGTCCGATTCCCGGCGGTGCACTCTCGTGTTCACAGACGGGTTCATAGCATGCTGTTCGATATGAAGCTCGTCCACCTCTAAGCGCAGCGCCTTCTTTTTGACTACATCAAAAGAAAGCTATGTGCTGCATCATTAGCAATGCCCATCAAGTGACCTAGGCTTGGCTGAAAGGGGGCGGGGGGTGCCACAGTCTAATAGTCACCAATGATATCTTCGTGTTTTGGTTGGTTCCTAGCGCGGTGAACCACGAGCCGGTGTATGAGTACAGCATGTATTATGGTGGCCCGCTGAAGAGCATCTGCGCCTGCAGGCGCAGCATGGCAGCGATAAGCTTATGCAGAGCGTAATGTTGCGCCACACAGTCTGCATGCAGGCGTGGGTAAAGTAGTGGGTGTCCGGCGCACGCTGCTGGTGGTCGACAGCAAGCGCAATGTCAGCGTAGTAACATGCACACACCTTCAGCCACATGATCATCCCATACCACCGGCGATGATGAACATTCTCTCAGGTGAGACCTCTCTCAGGTGAGACCGCACTGGAAGGCCATCGTGTGTCAGCTGTTGTGTGGTGCAACTTGCGGTGCATGCGACGCGCTGCTTCACAGGCTCAGGTGCATCCCCTTTGCAATCCTCAGACAACAGAATGAAGCTGTTGGCAAAAATGCAATGAGGCCTGCAATCACTTGTGTGTGCAATGTGAGTACACGACGATGATAATTTTTCATGGCAAATAGGGTGTTTTTTTTGCAGTGATGACTACATACATACAGTACAGCATGCAACAGCTGACGGGAGTATGTCAGGTCTGGGATATCTGATGGGATGAACTAGGCGGAATGCCTCAAAATACCTTTTCCGCCGCAGTGCTGCTGGTCATCAGCAGCTGACGCAGGTATATTTGCGTTTCAGCGCAGCAATCGTGGTGTAGCAACCGACCGCTGAGTGCCAATTAAAGTGTTGAGCACTGTGAATTGATGGTACATGTGCACTTCAAAGCACTGGCCGATAATGCACGCGCAGTTTGCTTTCAGCTGAGTCAAACTGTACATGCCGCAGTGCTTCAAACAGGCTATGCTCAACACACAGCATACTGAAGCTGTCATCTGAACATTGCATCGCACAGTGTCCTGTGCGAATTGCTCCTGCGCAGAATTGTATGCAGATGCAATGAGGGTTTGTATGTATGTGTATGCTCCGTCTCGCTCTGATGGTATGTGCGGGATGCACCAGATGGTGCGGCATGGAGGTCTGCGTACACGCAAGCATGCTTGAGGGAACGCACACATACCATCACTGAAGGCATTGGAGGCGCAGAAACCACAGAAATACCAAGACATTGGCGCAGATTAAGCAATCACCATGCTGTGCATTTGTGTGGTGTTTGAAGGCTTCTTGTTGCAGCAGCCTCCTGCATTGCCCCGCCCGCCGCCTTTTGCAGCTAAACCGCAAGCGGCAAAGCCAAGCAGCATGCCCTCTTGCGCCCAGCAGAGTGCAAGCGTGGCTTTGCTAGGGCGGCCAGAGCAGCAGCCTGCGGTTCTCAGTCGTACTGACCCTGCACGCACAAAAACCGGCAGGAGCAGCGGGCGGTTGAGCAACTGACATGCAGCTTTCTTTGTCAGCCCAGATTGCAGCAAATGCTGAGAACTGGTCACTTGAGGTGAAGTAGAGCTGCATGAAACTGATTCAGCCTCCGTGCACAACAGTTGGGGGAGGTTGAAGGGCTGTTCAAGATCGTCGAGCCAGCGGTCCGTTTGAATGCAGCAGTTGAAGTTGAGAACTTGTGCCTGGGCATATGTGTGCTTCTGTATTTGCTGTCATGTCATGCTACAGATCCCACAAAACATTGCGGACGCCATGCGTTGCTTGACATTCTTCATGAAATGGCAGGAATGCAGACCGAACCGATTGTTTATGATATACAGCAGCAACAGCTACAACTACAATCAGGAATTGCGTGCCCCCACACAATGATGAACCATTGTTGTGATCAAGTCTTCAATCTTCGGAATCGCATGCAGCAGCGTTGCAAAGCAGCAATGATTTGCGGTCAGGCCCTGAGTGCCTCAAGCGGTGACGCACCATTGTGATGATGTCATCAATCTTCAAGATCATCTTCACCACTTGTGTCGCCAGGAGCAGCTGCTGCTGCTTGCCGATGAGCGTTTCGAAGATGCGCTGAGGGAAGAGAAACAGGGGAAAGCACGGCTGAGCAGTGATGCTTCGATCAAACTTCCTTTTTTTGGGAATGCAATCATCAGCACGACTGAGCAGTGACTCACATGAGCATGATGCTGCTCAAGCGGTCAAGCATGGCTGAGCAACAATTGAACAGAAAATGGTCAAGCGATACGTTTTAATGACAGGAGCAACAGGTGTACCTAGGTGTGTACATGTCTATCTACTCACAGGACACTGAGTAAAGTGATTGCGCAAGATACAACCGATTCAGTGCCACCATTGGGAAGGACATGTGAATTGCAAACAGCTGTGTTTTGTGTGCATTTGCGTCTGTGCCGCACAGGAAAGTGAACAGCACGCGGTCATGCATTTGTGTGTGTGCCGCATAGCCATTGTGAACAGCCAACAGGTGAGTTTTATGCATTTCTGTATGTGCCATCCCTCCATTATGGCGCCATATAACACCGGCCGCAAAGCACTCAGCGCAAATCGTACGTGATGTTGGTCGAATGGCAGCAGTGGTATGCATTGAGGCGGCTGCAGGCTTTGTGATGGACACTAGATCACCGTGTGTGAGATAAAACACATACTGTGAACACACATACTGTGAGTTCATGCATAGCGTACCTGTGTCTTCATGTCAGCCGTGCCCTCCTGGTTGCAGTCAATGCCCAGGTGGCTGTTGCCGTCTTTCACCTGCAACAGCGAGCAGCAAAGGTCGGCACAATGGTGTCAATGGCAGGCGCAGCACTTTCTGCGGAACACGGCACAGCAACAACCCCTGTAACACCAAGTCCTCTTGTACATCCCAGCCCTACTGTTGCCTCGGTTGCCGGCCCGATGCAGGTTTGCGGTCACTAAGTAGGTTTAGGGTGCTAACACTACTTGAAACTCAAACCCTAGAGCCTGGCCCTGCCCCTGATTAACTCTAACCCTACCCTTAACCCTTGGCGAGTTTGGCGCTGATATGAGAGAGGATGTTACAGTCAGTGAGCCTGCGCATTCGTAAACGCTCAAAATAGGGCCAAGGCAAGGTAGCCTACATTGTGAGCAGTTCGAGCAACTGAGGCGTGTGAGAGCACCTGGGGCGTGTACACTGTAGACCTGACAGTTTTCCTAACCTAACCTCAATCCTAAACCTAACCCTAACCCTATCCCCAATCCTAACATGCGGCGCCATGAGGACCCGCGAGGCAACACAGATCGTAGCGCAGTGACATGAAATGGGCGGCAGACCCAGCAAAACACGCGCTACGCGTGTGACCGCTTGTTTATGCAGCCCGATCCATTGACCGGGAACGTGACCTTGCTAAGATCACCCAGTGCCCTCGTGACAGAAGTTGGGCACTGCGGTACATGCTTCGATGTGGTACATTCAGCGGTAAGAGCAGTGCTGAATGTGGGCATGAGCTCAATGGCGACTGGCGACCAACAATGTTATGATGTGCACCAAGGCTGCCTTGCACAGAAGCTGGAGTCTCAGCTTCGTTGTCTCGTTAACACCTTTTGAGGGCAGACAGGTACTTGAGCATTTCGGTTCGAGCACCTCCCGTTCCTAGGGCTAGGGCTAGAACGATCCGTGCTGGAATGGTCCAGGCCCTCACGTGTGCAGAAAATGACACTTTTCTTGTGACGGGGGCACCTGAGGAACCTGCAGAGTCTAGCTCCCTGTACATGGGATTTCAGGCTGCATGCACGGTTGGTCACGCCAACCGCGTACCCTGCTGGTGCTACCAGCCATTTCATGTCGCTGCGGTACGATCTGTAATGATTAGCGGGTGCTCACAACGCCGCATGTCAGACGTCCCCGTGCTTGAAGACCAGCACATTTGCAAACGCTTCAAAAACATAGACACACCTGTATCGGACTAACTGTGCTGAGCTTTGAAATGAGACACCTGTGTCATTGTGAACAAACCTCAGCACGTGCACATACATAGACCCTTTCAACCTAGTACATACCTGCGCTGCATTGACTGCGCTTACCTCTGAGGTTGGGCTTCGCCTGCTGTTCTCTTGGCAAGCGTGCCTAGAATGCGTTCATAAAAAACAGCTACCGTTGCTCCGGGCCACCTTGGAAATGTCAGAATTACTGAACCTCTATTATCAGGAGAGATAGCTGGGTCTGGACGGGGAACACATCTTGGGAGTATATATGTATACACATCATGCCTCAATTGCTTGATTTACCTGCGCCCCTTTGGCCATGATGAGCTTTGGTATGAGACACAGTGCAGTGTGCAATCGTGACTTGAAACTCAAATGCAACACCCGTTCAATCATGAACCATATTCCATACGTATACGTACATACATAAATCATGTATATACATACACACCTGAGCCGCCTTGACCGCCTGAGCTCCGAGATGGGGCTGATACAGCATGTATACTTCTGCACGGCATGTACACTATATACATGCATACTTGAGCCGTTTTGACCGCGCTGTGCTCCGAGATGGAGCTGATACAGTATGCATAGAGCTCTAAAACATTTTGATTCAATTCCATCAACATACGTACATACCTGAGCCGCGTTGACCGCGCTGAGCTCCGAGATGGAGCTGATACAGTATGTCTAGAGCTCTACAACATTTTGATTCAATTCCATCAATATATACATACATACCTGAGCCGCCTTGACCGCGCTGAGCTCCGAGATGGGGCTGAGACCGCTGTTCTCGGCCAGTGCCATGGGGACGTCGTCGAGGGCATCCGCAAAAGCCCTGACAGCGTACTGCTCCACGCCGCCTGAACAGAGCGTATGCGTGGCGTGCATGTGAGTCACGTATTGAACATGTCAAATTTCAAGTGAGGACGTGCCTGAACAACGTGTGCTGCTCCACGCCGCCCGAATAATGAGCGTATGCGTGGGGTGCAGGTTAGTAACTTGTTGAACATGTCGCATTTGAGGTGAGGTTGAGGTTGTGACGTGCAGGTGAGTCACATGTTGATGTCATGTCAAACTTCAAGTGAGAATGTGTATGCGTCATCAAGAGCATCCGCGAAAGCCCCGCCAGCATACTGCTCCACGCCGCCTGAACAAAGAGTGTATGCATGACGTGCAGGTGAGTCACCTGTTGAATATGTCAAACTTCAAGTGAGCCACCTTGCGCGCCCTCTGGCATCCACACATTCTCCATTCTGCAGCTGAAAACTACCACTTCAACAGATGCTTCAAGGTATGAAAAGCCGCAGCCCCAATTTGCTGGTGCACTCACCGATGGCATCCGCAGCATTGCTGACCTCAATGCTGCACGCAATTTTTGCTGAGCCTGTGCCGTCAACTTCAAAAAATACTTCAAAGGTATGGCATGCCGCAGCAGCCCCACACTCACCGATGGCGTCGGCAGCGTTGCTGACCTCGATGCTGCACGCAATCTCTGCCGAGCCACCGCCGTAAACGATGCGGTTGTCCTGTGAGGGACGTAGTTTACAGGGACAGGGGGGGTGGTGACCTTCAAAACTTCAATTTTCAAGAACCCGCAAATTCACACTGCAAATTTACTGCGATGCACAGTTCAGTCATGTGATGAGCGCACTTTCCGAGCTTCATACGATCAGCGCCAAGCCGCTAAGAGGAGAAACACAGTTGCCCTTTAACCGCTGCAGACAGAGAACAACGGGGCGGCGGCCTTCAAACCCTAACCCTAACCCTGGTGACCATCGAAACCTCGCAAGAAAGCACCATCACATGACTGCAACAAAATCTACTGCTGACAATGTGAAGGGAGCTGTCCACCGTCAAGCTGCATAGTACAAGCAATACGCGGAGGATGTGATATGTGCTACACTGCATTCTCGCTGAGAACAAGGTGGATAGCCTACAACATGATTCTGTTGGCAGCGTGCAGCATGGGTTGAGAGAAAAGCGGTGTCAAAATGCAGCAAGGAATCAGCTGGGTAGCATGAGAAAACCCAATCAACAGGAAGCATGCAGTCAAGCGGATGCGCGTGCATGCCAGGTACGGTCGAAGTAGCCCAGGCGCGCTACTTCAACTGCGTGGGCAACTGAATGGTGCGGCTGGGTCACAGAACAAAAGAGAGTGGAACCAGTGTGTGTACTGACCACCTTTCAGAGGCTGCTTGTGTTTCATTACCTTTTGTATGAGGAAAGGGCCCGTGCCATGGCTAAGTAACATTCACGTATTGGCATGATCTGTGTCAACTGTGGGGATTGAGTATTGCCTGCATACATACATACCTTGATGAGGTTGCGGACCACGCACATGGCGTCGTGTAATGAGCGCTTTGCCTGCAGTGCCGATAGCATGGGGGGAGGGGAAGGGGGGGGGGGAGTCAGCGCTGGGAACGAGGCAAGCTAACATTTCATAAGTAAAGCAAGTAAAAACGAAGAGAAGAGGGGCCTTTTGTGCTGCACGATGCTGCACTGGGACTCACCTCATCGATGATTATTTTACTGCCACCACGCACGAGCACCGTGACCGCAATGATGCGCATGCCGCGCACTGACATGGCAGTTACGTGCTGGCGGTGCTGCAGTAGGGCTCACCTCGTCAACGATCATCTTGTTGCCGCCGCGCACAAGCACTGTGAGCACTGAGGCGGCAATTACATGCTGGCGGTTACGTTTTGAGCGGTGCTGCAAAAGGGCTCACCTCATCCACGATCATCTTGTTGCCGCCGCGCACAAGCACCGTGACCGCGTTGGAGTTCTTGCAGCCCTCGATGACGAGCATTCTGTGCGCAAATCAGTAAGGTAAGGGTTAGGGTTAGGATCAAGTATAGACAGGCGGGCAAGGGCGAGAGGTAGGCGCCTATGTGGTAGGCTGAATACAGTTTCACGAGAAACTGCTCCGGGTTTTGTGCAGTCCTCTGCGACAAGCGGCAGGGGGAGGCAGTCAAGACGCATTAAGTCCCCTAGCAGGCTGAGCACTGCTGCATGACATGTTGTTCAAGTGTTTGTCAGGGCTGACCTAGGGTAGGTGTCTGTGCATGTACAGAAGACGCTGTATACTGCATTGCGGGCCAAAAACGCTGCTCTGCATTCCATGGGGAACGTACTGCGTGGTACGAAGAATTGGACACCATGCGGGTGGTCGGTATCACCTGCGCTCTGTCGTGCCCCAAGCGAGAAACAATAAAAAGCACATGGGCATCCAGCACATTGACATCTTCAGATGAACACGTTTTGGAGTATTCACATTTTTGGAGTATTACCTACATCAGTCCTTACCTGTCCTTGACCGAAACGGTGAAGCCGCAAACGAGAAACGTACTTCTATGTACTCCAGAAGCACCACTCTTATGATGCTTCATTTACTCCCTTGCAGTGTTGAGTCCAGCAGACAGCACCATGAGGGTATGTGTAAGGTTGCAAATGATACATACCTATCATTTGTGGTGCCAGAGGCCACCTCGCGCACAGTGCCCGCATGTATAAGGCTGCAACTGCTACCTTACTCATTGCAGTGTTTTAACTGTCCAGCACACAGCACCATGAGCGAATGTATAAGGTTGCAACTGATAATTACCTATCCTTGGTGGTGCCGAAAGCCACTTCGCGCACAGTGCCCGCATACCCCAGCTTGTCAGCGCTCAGCTCCTGAAACCTGCAGCGTGCAACGAGTGAAACGGTCCCAGCGAGTTGAGCTTTGTGCGGGAACCAGAACAAATGAGTGCGCCTAGTACTGCTCTGGAATATTTCAAGTACTTGATGATTATGCTGCGTTGGTAAAATTGAGTGTGGCCATCACCCAACACTCACGTTCACACTGCGAACTAGTCGAACAACGGTAATTGAACAAATCTCATATCCCAGCTTGTCAGCGCTCAGCTCCTGGAACCGACAGCATGCCACGGGTAAAACGGTGGCAGCGAGTAGAGCATGTTGTGAGAGCACCAGAGGGGAAGAGTGCGCGCAGGGCTGCATTACAAGTACATGATTGTGATGCACTGCTGTGATTGAATATGGGCGCTCTTTAACGCCCTTGCTGACCATGCTGTCAAACAACAGGTATGCCAATTCACTGGTGAGGATGGTGACAATACAATGGCGATCATTTGAATTATAGCCATAGCAGTGTGTGCCCCTCAGTGGCAATGGCCATAAGCTCCAGCTTCACACCCACCTAACTTAAACTTATTCCTCACTGCAGGCATGACTCATCAGGCATTAAGGCCATCTTGTATGGGCACAAAAGTCCCCATTCAAAACGGATCGGGCGTCGCCGCATTGAGCCTGCGCCATGCAAACGTCAGCAGTTCTGCGCCTGTTTGCCTCGAAGAGTCCGTGCCCGATTTGCGTGGCCGTTCTGTTTGCCTCATTTTCACGCAAAAGTCCAGGTCACTTTTCTTCGAAGCTGGCGTGGATTTAAAAGGGCATTTGGGGCCCTTTTTAAATCGCCCGATTTGATTGCCATAAAAGACGGCCTAACAATGTGTTGATTAATGTCCAGTAGACAGCTAATTAATGGTGCCCTGACCGTGGCATAATGTGCCCCCCCGGTGGCAATGGCAATGATCTGCAGCTCCACACACACTTATCTTCAACTCATTCCTCGTTACAATCAATATTAGACTGTGAGATTGTATTAATCCATGTACGGTTCACAATTACAGGATGGTGCCCTTACCGTGGCACAATGCGCCCCCCTGTGGCAATGGCGATGAGCTCCAGCTCCACGCCACCCACCCACCGCACTGCCGGCAGATCGTTCTGTTGCATCCAACAAACAAGCATAAACAACGCCAATGGCAAGCAAGGGTAAGAATAAACGGGCGGCGCAAAAAAATAAGCACTGAGCACGCCAACGGTGCGTGTGGGGAAGGAAGGGGGCTGGGGGGGGGGGGGACTTAGGTGCTAAGGTGCTAAGCACAGTTCATGCCAGCTTTGCATGGCCCAATGCACATCATGATCGTGCTGCTGCCGTGCATATTCGTTCAGCACCGGACGCACTCTGGGTTTTCCTAATTGAGGAGCGCGGGGGGTATTGAGAGATCAATGCTCTGCGCGGCGAATTTTGAAGTTGATCCTCTGCGAGCAGTGACGTGCCAGTTCAGACATACAGATTTCCGCATTGACGCTGCTGGCTCACTGCTATCATTGACATTCTTCACTAGCGACACGTGCCCTTGTGACTTCCATATGCATTGTCGCTTCATCGTCATTCATGGCAATGCAATATGCTGCCGCCATGACTTGTCCAATGAGCGCTGACGTGTCAGATGCAGCTGCACGATCGATGAATGAACGGCGGCTGTTGTGCGATGTTCAAAGCCGCTCAAGCGCATCACTGTGACATTTTGAGAGGCGGTTTGGTGCTGCTCGGGCTGACCGCTCTTTGAAAACACTTCAACGGATCGTAGAGCTCTAGATGACAAGGTGTGGTTTGCCGCCAGTGCCTTCCACCAATGACCGTGGTCGCCGCTGTTGCAGCAATTGGCCACGAGTCAATTAATACGTATTGCAGCGAGTAGTCAGTGCTCACTTGGAGCAGGGTGGTTTTGCCGCGTCAAGACATGTGCTTATTCCAGGGCACAAGTGAAGTGAGCCGAGTGAGTGAGAAGTTGAGTGAGTGAGTAGAGCAGTTAGTACTATGTCAGTACTCACCTGCAGCAGCAGGTGGTTCGCCTCGTCGTCAAAGCCCCACTGGCAGATGACGAGGTTTGCGCCACTGCAGCACACACACACGCGGCAGCAACAGCAAGTTGAAGATGACAACGCTCAGTAACAGCCCGCTGCAGCACACAAGTACAACAGCAATAGCCAGTTGAAGATGACAACGCTCAGTAACAGCAAAACAACAATGTGTGATTCTGTACTTCTTTGTTCGTACGCGTACATCCAACGTTTTGCCTCCAGATCATGCAGACCATTGAGCTCGTGCAGGCGCTCGTACACCCATTGCGAGTGACCCGCATACTTCGACTCTGAGATCATTGCTCTCACCTATCCTTGCACTGCTTGACCACGGTGTTGAAGTACTGCTGCTCACACTCGTGCAGCCGCTCGAATGTCTACTTCAACTGTGACATGCCTCTCTTTTGACTGCTTCAACTGTGACATGCCTATTTCAATGTGACTCTCACCTATCCTTGCACTGCTTGACCAGGTGTCGAAGTACTGCTGCTCGCGCTCGTGCAGCCGCTCATATGCCTCGTTGGGGGTGATGTCGAGCCTTTCTTTTGCCTACTTCAACTGTGACTTGCCTTCTTCAACTGTGACTCACCTGTCCTTGCACTGCTTGACCATGGTGTCGAAGTACTGCTGCTCACACTCGTGCAGCCGCTCGTACGCCTCCTTGGAGGTGATCAAGCTTGTGCTTACTTCAACTGTGACACGCCTACCTCAATTGTGACTATCACCTGTCCTTGCACTGCTTGACCATGGTGTCAAAGTACTGCTGCTCACACTCGCGCGCTCTTACGCCTACTTCAACTGTGGCATGTCTACTTCAACTGTGACTCTCACCTGTCCTTGCACTGCTTGACCATGGTGTCAAAGTACTGCTGCTCCCGCTCGTGCAGCCGCTCATATGCCTCCTTGGAGGTGATGTCAAGCTTGTGCTTGGTCTTGGGCTTAGGGGGCTCAAACGGGCAGGTAAGTATGCACAGCTTCGCATCCTGTAAATCGCGAGAGCGCACATTGAGAGCGTTGTCAGCAGCTGGTCTCATATTGGTTGAGTCTGCCGATTTCCCACTGTACCACTGTGTGCAGTGCACAATCAGAAGCAGCGTCAGGCTGCAGGCCCTTAGTCATGGGCTTTGGGGGGGGCTTAAATGGGTAGGTATGTACGCACACTTTGGCATCCTGCATACATGTAGGCAAGTCTGCTGATTAAAGCTAAAAAGTTCTTCGCATCCTGCAAGTCGCAACAACGTACGCACATGGAGAGCGATGTCAGCAGCTCACATCGGATCAGCCTGGCAATTGACCACTGTGCCACCAAGTGTCAAGTAAGAAGCGGGAATACATTCAGGTGCCGTAATCTTGGGCTTAGTGGGCTCAAAAGGGCAGGAAGGTATGCACACATTGGCGTCCTAACGACACGATTGAAAAGCGTGTCATGGCATGTGCACGCAGAGGACGAGTGCTGCGCTGTGTCGCAACACCAGTGTCCAGGCTCCAGAGCGCAATGCAGACGAAGAATTCAAGCCCTAGAAACGCGTAGGACACCCGACCTCCCTTGGGGCCTCCATAAACACAAGTCCAAGGGTATACACCGCAGTTCACATGCAGGATTACATCAAAGTTAGGGTCAGGTGGTCAACTCGGCCGCAGCATTACTTTTTAAAGCATCAAGGCACATGCACTGAGCGACGAGCAATCTTAGCTGCAAATGCACTCAACCCCACCAGGCTCTTCCAACAGTACTTCGTAGCTTCGTAGCATGATTCGATTCCAGGCGTCGATGGACAACCGCATGTAGTATAGCTTTACAGTTCAGCTCACCTTGATCTCCTTCGGCATCTGGGGGTGGCTGAATTCCTGTAAATAGTGACACGAGAAAAAAGTAAGTGCAGCAGCGCTCAGCTCAGTGAGATCCCCACAATCTCAAGGGCATGGTCCCAAGCACCGAAATCAGCAAACGAGTTGTTTTGCTGTGATGTTCAGGGCTTGGCAGTCCCTGACAACATATACCTGTCTGCAGTGACATTGAAGTACGACTGAGGCGCGTCAAACGTGAACCACTGATATGCTACGTCCATCGGCGCCAAAGGCAAGTAGGCAAAATGCCTGCAGCTGCCACATGTATGTGCATCAAGTCATACACAGTCTGAATGATGGTGATTTTGGTACACATTTTTTAGGTACCAGCAGACTACTCTGTTCCTATCTGTTCCAAGAAGAACTTCCACTTCAAAGTATTCTGTGAGACAGGTCACCTTGTCGATGAAAATGTCCTCAATCCGCTCCGCATGTACTATACTTTGAAGTACATGCTTCCGCATGTGCTACCACCAGCAACTACTTCAGTATATACATACTTCAGGTCACCTCGTCATTGACGATACCCCTACCCTACTAGTATATCAGATTTACAAGCCCTGACCTAACATTACAGAAAAACCAGGTATTTCGGTATACTCCTTGGAGTGCATACATAGGGGTGGCCTTGTCAATAGCGATACCCCCGACCAGCTCCATAGGTATCGAAGTACATATTTTTAACAATAGAAGTACACAAGTATTATACTTGGAAAATATAAACTTCTACATATTTCTAAATACTTTGAAGTATATGCTTATATGACAGGTCACCTTGTCAATGACGATACCCCTGACCAGCTCCGTATCACCCAGCTCGCCGCCGGGCTTGCCATCCACCTGTGTTATTAGGGCACATCAGGTTGCCATAATGTCAGTATTAGGACACATCGTGTTCCAAGGAAATGGCATTCATTCGCATCAGTGCAGCAGATGTGGCATCTCTGACCCCCATGCGCACAGCTACATCAACCTCTCATCCCAGCTGCAGCTGTAGGTACAAAGTCTCTTAGTAGACTTCAATTGTGACCGATATACTTCAAAAGAGGGTATGTATGTATGCAACAGTGCACCACACCGCACCAGCACAGCACCCTCCTTCACCCTGATCATGCCAAAGTTGGCGTCCTTGCGCTCCATGTCAGCAACCGCCAGAACTAAGTGTCGAGTCTCTTAGTAAACTTCACATGCGTGAAATTCATGTGAAAAAGGGTATGTATGTATGCACTATGCCCCACGAGCACCCTCCCTCGCCTTGATCATGTCAAAATTGACGTCAGCAACTGCCAGAACAGCGTTGAAGAAATCCGCAAGTGTCTGTTGCAATACACTGACGTGCTTTGACGCGTACAACAGTGCACTATAGTCTGGTAAGCAAACATTGATACGCTGTGACGTATACACCAGTGGTGGGTATGTATGTATGCAACAGTGCACCACGTCACACAAGTGCTTCCTCACCTTGATCATGTCGAAGTTGACGTCCTTGCGCTCCATGTCGGCAACCGCCAGCACAGCGTTCACACAGATCTGCAAGAGGGAGGGGGGGGGGGGGGGGGGGAATCAGCAACATCACAAGGCAAGAAGAAGGGGTCAAGCTGCTGCTGCTGCTGCTGGTAGTGGTGATGGTGGTGATGCTGCTGCAGCTGAGCATTGCTGCTGCCAGTTGCGTGTATGCCAAACAGCATTCGCGCAGATCTGAAAGGGGGGGGGGAGGGGAGGGGTGATTGGCAACATCACGAGGCAAGAAGCTACCAAGGCGAGACCATGATGTACATGCAGCTTCTGGCATTTCACGAGTGGCTCCCTGCCCTCCAGGAAACGTGCATCCAGTGACGCGCTTGTCCAACTGATGATTCCAACGTTGTGGCCTTTGCCAAGCGCTGGACATGAAGGGGTGTGCGTGCCTCACTGTTGAAGTACAATATGAGGGGTACTGTGCGCATGTACGAATCTGTGCTGAGCACTGGCAGCGTCGTCATCACCGTCATGACGAGCTACACATAGGGGGTAGGCAGGTACTGTCTTGGATACAAAAGTACGGTTTGTACATCAAGGCACACATCGCTCCTGTGTGGTGAGACACTTTCAGATCGTCACATGACACATAGATTTGTGCTACAAGCTTGGACATCGCGCATGTGGGCTTCTTCGCGCCCTGAGCGAGAATTAACAACAAGTACGTACCTCTGCGATCTGGCGCTTGCGCATATTTCTGATCTTAGACGACAGCGTCTTCATCGCCGTCGCCACCAGCTACACATAATGGGGTAGGCATGTACTGTCCTGAATACAAAAGTGCGGTATGCACATCGCTTTGTGTACATACCTCAGCCATCTGGCGCTTGTGCACGTTGATGATCTTGGACGAAAGCGTCGTCATCGCCGTCGCCACGAGCGGCTCCCTGTCCTCCAGCGAAAAGTGCACGGTATCCGATATTTTCCCCAGGTGCGCAGTGGCAATCTCACACGCCCTGTCGAATCCCTGCCCTATGCGCACGGGGTGTATGCCTCTGTCCAACAGCCGCTCTGCCTGCTCCAATAGTGCTCCGGCCAGGACGACCACACCTGTTGTGCCATCGCCAATCTCGTTGTCCTGCAGGTTGGACATAATGAGAAACGGTGCCATGACAGTGAGTATTTAAACATGGGAAATTTGTATGTGCATGTGGTCTAGGTATATACAGTTAAGTGTCCACTTGACTTGTGTATATGCATGTTCCAGCAGTGCTCCGGCCAGAACGACCACGCCTGTAGTACCATCGCCAATCTCATTGTCCTGCAGGTTGGAATTAATAAGAGACGGTGTCATGACAGTGAGGATTACGTACACGGACATATTGTTTTCACACGTAGTCTCGGTACATATTTGTGTGTATGCCCCTGTCCAAAAGGCGCTCCGCCTGTTCCAGCAGTGCTCCGGCTAGAACGACCATGCCCGTGGTGCCGTCGCCGATCTCATTGTCCTGCAGATTACAAATAATAAGAAACAGTCAACTGTTCAGTCGCCATGACAGCGAGAATGCATATACAATGATATTGTACACACATGGGGTCTAGGCATAAAGCATTGTGTGCGTATCCCTTGAACGATGTACATGTATGTTGCAGCAGTGCTCCGATGAGATCGACGACACCTGTGGTACCATCGCCAATCTCATTGTCCTGCAGGTTGGCAGTTAGAGACAGTTGTCATGACAGTTGAGAAATGTATACACATGTAGTCTAGGTACATTTGCAAATACAGTACATTTCTGTGTATATTTTGAACTATACAAATGTATGCTCCAGCAGTGCTCCGGCCATAACAACAACGCCTCTGGTGCCACGGCCAATCTCGGTGTCCTGCAGATTGCACTTTATTCACAAAAGTGCGTTTAACGAGTTTGAACAGGTACATGTATATATATGCATGTATACATACATTTTGAACTGTTTGAATGTATGTTCCCGCAGTGCTGCGGCAAAAACGACCACATGATGTGGACTCATCGCCAATCTTATTGTCAGAAAATGATCATAGACTGGCCAAGTTCCGCCAGCAATGGAGCCGCCTGGGGCACTGAAACTGGATGTATGTGGTTGCAACATCAACATCAACGCTCAACACAACACTTGCCTACTTGCATACCTGACACTGGCTGAGCTCCACCAGCAACCATGTCTACTGAGTGTATGAGGTTGAAACTTCAACATCATTGCTGAAACTGACGTGAGCATACATACCTCAGACTGGCTGAGCTCCACCAGCAACCGCGCCACCTGGCTACTTGCAAGGATCATGGTGCAAATTCAACATCAGTGCTCTTGATTTGAGCATGCACACATACCTGAGACTGGCTGAGCTCCACCAGCAACCGCGCCACCTGGTGCTCCACCTCCATCTGCACAGAGAAAGACAAAGACAGTGCACAGATGAAGTTTGAATGAGCGTCACATTGAGCGTCGCCCTTTTGTTTCAAATTTTAGCATGAATGACCATCAAGTGCACCTTCGCCTGCACACCTATTGCTCCACCTCCATTTGAGCAGGCAAGGCGGATGATAATACAAAGTTGAAGTTTGAAAGATTGTTCCCCAATCATTGACGATCACTGCTGACCTGCAGATTGTCATGTGCACCTGACATTAGATGGAGTAGTAGTGGGCTCTTGAACGTACTTCAAGGATGACATGCCATCATCCCCAGTGAAGCGATGTCGCAATTCAAGCATTGGACTTGAAGTATTCCATGAACAGGCAACGCTCGCACTACAGAACAGCAAGAAGCTGATCTGCAAAGTTGAGGTTCAAAGTGACAATGTGGAGTGTCACACTTGAACTGTCATGTGCGCAATGCACTGTTGCATTGGTGTTGAATGCACTGTTGCACTTGCAAAGCAGTGTTTTCTATTGGGGTGTCGTGGCGCACCAAAAGCAGCTGTGTTTACTTCAACATGAAGTTTGAAACTTGCCTTGGCCAGGATGGTTGCACCATCGTTAGTGATGGTCACGTCGCCATCTGGGGATACCATCATCTGCACAGCAGCAGCAGCGAGCAGCAGCGTGACAGCCATCAGATGAGAGTGCATTACAAATTGGTATTGCATTCACAAACGCCGAAGAGAAGACAGTGTCCTAGTCTGAGTGTGCCTAAGGTTTACTCCTTTACAGAATTAACAGGAAGTTGTGGCTAGAGGATAAAGCTTGCGGTAAACGTGATTAGAGGATCGATGTACTTAGTGGCCACTGATTAATGACTTTGCACCGTCACAAAAGGCCCAGATTATTTGAGAATGAGCAGTAGCAACAGCAGCGAGCAGCAGTGTGACAGCCATCGGATGAGCATGCATGACTTGGAATTTCGATCACAAGACCAATAAACGACTATGTGTTTCAAGGGGTTAGTTTTAATGCAACAGGTTGTTGAACATGGGGAGACGCTGCTGGGCGATTTCGGCACATGCGTACACGTTGTGCGCTGCTTGTACGTCCCCTGTCTTGTGTTGAAAACACACACGCAAAGAAGATAATAGTGAGTTGCCACTATCTCAGCGCAATGGTGCCATGTACATGCTCAAAGTGAGTTTGTGTGTGCGGTTTGTGATTGCAGCTGTTGCTGCTACGCAATGTGTGCTGCTTTGGCGTACAGGATTTGAGGGCGATGTACCTCATTTCAATTTGCAGTACAAGTATGCACCCCATTGCCAGCAGAGTTCCAAGTACACGACCTGTTGGCAGCAGCGTGCAATTGTGTGTTGCTGCTGCTGTGTTGCTGCTGCTGCTATGTGCGGTCGATGTTGGTCTGTTTTGCTTGCACCTGGTAACCCTATTATGCGCAGATACAGCTGCGTGTTGGTGTTACATTACGCTGTGCAGAAATTGCAAGTTGTGATTGCACGCTGCGGCTGCTATGCTAGCTTACGCTCTGACATAGTCTACAACGCACATGACCATTGTCCTGTTGCGTTGATATGAATACAAGAAAAAGCCCTGTTGTATGAAATACGTCACGCATGCTCACATTGAAGACTGCGACCGCGCACTGCCGCTGCTGCTGAGCACTGTGACGCTCTGCCCTCATCCACGCCCTTGGAATTGCTAATTACGCAAATGCAGGTTGACATTTCTCTCACTCAGGCTTGCATAGGCACCTAAGCGCCCACCTGCCCATTGCGTGCGGCTGCTGTTGCGCAACATGTGTGTGTGTATGCTCAGACTGGCAGATTGCCATTGCACGCTGATGCTGCTGCTCAGCAACGTTTTAACTCCACAAGTCAAATCTCCCAATGTACAATTGAAATGTTCATGCGTGCGCTGCAAAGAGAACTTCTACTGCTGCTGAGCGTTGTTTCACCCCCAGACCTTCAAACTCCCTACGTACAGTGTTTTTGTTCATGCGTAGTGCAAAGAAAAGTTCTGCTCCGCTGTGCATTCTAATTATGCTTTTGTGCAGTGCGAACTAAAGTTCTACTGCACAATGCTCGTGAAAGTTCTGCTGCACGGTGCTCTCTTGGTATGCTCATGTGCAGTGTTTAAAAAAACTTGAAGGATAAGTTCTACTACTGCTGAGCGTTGTTTAGTTCTCACCTTGTCCATGCCCTTGGGCCCTAGCGACGTCCGCAGCAGGCTGGACACGCTCCGCGCCGCCAGAATATTCGACTGCGCACCACCCCCAGAAAAAAAGAAAAGCACATCAGCATCACCGCAAACGACCGGCACAGATGAAGTTGGCAGCGAAAACACGCAATGAAACAAGCCAATCCCATCAGAATGTTTGACTGCGCACCCCCCCCCGGAGAAAAATCATGTCAGCATGATCGCACAGCCCACACAGATTGAGTTGGCAGCGAAAACACGCAATGGAGCGGACCAATGCCATCAAGGTTTGTAATGCCATCAATGTTTGCATTGACCGCGCATCGCCCCACAAAACCCAGCCCATCAGCATGATCGCACACGACCGACGTAGATGAAGTTGGCAGCAAAACAGGCAATGGAATGTACCAATCCCATCAAGATTTGCGTTCGGGGGAGGCCAGTAACATTGTTCAGCCATACTGTCATTTTCTGGATCCAAAATAGCGAGGCCCACCTACAGAAATGTGTACTTTAGAGCCCAATCGCAACGACACGGCAGCAGTGATAGTAGCAGGATTTTATCAGGACAAGACCAGTAAGTACCATTCACCCAGCACAGATTCTTGAAAGATCCAAAAACGAGACTGTCAGCTGCAGGTAGGTTTCCAATCACAACGACACAGCAGCAATGGCTTTAGCAACAGAGGGGCATGAACATATCAGAATGCTTTAAAGCCGAGGACTCACTCTACGCCAGCTTTATGTGGGCAGCATGTCAGCAAATTGTCGCAAGCACCAACACAACTGAATACCAGCACCTTCAGCACAGCCAAAGATGCAAGTAGCTCAGTAAGCATGATCGACCAGGGCTTTCCACGAGCAACACAGGTCTCATAAAAACGCTGGTTGAATCAGTTGCAATGGGCACCGAGCCAACAACTAGGTGCCAAAGAAGCGGGTAGAGCGGGTGTGAAGCTGCTTACCTTCTGAGCTTCCCTGCCGCGGATCCGAGCCTTGGCCTGCCCCTCCCGCAGGATGACGAAGGGCCTGCCATACTCATCGAACACAACGTTGCTCATGCTCCGTGCCCTGCCCTCTCCAGTCGCTGCTGTTTGGCTCCCTCCCGCCCTTCAGATATTTGAACGCACGCTGCTTGGCTGCGAGAGACGAGCACGACGGGGCGCGCCTAGTGCTTCCGGCACTGACACCACAACAGGTACAGAAGCTGCTTCTGCAACAACGTCACCAGCTTCCCCCCCACACCTGTCTTGTGTCTTTGATCCTCTCTCATGTGAACACAGTGCTCAGCGCGTTTTTACCGACCCGAGGGTGATGCTCTCACCACAGTTGCAGTACTGCTATCAGCATCGCTGGGGCTTGGTCAGCTGCCAGTTTGCTCCACGCAACGCTAGCGCGTGGCACGCTAGGCCATTGTATGTGGTGCAGTCCGGGCGCAACGCAAGATCGCATTTATTAGTGGAGAGCGGGTCCGGTACCTGAGCAGGTGTTGGCGTGGCCATGCAGGGCGCAGCAGCGGCAGGCGCATCGACAGCGGCTGCGGATGACCGCGCCGCCCAGCTGCAACAGCAACAGGCAGCAGCGCTGCACCAGCTCACCCTCAAGCTGCAGCGGGACGTCAACTGCCTGAGCGATCCAGACAGGTGCGTGCGGGCTCTGTGGCTTAGCTTGAGCTGCAGCCAGTGTGCTCTGCAATAATCATACGTATCATACGTGGATTGTACATCACAGCCATTGTTAGTTTCAGAAAGCGAATGTTTAAAGGCTTCCAACTGCCAAAGACCTGTAGAATATCAGCTGCCCGCGAGCATGTGTTTGCTTGATACTTGTAAGGGCTTGTTCTTAATTTGTGTTGGCAATGCCGATGCAACTGGCACCTTCTGCAAAGGGGGATGTGCGTTGCGGGTGCATGGCGGTACCCCCTCTCTGCGCACCAACGGCGCTGAAGTATTGGCAGGGCTTTTCTCAATTTTAGAACACTCCTTCATGGCGCGCAGTGTTGTAGCTCATGAGCTTACTACATATCTCTACGCAGTAACCATTATGTTGATTTTCAGTGCAAACGAGCTATTGGAACTGGTCAATGCAGGTACTTCTGAACAGTGCACAAGGCATCTCAGCAGTGCACCCCCATCTTTTTTATTCTGACACGACAGCAGGCTGAGAGCGAGTGGTGTGTGCACCAACAGTCATTTCCTTGTGATGTTGCAGCTGCCGTCCCTCTCGCTTTGTGCCCCTCGCCTCAATGTGACCCTAAACCTACAACTGACTTGCCATAGGACCATGCGCAAGCAGCAGCGCTCTGAGCCACCAAGGCACACACTATACACTCACTCACCTTTCCTTCCTGCATCCTTGCAATGCTGACTCTGCCTGCTCCCTCGCTTTGTGAACGCACACTGACAATGCTGGCAGTGGCAGTGCCCAGAGCCAACGCCACTGTCCTTGTAAGAAGTAGAAAAGCGCTCTCTCGCAGTGCTGAATATCATAGCTTCAGAGTGTGCCTCCTGGAATGGCGTGTCCGGCGAACCACGTGTTAGCAGCAACGTTCAGAGTACAAAAAATAGCAGGTGCAGGCTGCATGCCCTGCCGTAACAGAGCCAGGAACTTGAAGGCAGGTGGATTGCTGGAGTCACCCCGCACGTTCTAGCGTTAAGCACTGCGCGGGAGCGCCCGCCAGGCGGCTGCACTGGCGTCAGCAGCTTGAGGCAGGCGCAGCCATCGTGACGGCGTCTGGCGCGGCGCCGAGCGTGTGAATACTGACTCGACGGTCGTGGTCTCCTCGAGCTTTCTGGCCCTGCTGACTCCGCCTGCTCTCTCGGTTTATTTGGTAACCGATGTAACTGATGCAACTGTCAGGACCACGCGACGGCGCGCACTGTCAAAGCTCGACAAGGTGCTGGTGGGCGCGGACAGCAGCAAGGACGGCAGTTACGCATCCGTGCTCGGCGCCTACTTCACACAGGTGAACGACATTGAGTTGCATAATCGTTGTATTAGTGAACTTTGCTGCTTTGTATGCAACTCACAGTGCCGTGGCGATGCTGAGGGATTGGTTGTCGCAGGTGATTTCAATAAATCTAAAACCTATAGTGAAGGTGCGACTGGTTTTGTCTGAGAGTTGATGCACGTGTTAGCTACTGTGCTTCCATGCTTTCGGCACACAGAGACATACTAACAATAAAGTCAGCCGATGCAGGTGGCAGCGCCATGCCAAGTATAGGTGCCAACTTCTAGTAGGTTGGCGCCAAGTTCAAGCAGGTGACTCGCGGCACCTGGAATTGTTGCAACGAGGCAGCGCGCTGCAACATACATGTGCACCGCGAAATGCTTGCACCAGTGCTGCTGATGCCAGCATGCTGAGCGCCTATAGCTGCTGCAGCGCCACTGGCCAAAGCTCCTGTCGCACTTGGCGAACAACAGCTGCAGTGTGTGTGCCAACACCACCGGTGTCCGCCGCTCCAGCAGGTTGAACTACGCAGCTGGCGAAAAAGAACCTGAAGTACGTGCGCTGAAACCGCCGTTGTTGGCTGCTCCAGCAGCTTTCAAAAAGTGTGCATTTTTGAGGGAAAGCACTGTTGTCGTTCCTAGACGCCTGTGACATAAGGAGCCCTGCATCAATATGTGACAGCTGCGGTGCTGCGGAAGGGTAGGTATCTGCTGTAGCGTACACGTTCCGCCACTTCAAAACTCGACATTGTGGTGCCGGTGCAGTCGGCCTGGGTTTAGTTACATAGCTTGTTCGCTGCGTTGTGAACCCTGTGCTGACTCGTGCATCCATGAGTGTGAACCCCATGGCGTACCATGTGCTCAGCATTGTGCTGGCATGCGTGCATACATGTACACGGCATACATGCATACATGAGTGCAAACCATGTGTTGACATGCGTGCATACATGTACACGGTATACGTGCATACATGAGTGTGAACATGAGTGTGAACCACATGTGGACATGCGTGCATACATGTAAACGCATGCATTTGTCAGGTGCTGCGTGGGCCGCTGGCGCAGCTGCTGAGGGACCCTGTGGAGAAGTGCAGGGAACTGAGCGCAGGTGACGCTTGTACTCACGTGTACTGATGCTGTGCTCCTGTGTACTTTTGTGAACTGCTGTGGTGCACTTGTACTCCTGTGTACTTGTGTTATGCTCCTGTGTACTTGTGTGAACTGCTGTGTTTAGTGTACTCATGTTGTGCTCCTGTGTACTTTTGTGATCTGGTTTGACACCATTTTTGTGCTGTACCGAGTCTGGTCAGTTTAGTGGTTCATTGCATTCTGCACTGCATCATTTCATGACAAGACAATGACAATGGTGTTTCCAATAGTGCAATCATTATCTACTCTCACTTGCCGTGCGGTTCTAGTGAGTTTAGTGGTTGGTTGCATTGTGCACTGCGTCAATCACGTTTCGACAAGTGCAATGATCATCTGCCCTCCTTCAATGCGTGCCGTTTGCAGGTTCGCTGATCTCGCTCGACAAGGACATCTCCTGAAGTGCTATGATAGCCTGCTCTCCTTTAATCCTTTGCAACGGGTATCACTGGTGCCATTTGCAGGTCTGCTCATCTCGCTCGTCGCCAGGACGGAGGACACTCCTGACGTCACGCTGCCGCTTGTGGAGGTCATCGTTCCCACCGTCTGTGCACGAATCGGTGAGTGCATGGCGTTTTTTCCCTGAGTCAACACACCATCTGTGCACACATTTCGAACAGGACAACGAGTGTGCTTGTAGTTCTTGTTGAGGTTTGAACTGACGTCACGCTGCCGCTTGTGGAGGTGATCGTTCCCACCGTCTGTGCACGAATAGGTGAATGCGTGGCTGTTTTTTTCCCTAATCAATACACCGTCTGTGACACGTTGCGGTCAGAATGAGTGCGCTTGTGGTTCTTGTTGAAGTTTGAACTGACGTCACGCTGCCGCTTGTGGAGGTTGTCGTTCCCACCGTCTGTGCACGAATAGGTGAGTGCGCAGCGGTTGATTCTCGACCAATGCATCGCCTGTGACACATTGCGGACAGTACAACGAGTGCGCTGTAGTTCCCGTTGAGGTTTGAACTGATCACTTTACGAAGTGGAGAAGCGGCACAGCAAGCGCCACTTTAGAGTCCCCACATTGCTGACCTTTGATGTAATTGTATGTTGTGGCTGTATGCTTGTTGACTCTGCGAACTGTTTGAGGGAGCCGCGTCGGCTACCACAATCACACGAGCACACTATTGCTGAAGGTGTGTGCAGTGCGTTGACGTACCAGTGGACTGTGCTGCAGCAGTGCTCCACCAGCACTGTCGCGCAGCACGTTTCGCTTACATCCAGGCTGTAATCGTGCTCAGACACAGAAACAAGGTTTCCATATCATCTTCCACTGATTGGTTGTTCAACTTTCAATTGTAACTGTAACTTGGAACTGATTCCAAAGATCGTGGAGCTCCACATAGGTGACAAGGAATGGTTAGCCGCAAGTGCCGTTCACCAATGATTCCCTACTGTTGGTCAGTTTTTCCCACTTCAACTTCAACCGGGGAGGGCAGCATCTAACGCGGCCGCCGCTGTCACGGCGAAGCATCGTGGCGCACAGTAGCAGTTTGTGCGTTCACGGCTGATGTAGTGGTGGCGCATGGCAGGCCGCCACGGTTTGCCTGTGCCATCACGAGCATCGACGCTGACAAGCCTCACTGCGTGGCAGCACAGGCTTTGGGTGTTGGCGCAAAACAGGCCCATGCCTGCACTTCACCTCCCGGACCAGCAAGCTTCAAGATTTCACTCGCGTGTTTAGTTTATCAAAATTTGTTGTGGAGGGCACACCACTGCATCTGCACCCACGCAACGGCATCCCGCACATGGTGGCCAACGACGAACGCGGCTGTGCCGTGGTGTGTAGAGACCATCGCTGTCAGCCGGTTTGTGCAGGAGGCACGGCAGAGGGGTACGCGGCCCCAGACGGAGACGAACTTCACACATGAACAAACCAAGATATGGCTGGGGAAGGCCCCCTGCACCACCATGACTTGATCATGGCATCTAGGCTGCAGAAGGTCTTCCTCAGCGACATCTTGGTTTTGGAATGTTTGAAGTTCGCCTGTGTCCGGGACCACGAACCCGTCTGCCGTAGCTCTTTCGCTGACCGTCTAAAAGCATCGATCTCTATGTACCACTGCGCAATGGCGCTCGTCGTTGGCGATCATGCGCGGGATGCAGTTGCGTGGGTACCTGCAGATGCAGTGGTGCGGTGTCAGCAACAACATCCGCATTACGGCGAACATCGTATCCGCCATCACAAACATGAACTTGTTGCGTCCTCAGGAGTGCCAGCACGTGCATGCGTTCAGGGCGCATGTATATAGTGGTGGCGCATGGCAGGCCGCCACGGTTTGCCGATGCTATCACGAGCACTGATGCCGACAAGCTTCGCCGCATGGCGCAGGCACCGGGTAGTGGCAACAACATCCGTATTACGGCGACCATTGTGTCCGCCCCGCCATCATACACACGCACTCCTTGCGGCCTCAGGAATTCCAGCAGGCGCACGCAGCATGCGCTAGGGCGGGGGGGGGGGGGGGGGGCGTCTCACGTTAGGATTTGCCTAACCCTAGAAACTCCTACCCCTCATTGCAGCAAGCCCTGCGTTTGATCTCCACACCGCTTTCTGCCGAGGCGTTTCGAGCCCCATCCGCGGGGCGTTTTGGTGGGCCCTGGAGCTGTGCACCTAGGGTTAGAGCTAGGGACAATAACCCTAACCTAACCCTGAACCTGACCATAAGTGGGGTGGCAGCCGCACGTGCTAGGTCCACAGGTCAATGGTTCCCCGAAACGCCCTGCGCAAGGGGCTTGGAACGCCTTAAAAAAGAGAGGTGTCGAGAATAGACGCAGCGCTTGCTGTGGCGAGGGGAAGGAGTTCCTGGGGTCAGGATAACCCGAACTCCAGCGCACGTGAGACTGCCCGCCCCACCCCCCATGCATGCCGCGTGCGCATGCCGGAAGTCCTGCGGACGCAATGTTTATGATGACGGACACGATGTTTGCGGTTATGGGGGATACTGTTGTTACTGACGCCCAGCGCTTGCGTCATGCGGCGAACCTGCCGGCTTCTGTGCGCGTGATGGCATTCGCACACCGTGGTAGTCCGCCATGCGCCGCCACTACACGGCGCCCTGCTGACTTCCTGCGGACGCAACGAGTACTTCGAAGTATATGTTTATGATGGCAACACGCTATTCACACATTGTTGTTGACGCCCAGCGCCTGCGTTGGGCGGCGCAGCTTGTCTGCGTGATGGCATTCGCAAACCGTGGTGGTCTGTTGTGCGCCGCCACCGCAAGCGCCCTGAACGCCGCAGACTGCCGCTGCACGCAACGCTGCGACGGCGGCGGCCGCGTTACCCCCCCCCCCCCCCCCCCCCCCCCCCCCCCCCCCCCCCCCGGAAGTTGAAGTTGGCAAACTTGAATACACAGTGGGAAGTTACAGTTACAGTGAGGTTACAGTGGAAGTTTACACTCAGCATTCGTGCCCGTGATGGCATTAGCAAACCGTGGTGGGCTGCCGTGTGCCACCACAACAATCAGTTCTGAACGCAGCGGACCGCCACTGCGCGCTACGCTGCTTCGCCGCGACGGGAGCGGCGCATTACCCCCCCCCGCCCCCCCCCTTTCCTCGTTGTCGTACCGCGCCTGCTGGGCAAACCCGGCCTGGGCCAACCTGGCCTGCATTGGCAACTGCAGTGCTGCTTTTCATTGCAGAAGAGACTGAGGGTCAGGCTGTTATAGAACGATGGGAGGTGTGGCGCCTGTGCCCATTGGTTCCACTCTGAGCGGTGCTGTAGCATCACCGACGTTAGCCATATTTATCCTACTTGGTCTCTGTCGCCTTGGCTGCTTGCGCTTGCCCGTCTCCCAGACAGCGCACGCAAGGCTGCGGTGGGCCGTGGCGACTTATTAACGAACTTTTGGAAGTCCAAGCCGAACTTGCCACCTTGTATTTCCAGGCCAGAACATTGCTTTCCTGTAGGCCATTGTAATCGTGAAACCTCAACTTTGAACTTCATGTTGACTTGCCGCCGCTGCAGGCTCAACGCCCGTTGAAGAGACGGCCGAGGAGGTTCGGTTACTGCTGCTGAAACTGCTGACCGTGCTCTGGAGCCGGGAATCGGCAGTCGCGTGGGCATCTCCGAAGAGCACTGCCACCTCAGGTGCGTGTGTGGATGCTCAACATGTGTTATTACAGCACTTGTGGAGTACATATCCTGAAGTGGCCATGCTATTGAAGTCCGCAGTCGCGTGGGCATCCCTCAACAGCACTGCCACCTCAGGTACGTGTGTGGATGCTCAACCTGCGTTATTAGAGCAGTTTTGATGTACATTTTAGGAAGTAGAAATGTTATTGAAGTCATAGTAATGAAAACAAATCAAAAGATCATAGTAATGTTATTGAACTCAGCCCACCTTCTCAACCCCCTCACATATCTTTCTTCCTCGTTAGGTTGGTTGTTTGATTTTCCAGGCACAGCAGATGTCCTCGCCACTGCTCTCGCAGACCCATTCCCGCGGCGCCGCACCAATGACTCCTGGCATCATCATCTGAGTACAGGCACAGCGCATTTCTTTTGTTTTTCTTGGAATTTGGCTGCACAAAACTGTCAGCTACTGCGTACACGCGCTCATGTGCAGTTGCTGCGCAGCGCATTCGTTCGCGGTAACGATGTTTGAGCGTTGCTGGCAGCAAGGCCACCACCCGCCAGCCCCCGCACGCCCCCTCTTTGACCCCTCGTTGGTCCCCCCCCCCCCCCCCCTCTCAACCCCTTCACACCTCTCTCTCTCTGTCTTCATTGGTTTCAACCTGCCCTCCCAACCCCCTCACATCTCTTTCTTTCTCTCTTGATTGATTGATTGCTTGATTTTCCAGGCACAGCGGACGTGCTCGCCACTGCCCTGGCAGACCCATTCCCCGATGCTAAGCGCGAGTGCTGCGTGCTCCTGAGGCGCGTCGTGCAGGTATGCTGAGCACTGTGCATGCTTTCAAATTCAACTACACACTACTGACTTCAAGAACAATACCCATGCCAAACGCGAGTGCTGCGTGCTCCTGAGCTGCGCAGTGCAGGTACGCTGAGCACTGCGCATACTTGTCAACTTCAACTAGAATACATTAAACTTCACAAAGTATGGACTTCAACTGAAATACGTTCAGCTTCAACTGTAAGACTCTGAACTTAATCACAAGTGTGGGAGAATGCGCTCCCTGTGCTTGCTGTGTACTCTTGTTTGATGATGAAGCTGAGCTTACCCAGCTTTAGCGCATTGCCAGATGCAGAGGAGCACATGGCACATACTCCAAGCAGTACACAAAAGCGATGTGTTGTGTGGGGGTGCTGGTGTGCGCGTTGCCTTGCTGCATTGCGGCGGAAATTGAGTGTGTTGACATGGCCTTGCTTGCGGGAAAGGCTGTCGAGTATTTGCATGGTTGATGGTTACGTTAGGGTTAGAGTTAGGATTGCCATGATTACAGCAGCTGCGTGCCTCGCTCGCAAGGAAGGCTGCCAGAACAGCTGATTGCGATGGTCAGAATACCATTCCGCACTCATTCGCTTTCTTTTGTTGATGATAATAGACTGAACGGGTAATCCAGTAACTCCTCAAGAACCCAGCGACACTGGCAGCGGCAGGATAACCCTAACCCTCACCCAGAGTCCAAGCCTCTGCACTCTAGGGTCGCTCCAGCCGCAGCTGTGACCTCTAGATTGACACTCACCATAACACAAGCGCCGACGAGGCAGTGCGCGCTGCGTTTTCCTGTTCCACTGTTGCTGGACAAGCTCTAGCGCCAATGCAACAACACTGTGCTAGCTGATCACAAAATGACGTCAAGCTCCTGAAGTTGAGATTGCGGCATTTGCGTGCATCAACTCCAGTGCCGCGGTTCACGGCGCTGTGCTGTAGCCCTACCCCTAGCCCTAAACCTACACCGCCTCTGCTGTGCGCTGCCACACAAGCTAAGGTCACGTGTTGTCACGACAAGTAAACTACCACTACGCACAATCGAATGAGCAAGTTCATTCTGACGTGTATTGGGTGCGGAACCAGCCCGTTGGCAGTCTTCCTATCCCCTAGGCGTGCTGTGCAGTCCCCTGCTGATCGCTGGGGCCACCACATTGTCTTCAACACAGAAATGATATGCGTGAACAAGAAGTGCTTGCGTGCGCGCTCTGCAGCGCACCCTTTTTCTCAGATTTCGGCGCTAAATGCCAGTGGTTCTGCGTTGGCTCACACTGTTGCGCCGCTGCTGTGTGCTGTGCAGGTCACGCCGGAGGGTGTGAGGCTGCACCTCGGGCGGCTGCTGCGGCCGCTGGTCGGCAACTTAGGTGAGCCTCGCAACTGCTGTAACTGTTGTAACTGCTGTAACCGCTGTGTTGAAAAAGGCCCTACATGCAGCAGAGGGAGAAATTATGTGCAGGTGTTCGGCACGGCGGGAATTGGTTGTAGCTAAATCAAAGTAGGACTCTGATTTCGGTTCGGTGGGGCGACCAAAGTTGACCGAACTTCAGTTGCTGGTTTTGGTTCGCTGAGGCTCGCTGCAGCAGAGTTGCGTGTTGCACGCAGCGCAGAGACAGAAATCGACGAGGGGTTCTCAGGGTCACGGATAGGCTCTCGCAGGGCGACAGGGCTAGATTTAAAGACACAGCGTACCTGCGCTGCCATAACAGTGCTCAACGGCTTAGTGCGACCGCAGGCCTCACCACCGTGCTTGAGACCATCACATCAGAGGCACCATGTGTAGTTCAAGACCTACTTCAACCAGGGCATGCATTGCCCAAAGTGATCGTTGGGGACCAGCGCTTTTGCTGATATGCGTGTATACCTTCAAAGTGTACGTGCTATGCTGAAGCTCTTGTACCTCTTTGAATGCGTGCGTGTTCAGGGCACCTGGATCAACAAACACGTCAGTGCTCAGAAGGCCCTGACTCAACCTCACACTCTGTTGAGCCGTGCTTTGTCACTAAGCCACAGCATTCTCCGTCTTGTGCGTGCGATCGTGCAGGGCTACTCTGTTGTGCACTGTTGCTGATATGCGTGTATACCTGCAAAGTGTATGTGCTATGCTGAAGCACTTGTAACTCTTTGAATGCGTGCGTGTTCAGGACACCTGTATCAGCAAGCACGTCAGTGCTCAGAAGGCCTTGACTCCTCACACACTGTTGAGCCGTGCCTTGTCACTAAGGTATTGCATCTTCTGCCTTGCGTTGGCGACTATGCAGGGCTACTTTGTTGTGCACCCTAGCTGATATACATGTATACCTTCAAATTGTACGTGCTGTGCTGACGCGCTTGTACCTGTTTGAATGTGTGCGTGTTCAGGGCACCAGCATGCCAAGACGCGGCAAATGACAGGTGACTTGAGCTTGTGGCTGTGCTGTAGGCCAGAGCATGCCTTGCGGCGTTTCGCCTGTTCTCTGCCTCACCAGCCTTTCTGGCTCTTCTGCATTTCGCAGCCTTGACTCATGCGTGTGCATGCAATCATAATTATGATTATGCTGGATGACTGATGCTGTGACAACATCATGAAGTCGTGGTACAACATTTTCCTGAAACTCTGTAACTGCAAGAACAGTACATGCACTACCCTAATCAGTTGCGTGCTTTGTGTTGCACGGAGTGAGCAGCTGTACCTGGTCCTGCCCCCCCGGATGTGCAACGAAATTGAAGCTCATCGTAGTTGCCACTCATGCGTCCCATGTACCACTTGACATCAGAGGTCAGTCACAGCATTGTAGTCACCACTCGTGCGTCCCCTATTACATGTTCAAACTGACAGTGGAGGGCCCTGCCTCCCTGAATCCTCAACAAGATTTAAAGCTTATTGTAGGCACCCTCGTGCGCCCCCCTGTTGCATGTGCAACTTGACAGTGGAGGGTCTGTCGCTGCTGCTCGCCTGCGGCGCCGATGACCTGGCCAAACCGCTGGAGGAGCTGGTTCTACCACAGCTCAACAAGCTTGTCTTTGACAGGTGACGTGCCACCCAACCCTAGTTTGAGCTAACCCTAACCCTGATACGTTCTTCAAGGAGCTGCCACAGCTCAACAAGCTCGTTCAACTGGTGACGTGCCACACCTAGCACTGATGAGCTAGCCCTAACACACTCTGAGGAGCTGCCACGGCTCAACAAGCTCGTGTTCGACAGGTGACGTGCCACCGAACCCCGATCTGAGATAACTTCAACTTTGACCCACTGGTGGAGACCCAGTACCTCATTGACTCGGCTGATGCCATGTCTGCAGTTGAGGGTATGTATTAGCTCGGTGTGGCACGTGCAGTGACTTCGCAGCTTTGCAGCACGACGCCGTGCTTTGTGCCGGCAATCATTACGATAGCCGCTGGAGGATGAAGCAGTGCTGCCTTGACCTCAATAATGATGTCAAGCTTATTTGCAACACGTCAGCGCCCAATCGATTGTGATTGCTAACATGTGCAATGCTGCTGATTGAAGTATTCCAGCAGAAGTCCAGTATGCGCTGATACGGGGCGCACACTGCTGGTGGCTGAGCATTGCTGCATGGTCTGCACCAATCCTCTTAGCGCACGGCACATCTGCTGTCGCTGCTGATGTGTTTGCCGTGCTGTTTTCTGTGTGTGGCAGGACGTCTGCGGTCCGACTTGAGCTTGGAAAGGCACTAGGTGAGCAGCACTCAACGTTTTTCAGAGCAGACCACCACCATTTTAAAATTAAAACAATAGATATTGTTGGCTGACATCTCATCTGTGTCTCGAGAGTGTGCGGTGCTGCTGCTGCTGCTGCGGCTGCTGCGCTTGCCACCGCTGTGGGCTGCGCACCTGACAACGTCCGCCACAGGCTGCGGGGCAGTGGGCGGCGGCATCAGCTGTCCTTTGCAGGCTCCCGGGCCACACAAGCCGCGCCGCCTGCGTCATACTGCATGTTCAACTGCCATTTGCCTCACCGCTGCTGTGTCTGCATGCGCCTTGGTTGCTGTCATAGCGCGACTGCTGCGGCTGCTTGTGACGAGTGAGCCGCGCGCTGCCTACCTCACATTATTGTGCATGCTTCAAAAGTACGCTAAAGTAACTTCGAAATATGTCCACTTGGAAGTTGCTTCACTGGTTGTGAATCATTCCCTTTCTGTGCCTGCGTGTGTCTTGGTTGCTGTCATTGCTGTTGCAGCGCGACTGCTGCGGCTGCTCGTGACGAGTGAGCCGCGTGCTGCCTACCTTGCCCCGCACCACGCAACGCTGTTGGCGCTGCTCATCATGGAGCAGGCTGACGATGCAACGGAAGTTGCGCACGAAGCGGAACGACTGGTGAGTCACTCATCAATCCATGGATGAAGCGGTGTGAATGAATGAATGAACACACACGCTGTTTGGCGCTGCTCATCATGGAGCAGGCTGATGACGCGATGGAAGTGGCGCATGAAGCGCAGCGACTGGTGAGTCACTCATCAATTCATGAATCAAACAATGTGAATGACCAGATTATTGGACACACACTCTGCTAGCACTGCAAATCCAGGAGCAGGCAGAGACGCGATAGGAGGTGCGCACGAAGCGGAGCGACTGGTGAGTCACGGATGAATTCATGAATGAATTGGCGTGCACGAACGAACGTGCACGCTGCTGACACTGCTCATCATGAAGCAGGCTGACGATGCGATGAAAGTTGCGCACGAAGCGGAGCGGCTGGTGAATCACACATGAACCAATGAATGAAGCAGCGGGAATGAATGCATGAACCGACACCTGCTGCTGGCGCTGCTTATCATGGAGCAGGCTGCGACCAAGGCGGCTCATGATGCGGCAGAGCGACCTGTGAGGCAACCACAAATGATTTCATGAATGAAGCGGCGTAAATGAATGAATGAATGGATGAATGCACACGCTGCGCACTTTGCCTGTTGCGATGGCCCCTTCTGCGCGCTTGCCGAACTCACCCCCACTTTTGTCGCTGGCACTGTGCAGGTGGATGAACTGGGACAACTCTGGGCGACCCACCAATCACAGGTGGCGGATATGGATGTGGACCAACCAGAATCGCCGGCGCACCCCCCTCATCCCCCTTCTGCAGCCCCTACAGAGGATGGCCAGGCTGCCAAGGCGTATTGTCTGTCGCAGATGCCCAAGGTAAGGTCTTGTTCAGGGCACCGTGGTATGTATGTATGTATGGCGTTCAGATTGGGCATGAAGAAACGGAGCCTGAACCGGGGGAACAGGTCTTCAAGAGTGTGAAGTTTCAGCAAGGAGTCTGCAATAGGCAGCAGCAGCTGCATCTCTCTTTGCTGGGCACCGACCAGCAAGACTGGGCACACAGCTGTAGCAGTTCCACACCAGTGTCGGATGAAAGTGACCTGGACCTTGCCACGGAATGAGGACAATGAATTGGCGACGCAATCGGGCAGGGACCGTTGGAGACGAGGAGAATGTGTAGAACTGCTGACGTTTGCAGGGTGCAGGCTCAATGCGGGGATGCCCAATCCGGTTTAAATGGCATTTTGGTCCCTACTTGTTGATGAAAAGACGGCCTTGACTTTTTGCAGCAGTGCTCAACAGCAGGGCCCAGCGCGGTGACCACAGGCGTCGAGGCATGTGCAAGCTGTGAGCGCTTTGCTGCCACTGCATGGTGGAATGGGTTCAAAACCGAGGCTCTTGTAATTATGTTTTTAATAAAGTGGAGGAGCTGGCAGGCGAATAGGTATGCCTCTGGCAGCGCTGAACACAACAGACACCAGGCCTCAAGGAATGCGTTACCTCTGAGCAATGCCTAACCTGATGCTGGGGGACACGGGTCCGCGCTCTAGCCCTGATCCAAACCCTAATTCTGCCAGTGTTGCCGTGAACCCTCCCCAGCCCTAACCTTAACCTCAACTTCCACTCTGCCTGCGTAGCCACGATGTTTGGCCTTGGCCCTCACCCCAATTTTTGGCTCAAATCCATGGTGCCATGCTGCGGCAGATGATGCCAACAGTACTAGATGGCACGGGCTACTGGACCAAGAACAAACCCCTGATTTTTTGTCTCCACCCCCCATGCTCGCACCTTCACCCTGATTTTTCCTACCCCTGGGTCCCTAACCCCCCACCGTATGCCCGTCCATGCCCTATGCTGACCCTGACCCTGACCCTGACTCATGTCCTCGACCATATGCTGTTGCAGGTGATGCCGGCAACATTAGAGGACATCAGCCACTGGACCATGAACAAACCCTGATTATCAGTGTGCCCCCCCTGCGTCAGCACCACCACCTTGATTCCAATCTCACGCGCCCAGACCCTAATGCTGATCAATGTCCCTTTCTGCGTGGCGTTGCAGATGATGCCGGCAACGCTGGAGGACGTAGGCCACTAGACCATGATCAAACCCTGATCCTTCACTTGATCCACCCCTGCGTCAGCCCACCATCTTGATCCCGCACTTATGCATGCACCCATGTCCGCGTTGCGCTGCTGCAGATGATGCCAGCAACGCTGGAGGACATAGGCCACTGGACCGTCAAGTCACGCCACCGCGCCGTGCAGCTGCTGCAGCGGCTCATTCGCTACGCAGGGGACGACATTGCGCTATACCTACCTTCCCTGGTGAGTGTTGCTGAGCGCTGACGATATTGTGCTATACCAACCTACCCTGTTGAGTGGCGCTGAGCGCTGACAACATTGCGCCATACCTGCCTACCCTGGTGCACAACGCCGAGCGCTCTGTCTCTCTGCAGGTGCAACCTCAAACCCTAGCTATCCCTACCCCTCAGCTGACCGCTGCCGGCCGAGAGATGAAGAGCGTGCTCAGTGCTCAGCTGAGCTCCGCACGATCACTGTGGCACATGTTTTGTCAACTTTCTTTCTCTCATCTGAAACCTGCAGGTGCCGCTATCTCTAACCCTTAATTCGCAGGCGCCGCAGTTGAGCACTGCCACGCACAATGAAGAGCATGAGCAGTGCTCAGTCTGGCCTGCAAGAGTGCGCAGTCCGGCTTGCACGTTTTTTGCGGCAGGTGCAAATGTAATCCCGAACCTTTTTCAAAACCTACAGGTGCCCGAGAGATCGAGAGCGTGCTCAGTGCTCAGTCTGGCTTGCACGTTTGTTGCGGCAGGTGTACTCCTGATTAATTCTCGCTCAAGGCGCGAGAACCCCGATGGCGGATGTCCATGGACTTGCAGCCAGAATCTACACGTGTCTTCTGAACGCGCATTGCCGATCACTTCTAAACGACCGCAGCAGGTGTAACATCTAACCTCAAACCTGATTCGCAACCTGCAGGCGCCCGAGAGATTGACAGCGTGCTCAGTGCTCAGTCTGGCACGTCTGTTGCGGTAAGTGCAAATCTACTATGCGGTGCAGAGTTCCCGACCCCCTTTTCAGGCATGGATTCCTCGCAACCCTCTTTGACCGTTTTTTGCCAAACTTGCTATTAACCTCAAACCTTATTCGCAACCCGCAGGTGCCGCAGCTGCGCGCTGCCAGCCAAGACGAGGAGGCGGATGTGCGCTCTGCAGTGGCATCATGCGCAGCAACGCTCGGCGGCGTTCTACAACAGGCAAGCCGCTGTCACGGAACCAGTATTTGCTTGCTGCGCGCACGGCAGCCGCACTTGTACCTGGATGTTTCACGGGTGCGTTTGAGAACACGTGCTGCTGTGTAGGGTACATATCTATGGTGCGCGGGTATCGCTCTACGCGGCGATTGCGCACAGCGCCAGAGCCGTGAAAGCAGAAGCCGCAACAGCAAGCGGCAGCGGCAATGCTGCGCTGCTGTACAACGTAGGTACTGTAGGTATATATTTCCGCACCGCAATCGCCGCAGCACGAGCGCACGGAAAGCAGAGCGCAACAGCAAGCAGCAGCAGCAGCGCGTGCCGCGCCAGTGATGCCCGTTTCCTCAATTCAACCATGATTGAATGGCGAGCCATTCACACGCCCTCACAACTGTGCGCTTGGGGCACCCAGTCACAGCGCAGCCGCCTGCGAATAGCGGGGGGCTGCCGAGCGCCCCAAGCGCCTGGGGCGGCAACGTGATTTCAACCTTATTTGCTGAGGCCTGGCACCGCTGCGTCTGCTGTTCGCACTCACTATTTTTCAAGTAGAGTGTCGCTTTTTTGGTCTTCTGGTTTCATTTGCTGACCAGCATAGCGATCTTCTGGTTTCATCAAATGGCAAGCATAGCGGGATTGTGTGTCTTGCAATGCCTGGGGCGGCTACGTGATTTCAAGATTTCTTGCTGAGGCCCGGCAGCGCTGCGTCTGCTGTTCGCGCTCATTAATTTTGAAGTCGGGCGTCGTTTTTCTTCTTCTTCTGGTGACATTCGTTGACCAGCATAGGTGCGTCTGCTGTTATGCTCGTGGAGTAGAAGTAAAGCGCCTTTTTTATGTTCTTCTTCTGGTTTGCTGACAAGCATAACGGGATGTGTGTCTTGCAATGCCTGGGGCGGCGACATGATTCAAAAAGTCAACCTTGCTTGCTTAGGCCTGGCACCGCTGCGTCTGCTGTTCGCGCTCATGAAATTGAAGTAGAGGGGCATATCTCTTTTCTTCCTTCTGGGTCATTAGATCAACAAGCATGGGTGGGTGTGCTGAGGCCCGGCACTGCTGCGTCGGCTGTGCGCACTCACGGAACTAAACTGGAAAGTCATCTCCTTTACTGTGCTGGTTCCATTTGTAGCTGATACAACAGCGCGCCGCCGACATGCTTGGCCGCATTTGTTACACGAATGCACAAGCACAACAACTGGGTTCCGTTCGAGTGCTGCCTGGAAAGACTCTTAGGCCTTACTCGGCGTTCACAACAGGGTTCAGCAGGGTTCACCCTAACCCTAACCCTACCCCCAGTCAAGTCAGGACCATGCTTAGAGCTGGAGCAGGGTCAGGGCTAGGGCTCCTGGTAAACTGCTCGCGTCAGCAGTGCTCTTAAGGTTAAGGCTAGGATAAGGTTAAGGTTAGGCAGCAGTGCTCATGCCGGTGATAATGTTCTTGGGGTTAGGGCTAGGGTTACGGTAGGATTAGGCAGCAGTGCTTGCGCCGGTGATGATGACAAAAATTGACCTCTCGACCGACAGAATGGCGTGCCATTCACACGTCCAGTACCGGGGTGCTCAGGGTGATCTTCTTCTGCGGCGCCTCGAACAAAGTGGCGCTGCGCTCCGAGCATCCCGTGGGCGGCTTTTGTGACGAAATTGTTACCTGAGGCGCATACTGAGCACTGCTGCGCATATGTCACTACACGTTGCTATACATGTGCTTGGAACTATGTATGCACATGTCAGTACAGAGTTGAGAGATAGATGCGTGCGAATGTCCTGCGTCAAGGAGCATTTTGGGCTTGACTTAAGTTGAGCACTGCTGCGTATGTACTGCTGTACATGTGTGCTTGAAACGTACGCGCATGTTAGTACATGGCAAAGGTCGTTTCATACGCTACGTGAAGGAGTATTCTGAACTTGACTCAAAGCTGTTGCCTGACGCACAAGCACTGCTGTGTATGCTGCTTTACATGTACTTCAACATGTCTACATATGTCAGTACACTACAGTCAAGATAGATAAATGTATACCCTCACTCAAGAACTACCTGCTAAGCATGTTTTTTTACACACCATTTTTACTGGGGGGGGGGGGGGGGGGGGGGGGGGGGGTGCTCTGCGATGCCCTCTGCTGAGCCAATGATGTGTATTAACTCCATCTGACCGAATGGCGTGCCATTCACACGCCCGCAGCAGGGCGATCGCGGGAAAAGAGTGCGGCGGCTCTTGCGAGAAACGTCGTGCCGTGAGAGCCCGCGGGCGGCAGCCTGATGTCACCAAACCAATCCTCAATAACTGAGGCTCAGCACTGTGTGAATCGCAAGAGTAGAACTGTATCAGTATCTTAGATATTTATGCTACATGTGTAAATATTCATA